>FLSR01004874.1:8322925-8344318 GCA_900092035.1 Leuciscus waleckii | reverse complement strand
TCTTTGCGATTTACAAACTTAAAAATACCCTTTTTTTTTGGGATTTTTTTTTTTTTTTTTTTTTGAATGTATCTGGCAACAATGGTTGTTTGTTTAGTGTATGATTTTTCTGACAGAAAAAATGCTATATTGTCAAAATATATACATAGCATTTTTTTTCTATTGGTATGTCACACAGCCATAACCGAAATCATTAATTTCCCATTTCAACTTGTGTGACAATGTAGATGTAATGTATTCAAATTCATAAAAATCAGTCAGACATAATTAACTGATAGTTAACTGTTAATGCCACTAGGGGGTCAATTGAGCCACAAGGAAGGTCTGTAAGCACAGTGACAGTGACAATAAGCATTTGGTTGTCACACTCATTTATAACCAAATTGTATCAACAGACCCACATTTAACACTCTAACCAGAGCGACAACCATATTCTGTAGCCAGAGAGAATTGGAAAGAAAGAAAAAGAGAGCTTGTTCAAATATTTCCAAAACCGTGTTAACTATTATGCTCCACTGTAAACTCACCAATTAGTGGAACACTTTCTGAAGGTGGCATACTCTCTGCTACCATCAGCTGAAATACAGTCAGAGCCAACAGCACCGTAACCCCCAGTGAGACCTTCTCCCCAGAATCAGCAGGCAGGTAGAAGCCCAGTGGAGCCAGGAATGAGATGAGGAAACACGGCAGAAGCAAGTTGAAGATGTAGAAGGATGATCGCCGCTTGAGGAGGACTGTGTAAGTAATGTCAGGGTAAGGGTCTGAGCAGCAGCCATACATAATGACGTTCTTAACAGCTGGCATGCCATGACACTCCCATTCCACGTTTTCCACAAAGTCTGAAAGGTCACCACTCTCCATGCCCATAGTGATGTCCACCTGGGGTTAAGTGATAGGATTTTAAGTCAGTATGTATATATATATATATCATGCACTGTAACCTCATTTCTGCTGCTATTAAAAACATAAACATACAAATGTAACATTTCTATATTTTTAAAATCGCCAAATGTAACAAATAAATAAATAAAGATACCTAAAATTACTTTAGAACTTACTTTACTTATATATATATATATAATGAGGTTACAGTGCATGAAGACGACACAGAGGTCAAGCCACCATGTATTTTCTATAACTTTTCATATTATTTAATAACATCCTTTCTATGTGTTCATAATCATATATTTCTGATGCCACTTCATAATTGGGATGCTGAGGATGTACTGACTAAGATTTAGCATTTACAGCTATATATTCGCAGTATAGAGCTTTTTCATTTACCATTACATTTATCTAATCATTTTGTTACTTAGAACTAAACATTTACTGTGTAAATGAGCAAAAACCCAAATGTGTTAAAAATATCCTTGCTCTACAGTTAGTCAGTTAGTGGATTACATATCTAGTGTTACACAACAGTGTGTACATCTTACTTAAGTTCAGATACAAAAAGCTTTTATCCAAAGTAACTTAATAATAGAATAGCTCAATACAAGAATATATGCATGTCTACTATAGTATTTGCTATGCGTGTACACCTATCAAGTACATATTACCTGGTTGCCATTGTAGGTCCAGGAGCCAAAGGTAAGGTTGCACTCTTGACTATCAAAGGGGAAATAAGAGACGTCCACTTTACAGGAACTCTTAGTAATGGCAGGGGAGTCCCAAGTGATCTCACCATTATACCTCAACACCACATTAGTGCCTGGGGGTCCAGAGGAGTCCTCCTCATCTGCACTAAGTAAAAAAGAGATATAGAGGTTAATAATTCAGCGTAACCGACAATCAAAACTGGTAATAAATGTACTGAAGGTGTTTTACTTGTTATACAGAACGATGTCTGGTCTCCAAACAAGATCGCTGGGAATTCGAATGACCTCAAGTCCATCATACTCATCTTTATCCCAGCTCAGGTAAGCATCATGCCAGATCTGACGCACCCACAGGTAGGTGGTCAACACCTGGTTCCTTTCATCCTAGCACAAAGAGTCAAGCACAAAACAACTTTAATTTACAAACCTGCTGTAGCCAAATCTATGATTTTGGGCCCTATTTTAATGATCTAAGCACGTGATCTAAAGCGCACGGCGCAAATGCACTTGAGGCCTGTCCAAATCCACTTTTGCTAGTTTAACGACGGGAAAAATGGTCGGCGCGCCAGGCGCATGGTCAATAAACCAATCAGAGTCTCATCTCCCATTCCCTTAAATGCCAGTTGCTTTGCGCCGTGGCGGATTCGCTATTTACATGATGGAATTTGATAGTGGAATGATTGCGCGACTTTAGACCAGGTTTCATTTGGTCAATGCCAGTCTATTTCAGTTGCCTCAAAATAGGAACGCGCCAACAATGTGCCAGAACACACCTCGTTTTCAGACCAGCGCGCACAGATGGGCGCAAATGCATTTGCTATTTAAACAACGTGGCGCATGACGTAAAAATGATAACTGCGTCGGACTGAAACTAGCAAAAAACACTTGCATCGCGCCTGCCGCTGCATTGCCCCGGGTGTATGATAGGGCCCTTTGTTATTGGTGTGATGGCATTTTTTATTTCACCTGTGTATACATGAGTTGATCAATGTTTTGCAAGTGAATAACCACAAAAATTTCGGTCTGTTTGTCATACAAACTGAACACTTGTATTAGGCCAGGTGAGTTGTATTGATTAGTTTTGTGCTAACTTTTTGTCTAACTTTTTTGTGCTAACTTTGTGCTCCGTAGGAGAAAGAAAGTCATATGAGGTCCTTTGTCAATAAAAATGATTAAAAGATTTAAGATGTCTAACAACAGTTTGCACAAATATAAAGGGACCGTTTCCAGATATTGCATTCTTTTTCAGACATCTGTGCTTACTGTAAACATGTTCAGTGATGTGATAAGGTAAGAAAAAGATATATATATATATAATTTTTTTCAGGTAAAAAGGTATGGGTTACATTATATGTTAGTCCCACGTATTCAGTCACACAGGGTCTTGATCTGCAAGATACAACCCTGTTGTTCTACATGGAACACTTTCTCACAACAATGAAGAATGAAAGGGAAGAAAGTCTGAACCCTTAGGTTGCACTTAATGACTTCTACCTATCACATCTCATTGGTTAAAAGTACTCCTCAGGTTCAGTAAATGAATATTTGATTGAGTTTGATCAGGGCGGAAATTCAGTGCCTCTTAAATGAGAAATTCATTGTCTCTTTCTGGAACACGAATAAACAATGACCACAGTGCCTTATATAACCACATCTAAGAGAGCACACAAACACTGAACGTAAAATCATACAATTACAATTGGATTTCATCAGTTAAAGTGACAGTTCCCCTAAAATGAAATTTCTGTCATAATTTACCCTCATGTTGTTTGCAAAACTTTATGCATTCCTTTCTTCTGTGGAACACAGAAATAAATAAAAAACAGATTCTTTATCTGTACGAGTCACTGTGTCCAACTTGTATGACCTCCAATATTCTTAAATAAGTATCTTTTGTTCTGTTCCACAAGGATGAAAGAAATACATACAGGTTTTATGGCATGTGAGTGAGTATGGTATGACAGATTTTTCATTTTTGGGTAAACATTTAACAGACCAACAGGTTTTTTAAATAAACCCGTTTTTAAAGACTACAATGATAAAAAAAATAAAATAAATCACATAGATTTTATAAGTTATTGTCAAATTATGTTTAAATAAGTGAATAAAAGCCAAGACTTTTGAAAATACAAAATAATAGTATTACCCTGGTAAAGTATTGCATCAACTGCAAAGAATCTAAACCACATTGAAAATCGTACAATCTTTAAAGTAAAATGAATGAGTAATATTTACAACTAAATAAACAAACTTGTGACATAGATCATGTGAACTACTTTGAACTACACTGAAGGACAAGGTTATCTTTGGCATAATCATGCAGGATAACATGATCATTGTGTTTTGCAGAAACTTGTAGAGTTCATCAACCTGAGTGCAATTACAGCAATAGACTGAGGGACAAACCATAGGGCCATAGTAAGACATTATAAAGTTTATGTTAATTTGTTAATTCAACGTTTTACTCCTTATAATTACTACGCTTATAATATTTGTAAAAAAAAAAATTTTTTTTATAAATGAGCATGTTCTAATGTTTCTTATTTTAAGGCAGACAGTACTTTTGCACCAGCAATGAGTAAGTAAATAATCGAATAATTTTTTTGGGGGGAATAAATAATACAAATCTTACTTTCCAGGTTACTTAAACATACATATGACTATTTAACACTTAAAGTGAGGAGAAAACATGATCCGCAGTGGCACTCTAGCTAGGAACTGTTATACATTAGTCACCCAGCTCACACCATACATACACATATAATGTTTACAGTGTCACGAGATACAGAGAGTTAATGAGAAGAGGATCCACACAATAAACATTTGATAACTTCTGACACCGGGTTATCCACTATAACTGCAACTGTAGTGAAGACCACAGCTGGTAGTCCACTGAAGGCAAGTTTGCCTGGTTGGTTACTCTTGGCAATTTATACATAATTGTTTGGGCAAAAGCATATATAAGTAGTTAACTGTAGTTATTTAAGCCATGGGCATGAATGAGTATATGCATTTGAGCTATGCATGTATTTTCAGAGGTTAAAAGTTTGGGCCATTGTGTGATCTGTGCGGCTTCAGAATTAAGTTGCAAAAGTATGCCCCTAAATCACACAAGCCAAGCCACATCAAGGCCAGTTGGACAGTGTGTGGGTGTTATACAGTGTACCTTTATCTCAGAATCAGTGGTTATTTCAGACACACTGTCTCTGCAATATAGGTCTGATGTGTGTGGCTATAAACTCATTCTGCTATATTATTCAGTAAAACGTTTAATTCTAACTATAAAATAGGTACCAGATTAAATGTCAATATTCCGTAGACTTGTGCGTGTGTGTTTAGTGCTCACCATATCTTTGATCTGAGAGAGTGTGATCTGTAGAGTAACGTTGAGAGCTTTGTCTGTGTCCTCCACAGGCCGTAAAGCATTAGAATAGTTCTCCATTAGGTCATTCAGCAATTTTTGAGCAAAACGACCCTGAGCAGAGAAAACAACTAGAGAGGAGAACATATTGTATTTAGTTGTTTTTATACAATAAAGTCATGTTGAAATTGAACAAATCGGCCCAAAATTATCACAGGTTTTGTTTTAGACATGCATTATATAACATCTCAGTACTTTAATATATTGGCATACTGGTAATCATTCAGTAACATGATTTTTAACAAAGTTTTATATAATAAATATATATATAAAGTAATATATATGTTGCTGGATATAAATATAAAAATATTTCTTAATCAGTATTTTCATATTGTTTTGCGAGAAAATTATATTATTATTCTATTGTTTTTATTTTCAGCATTAACTCAAGAATTTTTTTTTATAGATATTTAAAACAAGAAAAGCCCATTTTTAATGAGGTATGAAAATTAGGCTTAATTCAAAATATATTCTCTAAAAATCTACTGTTGTCTGACAATTTTGCTTATAAAATAAATGTATCTTGTTTACTGAAAAACAAAACAAAAATGCTGATTAAGAAAATGATTTTTTTTTAACAGCATCAGCATTAAAAGGAGCATGAACTTACCATGTAGCAACATGCTAATGTGAATCATAAGAAATATGATCTTCATTTTTCATAAGAATGGCAAAAATAAAATACAATTTGCCAGTTATTATTTGCTGTTGCTCCTCATTTGCTCTTCATTTTTAAATGTTATTTTCTGCAGAGGAGGAAAGAGAAATTGCAAGAAGTCCCATAGCGATCTGAACGTTGAGAAGTGATGGTGTGCCATGTACAACACTGAAGGCCTGAATGTCATTCTTACTGGAACAAGAGCCGAGGTATCACATAGCATGCACACTAACACACACCCACACACACACACACACACACACACACACACACACACACACACACACACACACACACACACTTCATGTCACTGTGGAGATATTCAACTATGTAAAAAGAATGTATGTTTATAACACTGGGGATCTTCTGTTCTTTCAAAAGCAGGAACATCTTGTCTGTTATCTTTCCAGACTTGTAATGGATTGTTCGTTGTGATTTTGTGTGATTGAATGTGTTCGTCCTGTCAGTCACAGCGAAAGCCGATCTGACAAGGGTGTAGTGCAGACAGGTCAGGTGGTTTGAATGTTACACACAATGAATTTTAAAGGAAGAGACAGTCTCCCCTCTTACACTTGAACACACTTAATTTCAAGACAGCAGAGATTAACTTGTAATACATTACAAGGACTAGATAAAACGCTCTGACATCCTGATCTCTTTTTCAGTCGTGTACTGAAATGAAAAATATGCTTTTTAATCACCTTTTCTTTGCGTCTGTGTTCCATATCAACTTTCTTATCTCATTAAAGAGTGAGAACACGTAACATTGTTCCCTGTATTAGTTTACTAGTGGAGTATATTCTTTTCTCAATGGCTGAGGCACTGAAATGAAAAGTGTATGTTAAATTAATACGGGGCCGCATTTATTCAGAACAGCGCAGTAATTCTCATTTTACATGAGATAGAGAAGGCTATGAAAGAGTTTATGTATCAGACTTATTTGAGATAAGTTCGCTTTTTAGCTTAGTTAGCTTTTTTTTTCGTAGTTTTCTCAACACCATAAACTGATATAAACTAACGATTGAAAACAGTGAAATAAAAGAGCTGTATTTGATTACTGGGAAAAGCTTTTATTGAACATAAAAACAAAACTCTCAGGATACTACTAGAATATATAATATATATATAAATACTAGACTTGGCAAGACATGAACAGAACATATGATGATAGCGGAAAAATTAAGTAAAGAAAACACAGGGCTTATAAATGAACATCAGGTGTAAATCATTGAAAAACTATGGAAACAAACTGAAAGCAAAGAAACTGAACACCCCAACCCAGCCCCCCAAACACATAACAAACACAGATTACCCTTAACAGCATTCCACATTTTCTAGTGCTGGAATTTTTTTTATTTTTCGTATAAGATTTTGCATGTAAAACAAATATGTGACCATGGACCACAAAACCAGTCGTATGGGCCATTTTTTTTAAATTGAGATTTATACATCATCTGAAAGCTGAATAAATAAGCTTTCCATTGATGTATGGTTTGCTAGGATAGGATAATATTTGGTCGATATATAACTATTTCTGCTGTACCGTACATCCGCCTTGGCCGTACAGCAGATATACTAGACTTGGCAAGACATGAATAGAACATGATGATAGCGGAAAAATAAGTAAAGAAAACACGGGCTTATAAATGAACATCAGGTGTAAATCATTGAAAAACCATGGAAACAAACTGAAAGCAAAGAAACTGAACAGCCCCCAAACACAGAACAAACACAGATTACCCTTAACAGCATTCCAAATTTTCTAGTGCTGGAAATTTTTTTATTTTTCGTATAAGATTTTGCATGTAAAACAAATATGTGACCGTGGACCACAAAACCAGTCGTATGGGCCATTTTTTTTAAATTGAGATTTATACATCATCTGAAAGCTGAATAAATAAGCTTTCCATTGATGTATGGTTTGCTAGGATAGGATAATATTTGGTCGATATATAACTATTTTAATATCTGGAATCTGAGGGTGCAAAAAATTAAAGTTGTCCGTTAATGTTCGCAATTGTGCTGCATTCACTCACAAAAATAAATGTTTTATATGTTTACGGTGGGAAATATACCAAATGTCTTCATGGAACATGATCTTTACTTAATATCCTAATGATTTTTGGCATAAAAGAAAATCAATAATTTTGACCCATACAATGTATTGTTGGCTGTTGCCACAAATATACCCGTGCGACTTGTGACTGGTTTTGTGATCCAGGGACACATGTTAATTAACTACTTCTCTGTAACAAATTTATAGCATTCTAAGTACCATTGAGGAGCTGTTTGTAACCGAATCTCTTTAGATTGTGTCACACAGCCCCCTCATATTTCCCATCACCTACGCAGGAATACAAGCACATTCACACACAAGGACCGTGGGGTCTGAAATGATGAGAGATGAGAGGAATAAGACAGGAAGTGGTTCTTCTCGAGGCGTCTTTATATCTTTCTCTTTCTTTCTCAGGCGTAGGAGAGTTTCATATCCTGTAGTGCACTTCGGCATATTATGCTGCCAAACTACATTACCCATAATGCTCCAGCATAGACAATTACTCTCAGGGATGACTAAATAAATGTTGCTTAAAAAAAGAAAGTTGTTTTAGATCATTATTCTTTCTTCACCCTCTTTTCTGTCTTACTGATCATGTTACCCGCAGCAGAGCATGTCAGTATCTTTAGACAACACTTTAGAGATAAAATGACAATGAAATGATGACTCAAAATGACTCAGAATGTGTATTTTCTTTGTGCTTTCTGAAATTAAGGTGATTCTTTCAGTATCATTTTCAGGGGTATCTTCCCTGTCCTACACACTCATTCCTCTCTGACTCACCATTGGCCAGATAAACCAAAGTGTGGAAAATCCTAAAGGTTCAACTTAAATCTCTCAGACTATTTATGACTTGGTTTGTTGGTGTTTTAGCATCACCTCAGCAATTGGAACTTAAATGTATATGTGACTTATCTGATGATGCTCAATCTCTTAAGTTATGGCTTAACTGTCATAAAGAGGTGATTGTGCAAGGCTTTGATGCTTTATGGGTGGATTGTCTGTGTATGTGTATCAGAGCGTTCGTGTGGTAAGAGAACGATGCAGGTGTTTCCTGTTGTAGAAAAGAGAACAGTGCGGTAGGGTCGCATAGAACGAATGTGTATATGTCTGAGTGTATTTATTTTGTGTGTTGTGCAGACCACAGCGCTCTGTAAATTTGCCAAATATTGACTAAGGCATATTAATAATATATATATATATAACATATCCAGCAGTCTGTCTCACCCACATATTACAGTTTCAAGTCTATTACTTTAGTTCACCCAAAAATAAAAATTCTGTCATTATTTGCTAATTTCCTGAAAATAAAAGAAGATATTTTGTGGAATGTCTCAACAGTTTTTGTCAGTTAAAGCCAGTGAGGTCCAAAAATAACACTGGACCCTGTTGACTTTCATTGTAAGGGGAGAAAAAACACAGAGACATTTTTCTATTCTGAAGGAAAATTCATAAATGTAACACAAAACCTTATAGCGTTCATTAATACGTCCATTGTTAATATTCAATAATTCAACAATTCATTCATTGAATATTCAAAAATTCAACAATTCAATTCACTCCATAAACCTGTTTGCCTCACATGTGCGCTCACTCAGTGTCGTATTAAATAACTCTTTGATGTTTTCACTTCCTCTTTTGTGGTATATGTATTGCAGTTTGAATACAGTCCTGTTGATCGCATTAGCTAATCCCACTCTTCATTTGTTTAAAAGTAAGAATAACCCATGAACTACTAAAATAATCTACTATGTTGAATAAACCCATTCAAATTGTAAGTACAAATATAGGTAATTTTCAAAATTTTTCATTCTTCTCAATAGCAGCTTTTCATTCAACCTCTCATGTTGATTTCTAGAATCAGTACAACATATTTCTGATCACGTAGGAATACATTTACTTACAAAACATTTAGAAAGAGATATACATTTCGCAATTGTAACGTTTTTCTATAGAGCCACGTGTTTTCAGCAAGTTCAGAGAAAGACGTTCTCCTGCTGGGATGTGGTTTCGGTGTCTGAACTCTTCAGTTCTCCAAAAGCACCAGCCTACATCACCTCATCTCCATAAACCACATAACATATACTTTTTCTTTATGTTGCTCTGTCTTCTTCTGCTCCTCTGCCAACTTTTCCTTTAATGTAGTGTGTGTAGTAGCACACCATTTCCTTTGTTTTATTGCCTGTGTATTTGATACATTTATAAAAACATTCTCCTGCTTAATAACGTATGACATGAAGGGTCAAAATGTCATAGGCTATATGTTGGGAATATTATAAATAACTGTATACTGTACATTTTCCTCTGCTCTCGTATGTATCACGCCTTATCCACATGATCTGTTTTACATTGTCCAAACCTGCACAGTGCAATCGGTTTTCTGGACAAGGAAATTGTCAGTCCACACAAATACAAATGTGCTGTGTGATGTGATACAATCACAGCCAGTCTAAATATATCTGATGCAAAATATATATTCATAGTCAAGGAGGTTTGTAATATCTGGAGTAAGAAAGTATCCAGAGTAAGTAATCAATTATCATTTTGTATTGTATGGTATTAGTTTCTGTTAGCCGAAGTTTCTGTCGAAACTGAAGTAGACTTTAGGTCAAACCATGTGAACTCTGTCTCCGTGTCTTTATGTTGTTCAGACCAGACACTAATTACACTGACGAAGGCTAGAACCTCAAAACAGAGTGTTTCAGAATAAATAATATTTTCTCTTTTTATCCTGAATTGTCCCAATGTAGAAGACATTATGTATTACATATTATTTTAGTGTTCTAGATTTTTACAAGCAGTGCGTCATAACATCTAACATTAGGTAAAGATTTTTAAAAAAAGAGTTTTTGGTGTGCGTCTGAGAAACCGCTCGTATACCCGTCTTTACGTATTGGGTATGTCTACAGATTGTCTCAGATACCAGATGCAGATTTTTGTTGCATAACGAGAGAAGACATAATGTTTGTTTTTTCAAAGGCTTTGCATGGAATACAGTTCCATTGCAACTGTTTTTACCAAGGCGTGTTCAGATTGATGTCTGGGGGCCTCAGAGGTTACGCTGTCCACAGAAAAATTCTGCGAAATATTGTGTAGAAAAAAGAGAAAAAAAAATGTTTTATTAAAGAACTTATACATATTTCAAATACTTCTACTAATACTAATAATAATAAGAAGAATTTAAAATATATATATTAATTTTAATGAACACTTTCAAAAATGTCTTTGGCTTTAGTACAACAACAACTCGGTTCACTGTGCATGACAGACCACACGGATACATTGCAAAGTACCATCTTAACTCTTTAATTCATTTTTAATTTTTAATTAAAACAACTACTTGTTTAAATGACTTCATAAAGACTACGAAATCAATATTTTAAGAATAAGAACTTCAGGACTGAAATTCTCTTTTTATCTTTTCCTAAGCTCCATAAACAGCATATCACAGGGGGAAAAAAACTTTGTCAGCAAACAAGAAATACATAACCGAAGTGATTTATTTGCCATCTAAAATGAAGATACAGAATGTGATCTCAGTGTTGCATTATGAGCTAATGTGAATCCTTATTTCACAGGTCTAGGACAGGGACCAGCAGACAAAGAGCGAGTTTAAAAGGTCTATTTCAATCGGTTTTCTGGACGAGCAAATTGTCAGTCCACACAACACAAAACGCTGTGTGATGTGATACAATCACAGCCAATCTAAACATATCTGATGTAAAATGTATATTCATAGTCAAGGAGGTTTGTAATATCTGGAGTAAGAAAGTATCAGGAGTAAGTCATCTATTAGCATATAGTTTCTGTTGAAACTGAAGTTAGCTCAAACCATGTGAACTCTGTCTCTGTTGTCTTTATGATTGCTCTCACCAGACACTAATTACACTGACGAAGGCTAGAACCTCAAAACAGTGTTTCAGAATGGCTATAAATAATATTTTCTCTTTTTATCCTGAAATGTCCCAATGTAGAAGACATTATGTATTACACATAGTCTACATATGTGTAGACTATGTGTATAGACAATTATATATATATAATTATTTTAATTAACACTTTCAATCATTTCTTTGGCTTTAGTACGATAACTCGGTTCACTGTGCATGACAGACCACACAGATACATATAAGTACCAGCTTAACTCTTTAATTAATTTTTAATTTTTAATTAAAACAACTACTTATTTAAGTGACTTCATAAAGACTACGAAATCAATCTTTTAAGAATAACAACTTCAGGACTGAAATTCTCATTTTACCTTTTCCTAAGCTCCATAAACATATCACAGACAATATGTAAAGTCTATATGTAAACTATATAAGACCAGCAGACAAAGAGCGAGTTTTAAGGGTCTATTTCAGTTCGCAAGAAACCATGAAAATAAAGCTAAAATAATGAAACTTAAAATAAGACTTCAACTAAAATCTACAAATGTGCATTTGCAGTAGCAGTGCAACAAAAGCAAATCTGTCTTTTAGACGATATTCAACTTGTAAAATCCTGTATAGTATTCATAAAATTAACAAGGTCACAGCTGTTTAATGAATAAATATCTGTTCAATGTCTGTCAGCTTTCAGATTTCTTGACTAGAGGACTCAAAATCAAAGTCTTTTAGGTAAACAGTATTAAGAAATCAGTGTTAAGAAGTCTTTGTTGAGGCTCCAGTTAGTTGGTTTTGTGTGTGGAAACAATTTATCTTAGTGATAAGAATTCAATTTCATCAATGTTTTAAAAGCATTCAGGAGACTTTACAGGGATTAAAGTCTTGGAGTCTCCGCCTTGTCCGTCTTCGTGCCCGATTAACAGCCGTTCGAACGGCGCACTCAAAAACCTGCTGCACGCCACGATTGCTGAGGGCCGAGCACTCCAGATATCCTTTGGCACGGATCTCTTGTGCCACCTGTTTGCCCTCTGAGGCCGTGGTGCAGTTGGCACGATACGGGCCCATCTCACGATGGTCTGTCTGTGTGGCAACAACCAGCACAGGTACCTTGGGAAGAAATTCCCTCACTTCGGCGATCCATTTGTGCCGCAAATTGTTTAACGAATTTGGATTTGCTACCGAATAACATAGCAGAACCACATCTGCCTGCTGATAGGACATGGGGCGGATTTGGCGGAATGTATCATGTCCTGCTGTATCCCACAGTCCCAAGCTGATCTGGATTCCATCCATGAATACATCAACTCCAGTGTTTTCATAGACAGTGGGTCTATAGCTGTCTGGGAACGTTTCAGAAGTAAACCGTACTAGAAGTGCAGTTTTACCCACTGCACAGTCCCCAACCAGTACGCATTTCACTGAGGTCTCCGTCAACCCGTTCATCCTTCTGTCTCGGGTGTTGAAGTTATTGTAAGGTGCAGTCTAATAGGTCCAAAAAAGTCAAATAAAAATTCAGTGGTGTCCAACAGATGATGAAGTCATCATTGAGAAGTACAAGTTTGCAGATCTATAAAGACCAAGAGTAAAAACCCCGCAATCACATAGCACTCTGAAGTCCTCCTCACGCTCTTCGTCTTGCGACGTGGTGATTTATTCCTCTGCTCTGTAATCCAGCGAAAGTTTAGAAACTGAGCTCATTATGTATCATTAGAGATATTCAAGAAATAGAAATCCAGAAGTGAGAAGTCTTGCAGAAAGCTGTATCTCTTGTTCTCGTTTTACTCTCTCTCTCTCTCTCTCTCTCTCTGAATCCTGCATAATTCTAAAGAAAAAAAAGTAAAGTAACTATTATGCTATCACAAAACACCAAGAAATGTATTCATACAATGAGATTTTTTTATACGTAATTTTAAATTTCATTTATATCTATTTACTAATTTTTCTTATATTTAAAGAAATACTCTACTCAAAAAACAAAACAAACACAAAAACAAATTGACATTTTCTCGCCCTCGTGTCGTTCCAAACCTGTATGACTTACTTTCGTCTGTCAAACACAAAACTAATTATTTTGAAATATCTCTGTGTGTGTGTGTGTGTGTGTGTTTTTGGTCCATTCAATGACAGTCTCTGGGGCCTGATGTTGTTTGGACCACAACGTTCTTCGAAATATATAATCCTAAAGAAATATAATCCTTTGCGTTCCGCAGAAGAAAGATAGTCATACAGGTTAGGATGAGAAAATAATGACCGAATTCAAATTTTTGTGTGAAATATCCTTCTGGAACTATCCTGAACTAAATCTTTAAAATACCAAAGAAACACTAAAACATCATGCAATGGACAATCACTCAATTTTTCACTTTTTCTAATTTTTCTTAGTGAAATACAATACAATATCCGCTATTCCACAGAGCAGTGGAGAAAATACCTCTCATCACAGGGCCTGGGACAATGCTTCCCGTTTTACGCCTGCCGGCCCTGCTATTGATTAAAGTAGCCTACGATTCTTTGCTTTGAGTTTTCTAAAAAAATTAAAAAACGTAGTTTAACAGAAATTTGAGAGCTTATTCATTTGTTTATTTAATAACTCTATTGGCTAATGCTGAAACATTTTTGACATGTTAAAACTGCTTCAAAGATTATTCTCGAAATGGCAATGGCTTGCACTTCCTATAGGCCTCCATCTGGCAGTCACGAGAGGAAAGTACGCTGATGATTCAAACAACTGCTCCAGTTAATACCACAAAAGGCCAAATGGTTTTAATATATACTCAGAAAACACTTTTCGATAAAAACAATTCTCTGATATAAAAAAATTAATATTGTGAACATTGTCAGCCAGTCATTCTGAGAAGTAGGCCTATAATCTGACCTGTATTAACCTCTATGCTTAAGGTACATTTCTGTGCTAATACAGAAGATGCTGTATTATAAAATGGCTTTAATGAATCTAACAATTATATCTTCATCAGCAACAAAAGCATTTTGTTTTATAAAAGAAATACTGTGAGTATTGGAAAAATAATCTGAATTTAGAGGGTTACAATTCTTTCGGAGATTGAGCTTCCAACACACACACACACACGCACACAAAAGAGTTAATCAAAAAGTATCAAACATTTAAGCACTAAAGCCCTTCCTAACCATAAAAATAATTATGATTTTCCTTTTTTAAGACGTAAAAATGTTTATTTAAAAAATTTCAATAACTTTATTACTTTCAGTTTTAAATGATTAAGAACTATGCGTATCAAGTTTGGACTGGAGCTCAATTTATTCAGAAATAAGTTTGTAGATAGAAAATATATTTATAGAAAAATATATCCACTGAGATCACGGTTTTAAACTGAGGCACAGTATAGTTAATAGATATTACAGAGTATATAAAACGACTCACCTCTTTTGAGCTCGTCAACCATGAGATTGACAGATGTACAAGGATCAATTTAGCATCTGTTCCTTTGTTTTAATTTAATTAAACAACGACTAACGAGTTCACATCAGACCTGTCCAATTCTCCATATTTCTCAAAAGTTCAATTGTTAAACACAGGAAATTCAGGTACTCTTGAGCACAGAGAGATAATACATGCCTCTACAGACAGAGCAGATGTTGTATCCTCTTGTAGAGGGAAGTGAAATGGGAGGCTGGGCTCTTTTCTTTGTAAAATCGTACATCAAATCTCTTCTAAGCTTCCGCTGCGACTGTGACGTTCTCAGCACATCTACGGCGTTGAGTCTTGCTTCTGCAGTCAAGTACTCACTGTGCATGAAACGGTCTAATGTAGCAAGCAAAAGAAACAAAGATGCAAACAAGAACAAGATAAAGCCCTATGCCAACCCTGATGAGACTGACTAGTTCTTTTGTTTGGGTCCCAGAGACCTTAAATGATGTCTGTATAAAAGTAACTTGAGCAATTTTGAAATCAATCTTTATTTCCTGTTAAAATTAATTTATCACAGAGTAGTCATGCGCATTTTATGCAATTCAAGTACGATAGTATTGTTTTGGACTTCAAATCTATGTTTTTTTAACTAAATGCCTGAAATAAGGTCTGTAACACAAGTTCAAGAAATTTCCACATTTTATTCTACAATAAAACACATTCATAATAATATTGATTTTTATAAAGCTTTCTTAAAGGTGGAACAAGGGACCCTTCTTATATTTCTGGGGTTCTCAGAAGTGGAAGTTGTCATAGTTTGGTAAACTTATATAGCTGTGAATGGGAGACGAATGCAAATATCATTTTTGTATTCCTATTTGCTCCAATAGCAAACAATGTTTCAAAAGAAGGGAAATATAGAGACTGATTACAGCAGTCAGAAGAGAGAAATATTTCAAATTTGCTGTCACTTTCTCAGCTGTAGTATTAGAAACACCTCGCAGCAGTGTTGCTCATCTGTATTTTTTTTTAATTTCCTGCCAAGGTAATATAACAAAGTTATAGCATTATAAATCTATATAAAAATCTAACTATAAAAAAACTTTACTAGATTTAATATGCTTATGTTCACTGTGCATGACAGACCTCACAGATACATAGCAAAGTACGTAGGCCTATGTTAAATATGTTCATAGTCTGTGAAAAGGGTCCAGTGGCTAAATGGGTAAAACTAATCTACATACTAGACCTTTTTTTTTTTTTTCACAGCAGCATTGTGTATTTAGTCACACTCTAGCGAATTATACTAATTCAAACTTTCAGGGAAATGTTTTCAGATAAATACTAAAAGAGTTGATGGAAGCTTAAAGGAGGCCACGCTGAAGTTTGAGTTTTTTTATACCCTAATAAGACTTTTACTTCTGCTGGTTGTATTTAGGCTTCATAAAAGCTGTGTTTTGTGAAGATTATTGTGATTAACATCATCAACTTTTGTTGGACACAGAGCTTATTTCTCCATTAATTAAAAAGCCAATAGAAAAATCCTAATGATAGGGATCAGTTGAACCTTAATAGCCTCACAAAGTGAGCATCAGTAAACATTCAATAAAGTACTGAACTTTATACATATACTGCCATACAGGTCAATACAATATAAAACACTGTGTAAATATGTAGTGCCCTGATATTTTTATGTCTTAGATAAACTCTTTCACAATTACTGAAAGAAAATAGAGGTGAATGTAGTTAAAAGACAAAAGAACATTATAATTACTGGCACTATTATTCCCCAGAGAAGACGTTTTGAGTTAAGGCAGTGGAAAGACAGAAATATAAAAGTAAATGCTTCATTGTAGCAACTCTTTCAATGAAGTGTGACCAGCACCAATCCGGTCTTAGGCTCAGTATAGCTGTAAGAAAGAGAAAAAAAAAGATGGGGGAAAAAAATAATTCATAACATGTACACGTAATGACAACTGGTTCTACATGTCAAAATATGCCAAATTAAGTACCTAGTATGCTTCAATAAAGCTTCTGGCTTTTTACTATTCAGATTACATATAGTATATACATTTGTTTTTACCTTAATTATATATATATATATATATATATATATTCTGAACTCTTAAAGTCCCCTTGTGGTGAAAATCAAGCTTTTAATGTTGTTTATATGTCTATGTGGTTGTTTTTAATATGCTTTAAGACAAACCATGAGCAAATTCATGTCAACACCATTGCCGAGTATTTTCTCCTTAAAACTGCAGTGAACCAGACAGTTTAAAAAACGTGGTTTGAAATCGCTGGTGTTTATGACGTCAAAAACTACCTTGTAACCAATCACGTCAAGGTGTGATCATCAACGAGTGGATCTCTGAGCTGGTGTGAGTGAGTGGAGGCGGGGCTAATGTAAGGCAAGGGTGTAGAGTTACATTCAAGCTTTTTAAGGCATGAAGATTGTTTTTCATGGAAATACTTTTAAATATGTCTTTTGGTGATAAAAGATAAAATGATTGACTACAAGGGGACTTTAATTGGTAGGAAATGGAACTTGTTTACACTAAAAGATGTTTCACGGAATGACAGTTGCATAGTAAATCATTACCATTCACAAAGACACATTGCAAGAGCCCAGGATTCAGTTAGTATACCTGTAGTGTTGGTTTTTGAGGTAGTCTAGCACAGCAGGCCTGATGCGTGGCACTCCGCCTTGGCTGTGATTGCCTCTTCCTGTGATGATTGACAGCTGAGGCCGACACAAACCCTGACGGCATTCTACAAAAGACACATACATTAAAGATAATACAGACTCTGGAGTCTATACAATCCATCTGCAGTCTACATTTGAAAAACTGTTCATTTTAGAAATGTTGTATGTATGTTTGTGGTTCACGTACCCAAATTCTTTTCAGTGAGCACCTGACTTAGATGATAAAGGGCCTCATCCACATGCAGTCCATGGAGATCTAGAATATTCTGAGGCAGGAGTGAAGCATTCACTTGTTGAAATATCTGCATGGCTGCTCGGTGGTTCGCTTCATGCATCTTCTCTCCATGCATGTGACCCTAAACATTTACACAAATGCATAGAAACTTAGTAAGAGTTCTCATCTAAGAACAGCAATGCACTCTGCATGCATTGTTTAAAAAGGGGTCAGTAAGTGTTCAAGTTTTAAACAAATTTTAGTTTAAATAAGATGTGATGCAAAAGACACAAAAATTCAGATTTTACAACATTATTCAAACTGCTTCATGGGAAGAGTAGTTCAGTCACCTAAAAGAATCTTTAGTGCCCTCCCACTCCCATAAAGAACTGTGAACGGCGTAATTAGTCAATCTCCCTGAGCTCTCAAACTACTTAAACATTTGCATATATACAACTTTTGGCAAGAAACTTAAATATATTGTTTCTATATCTATAATCACCATGTTTAAATCAACAGTTTTGTATTTCGCCAACTTATATTTCTCATCAAAGTACATCAAGTACAGTGTTGTACCTTTGTCTTTTTGTCTGATTTTGCTTGAAATCAAAATTTGTAATGCTGTGATTTCCCTTTTATGCTGGTTGATTTGGTTCACGGCTTAGAACTCTTAAATGAAGACTTTTTAAAAAATCCCTTGGAAAAATGAATGGGCCAAAAAAAGTGCACTGTTGGACCAATCCACCAGGTAAATCTCATTGAAAATCCTTCTTCCTTGTATATTCAATATATGAAATGTTATTATCGGTGTCATTGTGCACAGCAGTTCAGTGTTTAATGTGGACAGACACATAGCTTGTCCTCAGAAATTATGCTTCGCACCTCAGGACACGGTTAAAAACAAACTTGGGCCCAATCTTGCACCAAGCGCAATTGACTTTGTATAACGACGCATGTATCATTCCTATTTTGCACCCGACACACAGCAGAATCTTCCCTCGGGCCTCGACAGACGCACGTCAGTAAATTAGGGAATGAACTTGCGCTCCCGGAGGGCGGTTCAGCGAAAAGAGGAGGCGTGTTCCCGCGCAAACGTTCCCTGGTGCTATTTTGCAGTTCCAGAAAACAATTCCGCCACAGACCAGGAAAAACCTAGTCTAAAGTCAGTGGTGTGTTATTCAGATGCTATTTTAAGGGCGCATGCTTGGCCATAATGTAGCGTGCGCACAACGCTTATACACTTTGCTTCTCTCATCTACACAGACGCAACAGTTCCAATTTTTGCAAACCATACATAATTACAAGGATAAATATTCCACACGAGGGAAATCATTGTGGTGTCCATGAAGATGTGAAAAAATAGGCATAAATCTAGCTTACACATTTACCCAAATTATTATACGCCTGCTTAACCGAAGCTAATTTGGGTTGGTTTCTCCCATCCCCATACAATGTCACTTCTCTGTCTTTTACGGCCCTGACGAGAACGTTGGTCTCCTCGGCTGTGAACCACTCCTGGCGCGCGCCTGGCAAATCCGCCGTTATAATAGCAATCCGCCATGGAACAAGCGTGCCTGCTTTTAAAGGGAATGTGAGATGACGCTCTGATTGGTTTATTTCACGTTACACCCAAACCACACTTATGAGTAATGTAGCTACTTCAGACCAACCCATTTTAGATTTGTGTCAGGCGCAAGAGTCATTTATCCAAGATCCGCCCAAAGTTACTTACGTTTCGCGTTTGATACTTGCGTTTCAGATAGTTAAAATAGGGCATTTTTCTCAAAACTGCTGTTGTTTTTACATCAGTTTTTCATCACACATCATAATGTTCATCTCTTTAACCTGTTGTGCGTAGAAACTAGCCACGTCCTTGCGTCCTTGTCGATGGGCTTCAGCAGCCTTGTTAAAACACTCTATCTGCTGACGTCTCTGCAGAGTCGCCTCTGTGCGAAAGTCCTCATATTCCGGATCCTCCGAATCCTGGAATTGAACTGCTTCCACCTCCCCATCTCTCGGTTTCCATCTCTGATTTAGTGAGGCAAAAAATGTCAACAGTCAACTAAAGGTTTTTGTTTAATTTCAGTATGCCATATGGTCACATATAGAGTGCTCACCCGCTCTTTGCTCGATGCTCTATGCGCGCCACTGCGCTGAGGGCCAGGTTCAGGAGCCACTACATTTTTGACTGGTCCGTCATCCAATAGAGCATGCAAAAACTGTTCAGTCTGCTCCAGAGAGTAACTACACAAACACAAACAAATGGTCGAGAGACATTTCCTTTTAAGTTATGTCCGCTTTCTTAATATTAATTGTTCCTAATAGAACTGTGCACAATTCTTCAGTGCATATTGTTATAAAGAAAAAACAATCAATCTTTTAAAAAAAAGTAACACTTTAAATTAACTTTCATTACGAAATCATTAAGATACATTATATACTTAACAGATCATTATTTTATGTAAATTGAAATGCTTACAAATGTCATTAAACTTTCAATTCATATGATCATGCACCATTCTGCATTTTTTCAGACTGAATGAATATTCAGTTTCACTCTTAATTGCATAACATTATAATCATTAAATGCATTGTAAATGTCATGTTCCAATCATTAAATAGTACATTTTAGCAGTTTTTATCTAAAGCAACTTATTAGAGGCACAGGGTTACAGGGGTTCTCACAGAGATGGCTCATGTCTTGCTACCAGCTGGGTTTCTCAATTGCCGATTCCAACACCGATCTCTAGAAACTACAGTGGCCGATGGCTGACATATTGCTGATATATACCAAAGACTTTAGATATACAAAGACTCGTATTACAATCATAACTCCAGTAAACTATGGAGTGCCGCAGGGATCTGTATTAGGCCCTCTGTTATTTTCCATATATATGATGCCACTTGGAAATATTATAAGGAAACATGGAATTCGTTTCCATTGTTATGCTGATGACACTCAAATATATATTTCATCACGGCCGGATGAAAACGCTAAATTTTCCAAATTGACAGAGTGTGTTAAAGATATAAAAGATTGGATGACCCGTAATTTTCTTTTATTAAATCCAGACAAGACAGAGGTAATACTTATCGGTTAAAAAAAACGCCCACAAAACCTCGCACAATACAACTTTAACATCATAGGATGTCCTGTTACTTTATCCTCTACAGTAAAAGACCTGGGTGCTATACTCGATTGCAACCTGTCTTTTGAAAATCATATTTCATATGTTACAAAAAAAGCCTTTTTCCACCTTAGAAACATTGCCAAGCTACGTAATATGCTATCAGTTTCTGATGCAGAAAAGTTAGTCCATGCATTCATGACCTCGAGACTGGATTACTGTAATGCATTATTAGCTGGTTGTCCTGCATCCTCAATAAACAAGCTACACTCAGTCCAGAATGCCGCCGCCAGAGTTCTTACGAGACCAAGAAAATATGATCATATAACACCAATT
>FLSR01004874.1:8305932-8321243 GCA_900092035.1 Leuciscus waleckii | reverse complement strand
TTACATGCATTATGTGCATTTACATTATATGCGTTTGGATTATATATGCATTTACATGCATTATGTGCATTTACATTATATGCGTTTGGATTATATATGCATTAGTATGTGCATTTGCATTATATATTATATGCGTTTGGATTATATATGCATTAGTATGTGCATTTGCATTATATATTATATGCGTTTGGATTATATATTAATATGCATTATATGCATTTATATTATATATGATGTGCATTTGCATTATATATTACATGCATTATGTGGAACTGATCAGGGAGTCGGAAACACTGAAACTTTCCCAAAAATCCCACAATGCACCATGAACACCAGAGAGCACTGATTCTCACTTTGTGTCACTAATATCTCTTGCTGCCCTTGACCTTGCAGGCAAGTTTGGTCTGGCTGTTGTTCATTAGCTGCTGGAACCTCCAGTTGTACTTTAGTACCTTCTGTTGGCTGCTTTAATGATCCAAAGGAAGGTTCCGGCTCACATTTCTCCTTTGTCATGCTGGCTTCGTTGGATCCTTCAGCTTCACCTTGTGAACTTTGACCCGGGTTCCAATCATCATCAGCTTGGCTAACGTCACTAAGGTTAGTTTCTTGGGACTTGGGACTGATGCTACTTGCTGAACTTTTGCTGGAGTCATCAGAGCACACAGCTCTAGCCTGGTCACTTTCTGAGCCCATCATGGTTTCTGATGGTTCTATAGATGGCTCGCATGACTCTTTCTCAGGAACCAAAGACCCAAAAATAACTTTGTCATCCTCATCATCTTTATACAGCTGTTCTCCAGAATCTAGCACAAGTTAGTTGTCACTCCATATCTTGATGGCACTTCTCATAAAGGTCCTCCAGAATATCAATGGAGACATGTCTGAAATGGCGGCTCAGAATCTCAAGGTTTTGTTGTTTAGAGTGGGATTCTCTAAAGTCATTCTCTTCCACCTGAGAACCTTTCTCATGGACCACACGGTACGGAACTCTCTGCTGGCAGGCAGACTCCTCTTCATTTGTTTTTGGGGTGAAACGCAAAGAGTTTCCCTCCAAAACAAACATGCTACTACTAGATAAGTCCAAATCTAATTCAGAACATTTCAGCTGGTCCATTCGCCAAAGCAAAGCAAAGTCCTGAGGGTTTGTTTGGGCTGAGGCACTGGCACATGGGACCATGGGCAATGAAGTTGTTTCCCCCGTAGGTGGAAGATCAGAGGGCAGATGTGAAATAACTGGAGATTGTGAGCAGGGTGACGAAGGGCTTTGATTGGTGAAGGTAAGTGCCAGTTTACAAGATTTCCCCACTCTTCGGCTAAGACCTCTCCGTCTCTCTAGACTGCTCTCTGAGTCTACGGCAACCTTTGAACACAGAGTTTCTTGGGCATTTGGGCTCATTCTACATTTCTCCTCTGAGGCTACATTGTCCTCCTGCTCAACCTCTTCCTGTGTGCTCTTCTCAGCAGACACTTGACTAGACTGCTCAATCGTGTCTGCTCTCTGTTTTGATGGACTTGGAGAATTAGAGTAATTCTTTCTTGGGTCAGTGCACTCAGAGAACATCCTTCCCAGCACACAGTCAGGGAGTTCAGGGCAAATCACAGTCTCTGGGTTCAAGTTACCCTGTTTTCCACCAAAGGAAGGGGAATGCAGAGTAGACAGTTTGCTTCGAGTTGGATCTTGGTAAAAACTTGGAGAGTTTCTTCCACCTTGCAGTAAATCTACAAGTTTTTGAAATTCAACTGCATTTTGCTTGTCAGAATGTTTCTCTTCATCAGAAGAAGTGTTATCTTTGTATTCAGCAACACTGGATTCCAAAACAGTGTTCTGAACGTTTTATTCCTAAATTCTGATGTCTTCTTTGACGTTGACCTTGAGATTCCAGTGGCCAGTCCCCCACAAAATCCAACAGCTCTGGCCTCTCTACTTTGTCCTCAGGAAGATACTCACCATCACATTCCTCCTCCTTATCTTGCCCTGGAGAGTCAGCACTGGGGTCAAAGTTCACAGGTTCACTTGTTCCAAGGCCATTTCTACAATTCACTCTGTCCCTTCTCACACGCTGAGCAATGGACTCTGAAAATGCCACAGGCAGCTCTGAAAACTTCTTGTGTGCTGACTCAACTAATTCTTCAGTTTTCTCAATACTCAAATTTCCCATGTTTTTTTCTGTGTCCAGAAGATGTATCTCCAAGTCCAAAGCTTCAGCATCAATCAGATCAGACTGAGGTGTTCCAGACCCATCCAGAATGTTCTCATGCAAAATCACAGACTCCTTGGAACTGTAGGAGACTATTTCACCTTCTTCCTCACCTGCAGAAATGGTACTGCAAGTCTGCCTAACAGAGGACACATCGGGCAGAGATGAAGAAAGATGTGTGTTCAGTTTGCTCAAACCAGAGTCACCAACAAGATCAGGATGACTGAGGCCAGGGGGTAAAGATTGCCTGAAGGAAATGAGAGAAATACATATTGTAGTTTAAATACATAGATGTGCATGACATATAAATACATAGTTATTTATAGCTTTACAAAGCCAGTCTTTTCATAGTCACTGACAGGTGACTAGTTACTAACTCTCAAATAGTCCTGTACAGTTGGAGACAATCACTATCTGCAGCTGTGTGAACATGGCCCATGGCTTTATTTCAAATTTGTAAATACTCAGTAACATGAATATAATGCATATACTCACTGTGTTTGCTCAGTCTCAGTTTGGGTCAGTTCCACAACACTTGGCACTGGTACTGGTCTTTGTGAATTCATGATGCTCTGGACAGAGACAAATCGGTCATAACGTTCTAATACGCGCCGGATCTTCTCCTTTGTTACTTGGTGCCTTGTGCGCCTTCACAAGAGGATGAAAGAGAGAAAGGTGGCAAACAATTGTGATTGTGTCATTAAAGCAATGGATCACATGTGGGATTGTACTTTGTTTATTTAAGACTACCTACAAAACCAGTGTAAAGAGAACTGTAAATAAATTAGTTGTATGGATTTTGTTAAATGTGTCGAGAAAGTAGTTATTTCTGGTTTGTGGTTATGTTTAACATACTTCTCCAGCTCTCTAGGTTTGGTTTTCCACCAGGTATCTGGCTCACGAAACAGCACCTTATACCCATGTTTCAGTGCCTAGAAGAAGGAAAAGGAAGCCCTACAATCAGCATAATATACCTGTGTGAATCTGTTTGTGGTTCATGTTTTTGTACACTGTAACATTCTAAAGTTAAACCAATAAATAAATAAGATCTATAATAATATATACTTTTGTTGCATGATACAAACTTTCAACGTGTCAAATTTAATCTGGTATATCCACAGAACATTTTAACAATACAAAAACAATATGTTCATTGTCAGATACTGAACATTAATAACTTATTTCATACTACGCATTTCAAAATAAATTGCTCACCATGGCAACGTATGGTTTCATCTCCCAACATTGCATATTGGTGTTGTCTATTATGATGGGTGACTGGCCTTTTTCAAAAGCATCTTTTGCTGAAATATTGATCACCACAAAGACATTGCAGAAAGATTATATAAAGATTAAAGGTGAAGTGTGTCATTTTATGTGACATCAGTGACACCAAGCAGAATTGCGAAAATAATGACCGTTTTCAAAACTGTTTCCCAAACACTTTAACTGTCTGCCATTTGTCAGCCAAACAGGTTTATGCCCCAATATACTTACTACAAAGTAAAAAAAAAAAAAAATCTTTGCTTAGGGGTAAAAAGTAGTTTGAAAGTAGTTTGAAATGCCTTTGCAGTAGTATACGGCTAGCAACCACCCTGACCCAACCCAGGCTAACCTGGAGCAATGTTTAAATAAATATGTGCTGTACTCTTACTTCTCCATAAATAAATAAGGTTTATAATAATAAACACACAACAAAAATGACAGTGGTGCAGTTAAGAAAACAGTTAAAAAATAATCTGGCTTTACAGTATTGAACATGAAAAAATGGTGTCAATTTCGCTTAAAGTATATCGGGGTCTGTTGTCCCACACCAAACTCATGCATGCATTGGTTGTCAGGCTCATTAAGTTTCTCAAAAAAAAAAAAAAAATTCGAGCAATGTTTTGACAGCGCCATGGAGTTGGAAAGTTGATCGTTTTCATGGAAATTGGCATACAAATGGCGTACTTATAGTTGTTTCCGCATATTAAGCTGGAATATGTAATAACTTTTGAAAAAGATTTCAACAAATGTGCACACATAACCTTTAAGGTCATACTGTCTAGTCAATGGGTAGCAAATAATAAAGAAATGGAAATAATTTAATGTACACACCTGTGCTTTGGCTTGAGCAAACAGGCCTGTATAATACTCACCTCTCTGGTGATTCCACTCATGGGCCTCTCCTAGTAAATTTGGTTCAAATTGGTACTGTCCATTTTGAATGAAATACTCATCAGTGCTCAACACAACTCCTCCCGGATTTTGTGCCACCATAGCACTGGACAGCAAGGAGAGAAAAAAACATTATACCTTATACAAAACTATATACTTTCTCTATAAACATACTCTAAACAGCAAAGTGGTCACCATAATTCTGTTGAGCATGGTTATCTGCCAGTGTTGTTAATCTCAAAACAAAAGCTAATTACAGGCAATATATATGATGGTATTCAGCAGTATGGTATACTTTGATAATTATCATGCAAAATTGCTTTCATGGTCTGGATGCATAATAAAAAGAGCTTTTGCCCTTCTGCTCCACGGGAGGTTCAAATATTTATAAAATTTTTGCCATAATTTTTGTATTTATTTAAATCTTCATTTAGATTTTTAAATGCTCTTCTCAAACTTGTTTTCTATATGATATTTTCATTAAAAGGCTAAATTGATGTAAAAACCAAAAATGCAACCCGGGTTTGTCTTGCAACCCTTATACAATCAAAACAATACAGTGACAAAATCATATACCATGAAAAAAGCTTTAACAATTAGCGCAAAAAGAACATTTGGTACCACTACATGGCAATTTTCCTAAACATGAAGCAATACCAAAGGACAATCTATCTAATTCTGTTAGCACCATCTAAATGAATCCTAACTCCATTCCCAAGAGAAGTTATTATACCTTCCCCCTAAGGAAAACTATTCTTTTTTAAGGGAGTGTTGTACATCATGAACTGCTCTCATGGACTAAGTTGTTTAACGAAAATTAAAAGAACATTATATGCCATTATATGCCAACTTAAAACTCCAAAAAAAGAAGAGATTTCCTTTGTGCTATTCCGCCTGTTTTCAATAAAATGACAGCTATGAGTCTTCTTGCTTACTGGGCAAGGGTGGTTTTGCCCGATCCAGGAGCCCCTCTAAGTAACACCAACACCTGCCCTTCCAATTTTAGTCTGTTCCAAGTGGGCAGAGTCCATGACTTTGGTACAGTTGCAGAAGGCTTCAGGGGTGCTTGTCTGATAGGTCCACGAGCCAACCACTGAGCAGCAGGAAGGGGGTTAGTGCTCCAACGGGTGGGGTTAGGAATGACAGGGGTAATGAAGGACGGCCCCACAGCGCGGGGATGAAACTCAGCAGCCTGAGTGTTCCAGAACATGGCAGGTGTGCTGAGTGCTTCACGATGCTGCATTGCCGCTTTGTAGTTACAGAGTTGGTCAGGTCTACGGTAAACCTGAAAGGCAGAGGGCCGGGGTTCAGTAGAGCTGGCCTCCACTGTTAGGTGACTGAAGTCAAGAGATATGGTTTTCGTCTCTGGGATATGGACCCCACCAAAACTCAATTCACTCACGGGTGAACTACCGCCACGGGCCTCACTGAGCCCGGGGTCAGAGAAAGAGGCCTGATCATCCTGCTCTGATCTTGTTTGAGGAGCTGGAAGCTGAGTCTGGGATGTAAGAGGCAGCAAGGAGTGAGGGATTGATTGAGAAGGAGGGGGTAGAGAAGAGAGGGTACGGGGGCATTACAGGATGGGAGCTAGCTTGTGTCTGCTGTGACGTCAAAGTCTGAAGTTCCTGATCTATAAGAGCATCAAACTCTTCTGTCAGGTGTGTTTCACCAGGAATGAGCTCCGGCTGAGATGCAGGCTGGTTTGAAAAGGCAAAGCTCTCTGCCGTTCCTCTGAGGAGGTCTGTCTGAGTGATGTTAGTACCCAGGAGAGCAGCAGCCTGCTCAAACCCTGAGACAGGCGGAGGGGGTGGGACTATGCCCTCAGCAGCATCTGACAGGTCCAAAAGCGAATCCATCGCATTGTCCACTAATGCAGAGATTAAGAAGAAAGAAAATGTATATTTAAAAAAATATGTATCCAAAATACATATGTATATAACTGCAATAAGAAAAAAGTAAAAGATTCCTGCATTTAAGAAAAGAAAAAAAGTTACAAGTAATGCCTAATCTAGCTAAAATACAATATACACCACTGGTCCAAAGTTGATTAAGATTTGGTTTAATTTTTTTGAAAGACGTCTCTTATAAATCACCAAGGCTACATTTATTTGTTCAAAAATACAGCAAAAACAACACTACTTTGAAACACAGTCTTTATGATCCTGTCACATGATCCTTCAGAAATAAGTCTAATATGCTGATTTGGTGATCAAGAAAAATGTCTTATTGTTGTCAATGTTGAAAAGAACTTTTGCAGCTTAATATTTTTGTGGAAATCGTGATACCCCCTGACTTAAAGGTAGGAGTTAAATAAATAGTATACATATATTTTTATTTGGCAAGGATGCACCGAATTAATTAAAAGTGACAATAAAGATGTTTATAATGTTACAAAAGTAACAGTCTCCACAAAAAAATTAGGAAGCAAAAACTCTCTACAACATTGATAACCATTATTAATAAATGGGCTCCAATAATAATTAATAATAATTGAGCACCAAATCAGCATATTCGAATGATTTCGAAGAATGATGTGACTGGAGTAATAGGCGCTGAAATTTCAGCTTTGCCATTACAGGAATAATGACACTTAAAACATATTAAAATTGAAAACAGTTAGTTTAGATTAAAAAATTATTGTAATAATATTTCACAATGACAATATTTTTTGATCAAATAAATGTAGCCTTGTTGAGCATAAGATAAACTTTTGACCAGTAGTGTATGTCATAATGTATATTAAGAATCATACAGGGCTTCATGACAACGTCAACTTGAAGCATAGCTTAATACAATAATATAAAATAAAAATATATATAAAATAATCGAGGTGAAGTTGGTAGCTTTCTAGGTGGTCTAAAATGGTCATTAGGTGGTCCAAGTTTATCTTTAGCCAGCAACTAACCTGCTACCAGTTGGTGGTCATACCAGGTTAAGGTGATCGAGCTGGTTTTGAAACATGGTTGTTGGTCAGCCAGATAATGACCAGCTTACACCAAGTGAAGATCAGCCAGAAACCAGAAACCAGAAACCAGAAACCAGCCACCCAGTTCCAGCGGTAACAAACCTGCCATCTTAAGATGGAAAGAGTAACACAACCTTTAAAATGATCCTTACCTTTAAAATCTGCCTCTGAGAGTACCATGTAAATTACTTCAGAATCCAAATGTGAAAACATCTCCTGCATGCTCTGGATGATTTCGTCTCGTCTTTGAGATTCCAACTGACCACTCCTGGACTGTGTGGACCCAAAGTTGTTATATATTGAGTCCGCACGGGTCACAAAAGATCCATTTGCTCCGTTTGCTCGAATCTCGGAACCGTTCCCGTACTCGGCCGCCTGCATCGGGCCACGGGAGGGACTCAGTCCGTTTTTCTTTTTCTTTGGCATTCTGTTCTTTTGCCCCTTTTACAAGACACCGACGATAAATCCACTGTTTACAAGTTTTTCTAGAGGAAGGAAAGTAAAAGAAAACCAGACGAACAACTCTCCACGGAGAAGCCAAAATACTGCAGCGCCTCTAGTGGATGGAAACAGCATGACATCAACTTTTGACCTATTGAGTGAAAGTAAAATTGGCAAGAAAAAATTACATTAAAGATCTTGGCCTGGTTTCACAGAAAGGGCTTAGATTTAGCCAGGATTAGGGCTCAGTTTAATTAGGACATTAAAGTAGCTTTTATTAACATGCCTTACAAACATTGCTGGTGTGCATCTTGAGACAAAACAATGGCACTGATATATTTTAAGATATGTCAGAGCAAGTTGCTTTCAGTTAAAACAGCTCAAACATACAAACATTTAGTCTGGGACTAGACTTAAGCCTTGCCTGTGAAACCGGGAGTGAGATTTACTATATGTTTACACAAGCATTGTGTGTTGAGTTTTTTCAGATGCCTCAGTTTTAACACAAGTATCGGTGAGGCTTCCAGATAAACAAGATAAGCAAATAAAATAATCTACAAACACAATTATGCAAGGGAATGTGAATAGGGAAGGGTCAGGATATGGTTAATAAATAAGAGGCAGGGGATTGTACCAAACCTAAAAAATATATATAGGTTACCTCTGAAAAAAATGGATGTTCCATAAGTAAATGTAACCTGTTTTGTCCCATCTCAATATAAATAATAATAATAATTGATAATATTTCACTCTGACATATTTCTCACACTTTCTTCACCAGTTCTAATACATTTGTTATGTATTTTATTATTTTATCTTCGAGTTCGAATTGGTGATTTTTATTATTTTTTTATTGATTATTTTATTGATTATTGCAAACAAGTACTGCTGTGCTGTTGTAGATTGTTGATCGTACAGTACACAATTCAGAGGCGGTTCTTTCACAATATGTCTTGCCATATATATGGGGCTTTTCTTTTCTAATACTTACGGTAAACCAAGTTCAGTGCCAAGTAAACCACTATTTCAGGCGGTTGTTTTCTAATATATATGGTAACGTTTCTCCCTCCATCGGCGCCCCGCTATACCGTCTTTCAGCCAACGGGGTCGCTGCGCCTCCACTTTCCACGCGAGGACGTTCACACAGCCCTGAATGAAAAAGACGGAGCTTTGTGCCCGAAACTAAAAAAAACACCCAAACCCGAACCCGAACCCGATCATAATTAAAACAACGACTTGTCTGTGAGGTAATGACCGGGGAATTGTTTGAAAGCGGCTGTGAGGCGGCTGGGGTCGCTCGAGGGAGTTTAATTCACACAGTTTGTGTGGCATGATGAAGTTGGTGGTCGCTGTTTGCCTCGCTGAGTGAACTTATACTGAGAAAACAAGTAAACAATTCAGATTTCCTACCGTCTAAAGTTGGGATAACGGCCGCAGTGGAGTAGTGTCGAGTGAGAGATATGGGATAAATGCTTTTGGGGTAGCAGGAACCGGCGGGTTGTGATTGTAATAGGTAAATGTGAGTGTTGGCTGGATGTTTGTTGAATAGTTTGAGGCCTGGAGCTGACGGCTAGGCCATTAGCCGCTCAAAGAGCTCTTTTACTCTCTGAGGTGCTTTTATACGATACCTTACTATCAGAGTAGTGTGGTTATGTCGGAACGTGCATAACATGTGGAGACTCTTATCAGGAGAGCTTTAAATGCCTAGATAGTAATGCGTTTTAGAGTAAAAGCGCGGTTGCGGAGCGGGTCTCGTTAGCTCTCAGGCTAGTGTTGCTATTAGCTTCATTAGCTTCGTGATTTTATTCCAAATTTTCCCGCAAACTGTCGTCTGTAAGGTTTCCGTGTCATTCCACGGTTTTAGGGGGCTTAACTACACGACCAGAGTGCAGGAGGGTGAAGTGCATAAGGTGTATTTTAGTGTTTTTGTAGTGGTGTGGTGGGTTTGTGTGCTGAACTTTAGTGTTGTTGCCTATAGAGGCCAGTAGAGGACCGTCTGTCTGGAGAAGGATGATGGAGTTCCCGCAACAGCCTCAGCAGCAACGACCAGCGGGGGACGGAAAGATCACCTACCCACTGGGTGTCAAAGAAATCACTGATAAGATCAGCAACGATGAAGTCGTCAAACGACTCAAGGTAAGAGCCAAAGTGTTGACAAATGCAATCAAATCACTGGAATGAATATATTTAGGTCATTTTATATTATATGTGATTAAAAGCATATTAAATGCTTTATTGGAAAACAGTTGCACATACTTTAACTACTGAGCTGTTAAGTATGTAAAGTTTATAATGTCCCCTACCGAAGAAGACTTGGAATAATTGAGAAGATTGGATTACCATGTCTTTACTGTATTGATGAAATTGTCACATGATTTCCTGGCTGAAACATAACAGCTGTGAGCCTAGTTTAGTTCTAGTTAGATGCTTTTGATTCATAAAGGGTGAATGTAAGTGTACCAATGTTAGTGCTCTAATAATGTTTGCAATATGCAACCATTATTTTCCTATTGCCGATGTTATGAGCTACGGCTTTGAGTTTAGTCAGATGTTTATTGTTGATCGACGAAGTTGATAGAGTTGATTGAGTTAACAATTTTTTGACATATGGGCAGTACCAGTATGATGCAGCCGCTGAGATAGTTAACTTTGGACTATAACTTTATATAGCAATTTATTTATACGGTATATCCAAAACAAAAAAATAAAAAGCGGATTTGGATAGACAGCTATTGTTTCTAAGCACATTCAAAATGTTTCAAGTGCAAAAACACAGTTAAAAAAAAATTAAATTAATATGTAAATGTAACAATATGAAAAAAAGTGCATTCTGACACATTACATTTTACACTGTGCAACTGGGCTAAATTATTCAAGTGTTTCACAAGTTTTTAGCTAAGCACACAAGCCTATCAAATGGTTTCTGGTTTAAGAGATGCTCTGTGGCATGACACTCTTCCCACTGGCACTAAAAGCTCTTTCGGATGGGGATCTAGTTGCTGGAACAATTAAAGGGGTGGTATAATGCGCTTTTCACAAGATGTAAAAAGTCTCTGATGTCCCCAGAGTGTGTATGTGAAGTTTTAGCTCAAAATACCCCACAGATATTTTCATATAGCATGTTAAAGTTGTCACTTTTTGAGGGTGAGTGAAAATGCACCGTTTTTGTGTCTGTCCCTTTAAATGCAAATGAGCTGCTGCTCCCAGCACAGAGGGCGGAGCTTCAAGAGCTCGTTTTGTTTGCAACTAGAACTTGAATATTCACATTTTTTATGGTATCGTTTGCAGGGGAAGAGAAGCTATTTTATCGCATTGCATAATCATTTGATGTTTTCAGTGAAGTTTTTTTGAATTAAGTTTACAATGTTGATCTGGTTACTGAAAACAGTGTCACACGCTGGGCACTCGCTGCTGCTTCAGCCATCATATGGTATAAATGACCAAATAAAAATGTGTTCCAGCTAAAAAGTCCCCCCTTAGGTGAATCTTATGTTGTTGTTGTTGTTGTTTTTTTATGTGAGGGGGGAGGGGGAGGGGTAATAACGTTTATCCAACCCAATCCCATTAAATTCGTCTCTATAGCACGCATTGTTTATCGTGCAATTTATACGAAAAAATTTGACACATGTCGTGTCTTTTGCGCGCTCAAGTTCGTCATTACAAATGTAGGCACGCGGCAAGCGCGCTCATAATTGAAGCGACGCGCTGATTTTTTCCAGGCGCAGCGAGATGAAAACACCTCAACTTTTCAGAATGCCGCAAGCGCACCGCAGTTCATGTGACAAGAACCAACATAACTTCACCCTTTCCGTAACAACATTGAAAGCTCAGTCAACATAAAGGATGGGGGTGCACCACAAACACTACGGTTGTTTTTCTCTTCTCCGTAAATAAATCTTCTAGCAGAGCTACAGCAAGCGTTTTTCGGTGGTGGAAATAATTAGCTAATAAAACTTCTTTGTCGTTGTGGAGAGCGCAGAGCATGGTTGCATAGCAACGACAGGCGCCACGGGAAAATCGGACCGAATTTTACTATTTATAATAAAAAATAAGCTAATGTGCATTGTATTTGTAAATGTCAGTAATTTATCTTTTTTTTTTGCTTACATGGAGGGGTCACTGATGATGATGATGGGTTGACACTGTACTTTTAGGCTGTAATATGTCATTGTGTTGGCTTTCTGTCAGGCACATATCGTTGTTTCAATGTTTCTGTCTCCCTGCAGCATGGCTGCATTTAATCTTTAATTTAATATTCATCAATCCTACCTTGTAACTGTTACCTTCATGTTACTGTTATTTTTGGCCAGAGATTTGTTGAAGGTTTGGCTGAATTCTGCTGTACGGCCAAGGCGATTGTATGTTTGTGTAACTGAATTTTTAAAGGTCAATACTGCTTAGAAGTGAAAAGAAAACAAGCAAATCCGAAAGGGCTAAAAATAAGTCCCAAAAAAACTGAATTTGAAATAAAAATAAAACGGAATTAGAAAAAATAAAACGGATTTCATAGGGCCCTACTTTATGTGTGCGTGCTCTGGGTATGAGCGTGCAGAAAATCGTCTCTCAGAGAATGAGTACTACTGAATGCTTTAAAATTGTTGAATGTTTTAATTGACGAGTCCTGCATATCATTTTAGTAACAATGCAACACTGGCCTGATTGGGCAGGTGACAATTCTGTCCCGAAACACGAGCGAAAGTCTTGTATCGCAGCATGCAGCTTCCTTGTACCGACTCTGTGGTGATGTGAAGCCATGTGTTTATTGTGAAAGAGAGAGAAGACTTGGTAGTGCTGAATCACTCTCGCTCTTTGTGAAATTATATCTCACAGAAAGTTTTTAAATGACTAATTTGATCTGATCATTTGTGTGCATAAATTTTTATATAGACATTTAAACAACATTAAAAACTTGATTTTAATCACAAGGGGTCTTTCATTTTTTTTAATTAAAGGTACAATATGTAAGAATTTATCAAAATATCCAAAAAACACTTGCACAGTGTTATATATTTCTTTCAATTATGTACATTGTCTTAAATGTTTCCAAGAATTTGTAAATTCAGAGAAATTCACAATTTTAAATAGTGCCCGTCACTTGTCGCCTGTCAATGACGTCATATCCGCATTATCCCCTGTTTCCGCTAGTACTGCCATTGTAACCATGGCGACAGATGTGGACAACTGCGTAATGTTTAGCGGCACGCTGTTGTTGTTTTGTTCAAACATTAACAAATAAATGTGTCTGTGGGAGTTTTCCTGCATTGTTTGAATTAGAAATTAAAATGTAATGCAGTGTTATAACATTGTTGTGCTTCCTCATCCTTAAATTCTGGAAAGAGTTTGTGTGCATTAGATTTAAGTGTTAAATTCATTTCAATTCAATTCAAGTGCAACAGAGCCTCCTCTTGTAGAGACTGTCTCTAAAATGCTTTTCAGTCCTACATTTCAACTTGTGTTATTGTCTCTTAATGTGTTGTATTATTACATAACCATTATGGCAGTGAGAAGGGTTGGTTTATCTATGGATACATTTTCAACCCATCAGTTTGATTTAGGCCATTAACTATACTCTTCAAGCTCTCCACTCTACCAACAAAGATTTTGTGGAAATTAACACTGTAGAGGTTTTCCTGTTCATTGTAAACATGAAATAGGTCAGCTCCTCAAAATTCACTGACGAGAAATAAATGGGAACCATTTAACCCCTCCCCCCCGACACACTCCTTTGCCAAATCAAAAACACAGCTTCATGAAGCAGAAAGACAAATCCACACGTAGTTGTACGTTACTACATGTATTTACTATAGTAATGACAGTAAATTATGCATAATTACAAGTAACTAACCCTAACCATAGCTCTATAGTGAGTACATGTAGTTAAATAATATTAAAGTTGAATGTAAGCCTTTTTCTCTCTCTCACATGTCCTTGGAGAACTAACTAAAGAACTACAGGCTCTTTGTAGAAATCATCTCATATACATTTCCTGAGATTCTTTTACTCTAACTTTGCATAATATTCTTTTAATAAATGTGCAAAAATGGTACAAATTGTGGTTGTTGGGGAGAGTTTGAGAGTGTTTTGGAGGGAATTGGAGTGACTGCTGGGCTTCCTGGTTTTGCCACTGTGCTGTTTTGAGTCTGAAGCTCAACTCAGCCCTGGCTGCCCTTCCCCCACTCCACCAAGCACACACTCTCTCACACACACACACAGGCACCAGAGAGAGGTAGAAAGTAGGCAAAATCATTTATCCTGGGTCCTAGACCTAGAAGAGTTTAGTGCTCTGCTTATGAAAGATGATATCTGCAGGGAAGAGTGCAAGCATGCGAAAACTCACTGGCTATCTCCATGAAAAAAAAAAGATTTTCCTACTGATTAGCATATTTATCTATCTGTAGCAAAGTATGATTATTCCTGTAATGCAACTGGTAATAAATATTGAGTAACTTGTGTGTATGGGGGAAAAATGACTAGTCAGTTTGTATGTTTTCTTAGCTGCTATTTATTTTCAAACCTAATGATAATAGGCCTTATTAAAAGCGACCCTGAATAATCGGGTGACCAGATCGCAAAACAGAATACAGAGCTTAAATTTATGGGCTCACGTACCTCTCATTCGGCATGAATCCAAATGTTTCCATGTCTGAAATGTAACATTTAATTGCTAACTATTATTTATTTTGTAAACAAAGCTTTGTGTTTAAAAAAAAGTGTTTTTGGCGGTTGTCAAGTTTCCCATGACAGCCCTACGTAAAATTAGTTCAACATGCCCGTCTCTCCAAGTATGTGTTGTAAACAATTGAGGAAGAAAATATGTGTATCATTATATTGGATCCATGCATTTGTCTTAAAGTGACAGCTACCTGATATACCCACAGTTGTTTGTCACCAATGTTAATCAAACAACAAAAGAGAAAGAGAAAATCTCTTTTGTAGCTTTAACAAAGATAAATTGTATTAAATAATTATTTATATTAATTATATTTAATTTATACACTCAAGACTATGCAGTGTTATTTTTTTCTTTGATTATGTCCACAATATAGATTTACGTGAAAAACGAAACACTGCGTATTTCACTTTTTATCTTTGTTCTATTGCAGTGGTTCTCAATTCCAGTCCTCGAGACCCCTTGCTCTGCACATTTTGTATGTCTCTCTTATCTGACACACTCAGTTCAGTTCATGGAGTCTCTCCTAATGAGCTGATGATCTGGTTCAGGTGTGTTAAATAAGGGAGACATACAAAATGTGCAGAGCAGCGGGTCCCGAAGACTGGAATTGAGAACCACTGTGCTAATCAATGGCGGCGCCCGGGGAAGCTTAAATTTTTTTCCAAATGATTGCCCCCCTGGATACATATGGCACACTTTTCTGGAAACAATTCAGGAGTTTCGAAGTCGCGATATGATTGGTTGAATTCTACAGGATGTCTGGGAGATTTGTGTGTCGCGTTCTTTATCGGTCCGCCTGGAAACAAATGCCGTGACGCTAAAACCTCTCGTGGAAGAAGAAAGCCGTTGTGTTTACAACTGTGACAATGAGCGCTTA
>FLSR01004874.1:8268915-8304725 GCA_900092035.1 Leuciscus waleckii | reverse complement strand
TCCCATTCAAAAGGCAATTTGACCGAAAATGAAAATACGGTCAAACTTAAGTGGCGTTTCCATTCTAATTATGCTTTTAAACGAAAGTTTGCCTCGGGTAGATTAACAAAAAGACCCTAGGTTGAATTTGGCGAGAGTTACCCTTTAAACTCATACAGTGTGTCTTTTGAGGTTTTTAGTGTTTAAAATTGTGCTAAAAAGATATGCAATGTGTAAAAGAAGATGAATTGTGTTTAAAGTTTAGAGGAATTTACCTTTTAGAAAATGTATTTAATTATTTTACAAAATGGTTATTAAATGGTTTGGGATTTTACTTGTGTATAAGATAAACTATAAACACCTGTCTAAACACATGTTTGTCTAATAGCTGGTGGTCAAGACATATATGGACATGGATCAAGACTCAGAGGAGGAAAAGCAGCAGTATTTGGCTCTGGCTCTTCACTTGGCCTCTGAGTTCTTCCTGCGAAACCCCAACAAGGATGTACGGTTACTCGTGGCCTGCTGTCTCGCTGACATCTTCAGGATCTACGCTCCGGAGGCCCCATACACCTCACATGACAAGCTCAAGGTATGAAATGTACTCCTGAAAAGAAAAATATCTTATATATGAATTTCTTGATAAACTAAACTCCTGCTTATGACACACACCAAACGTGTATGACTTTAAAACTGATCACAAACTTGCACCTCACGTCAAGCTGACATTTTTTTTTTATCCTGCACACAATCCCATCACCTATCTGAGATTAGCTTTATAGCTCAGGCACACCAATGTCATTAATTTTCACTTTTTTCCCCACATCTAGGAAATTTTTCTCTTCATTACACGGCAGTTGAAGGGATTAGAGGACACTAAGAGCCCTCAGTTCAACAGATATTTTTACTTGCTAGAGGTGAGAATGTGCATTCAATCAATGTTCATTTATTTATCTTTTCAATTCTGCATTTTGACAAATATCTTTTTGTGTATGGATGTTTTTAATTCAATTTTCATGCTCAGTTTTTTTATCAGCAACATTTTTATCAGCAATAATTACAAGTTTGTTTTTCATTTAATATTTAGCATGTAGTCTAATTGTCATAGCTGAAAATTTTAACTTTGACCTGCACAGAACCTGGCATGGGTGAAGTCCTACAACATCTGTTTTGAATTGGAGGACTGTAATGAGATCTTCATCCAGCTCTTCAAAACCCTGTTTTCTGTCATCAAGTAAGTTTAATTTTAAGTGAGTTTAATCATATCTTCTGTTACGCAACTGGGCTCTTTTTAATCAGGACTTTTCTCTTTCAGTAACAGCCATAATCAGAAGGTGCAGATGCACATGTTGGACCTGATGAGTTCCATCATCATGGAGGGAGATGGAGTGACGCAGGAGCTACTAGACACAATCCTCATCAACCTCATCCCTGCTCACAAAGTAGGCAAATTATTTCTTACATCTTATTTCCAAGTTCAGTCCCAGATAGTGTGTGATTTGACCTCTTTCTCTGCTTTAGAACTTGAATAAGCAGGCATATGACCTGGCCAAGACTCTTCTGAAGAGAACGGTTCAGACCATCGAAACCTGCATCGCCTCAGTGAGTCACACATTCATCCGTTTGTATTTTGCCCTAGTACAGTTCATTGTTATAATGTGTTCAATTCCCATTGTAAAAAGACATAATACTATTTCAGATGTTGTATTAACTTAAAAATCTCTTTCTTTGTAGTTCTTTAATCAGGTGTTGGTGATGGGAAAGTCCTCCGTGAGCGATCTGTCTGAGCATGTATTTGACCTCATTCAGGAGCTCTTTGCAATTGACCCTCTGCTCCTTGTCTCTGTGATGCCACAACTTGAGTTCAAATTGAAGGTGACTAAATGCACATATACTTGTGCACTTGCTTGCATACAAACCTATTTAGTTCAAGAATAAATCTGTTTGTTGTTGTTTGTATAGAGTAATGATGGAGAGGAGAGGTTGGCTGTGGTGAAACTGTTGGCTAAACTCTGGAGCAAAAGACTCAGAACTGGCCACTCAGAATCGCCCACTCTGGCAGTGTTTTCTGGGCAGGTGAGGCTACCATTAAAAAAATTGGACTGAAAGACTGATTTGGATTATTTATAATTTGAATGTTAATTGAATTCAGATTTCTTTTTTTCTTTTTTCTTTTTCAAAGGTTCAATGACATTCATGTTCCTGTGAGACTGGAATGTGTGAAGTTTGCCAGCCACTGCCTGATGAACCACCCAGATCTTGCCAAGGATCTTACAGGTGTGTTCAGGTTAAATGTGATTTTTGCTGTTTTTCCATCATTTCTCCATTTTAAGCATCGCTTGACTCTTGTGTAACTTGTGATGTTCTATTTATCACATCAGAATTTCTGAAGGTGAGATCACATGACCCGGAGGAGGCAATCAGACATGATGTCATTGTGACCATCATCAATGCAGGGAAGAAAGACCTGAACCTGGTGAATGATCAACTGTTGGGGTTCGTCAGAGAGAGGATGTTGGACAAGAGGGTGAGAAAGATACAGAGTTACTCTGAAGTACACAAAAAATAGATCTGTGCTCAATTCAAGTTAGGGCTGCATGATACTGGAAAAAACTGACGTTGCAATATTTAGTTTTTCTGCAAGGAACTTCTGTACTTATTAATATTGAACTTCTGTGCTTATTAATATTAAGCCAAATAAACTATTGTACTGTAAAAAAAATCTATTAAGTAATAATTGTATAATTATTTTTAATTATTATCTAATAATTTTGGCGGCTTGGTTATATCTTGAACTTTACTTTACTCTGAACTGAGATGCAGAAACACTGTATCATGAGCTGCACATTTAAAACCTGCATATATTTATTTAAATTAAATCCAATCATTGATTTGACAATTGCACTCAGCCACATTGCAGTATCAGTTTTGTTTTGATATTTCGTGGAGACCCAATTCAAATCCTGCTAGAATATAAATGCAAAGCACCAACCCCACATATCCCTCAATTTTAAGCCCTCTGGCTTTTTTAAAGTAAATTTGTATGTTTTGATTCAGTGGCGTGTACGTAAAGAAGGAATGATGGGTTTGGCTCAACTGTATAAGAAGTACTGTCTGCACCATGAGGCCGGGAAGGAGACCGCTTTGAAAATCAGCTGGATCAAAGACAAACTCTTACACATCTACTACCAGAACAGCATAGATGACAAGTAGGAACCACACACACATGTAATGTCAGCGCTCTCCACGCAGCTTGTGCTCTCAGTGCAGCACGCAGCGTCACGTGTCGAAATAAACAACACGAGGCATCAGCGATAGTTTTTATTACACCTCTAGAGGTCGCTCTTGTACTGCATGATGCCAGCAGACCCTTCTCAGCTCTCTCTTACTGTGTAATGAATGACAGCGCGCGCTTCTCAGCCGCTCCAGCAACGGACGCAACCAGGAAAAACTATCGGTATGTCTTTTTGCCGATAACGATAGTTCCACCAATCAACTATCGGCGCCGATTAATCGGCAAAACCGATGAATCGGTCGACCTCTACACAAAACCATAACGCTGGGCAGGGATCAACAACAAGGACTGCCCAATGGCCTGGGGCCTGTGTGAAAGATGCTCGGGCCAGTGCTGCATCATCATGAAAGCTAGTCAGTATCTAGTGAGACCACCATTTGCCAAACAGTGCAACACATCTCCTTCGCATAGAGTTGATAAGGTTGTTGATTTTGGCCTGTGGAATGTTGGTCCACTCTGCTTCAATGGCTGTGCGAAGTTGCTGGATATTGGCAGGACCTGGAACACACTGTCGTATACACGGATCCAGAGCATCCCAAACATGCTCAATGGGTGACATGTTCGGTGAATGTGCTGGCCATGCAAGAACTGGGATGTTTTCAGCTTCCAGGAATTGTGTACAGATCCTTGCAACATGAGGTGATGGTCGTGGATGCATGGCTCAAAAATGGGCCTCAGGATCTCGTCACGGTATCTCTGTGCATTCACAATTCCATCAATAAAATGCCCCTGTGTTCGTTGTCCATAACATACGCCTGCCCATTAGAGTTGGGACAATATATCGATGCATCACGATTCATGGATCGATTCCAATTTTTTCCGAATGCATCCCGAATCGATTCTGAGCTTAGTTTTTAACAGCAGATGGCGCTCTAGGCTAGATTTTAATCGCATGCTGAAATGCTCACGAAGAAGAGCGCTCGTGCGTTCGGCTGATTCTGAGAATTACCGCACCCCAGAATACTTTTATGACGCGAGAATAATGTAAACAGCCCACTGCAAACACCCTTGAAATTCACTTCAACCTTTTCGTACTTTATGAATGATTGTTTTATAGAAGGTTCAAGTGGTTTGTAAGGCATTGGAAGCCAGCAGATTACAGCTGTTTCTAAAGGATGCAGTGCCATCTGCTGTTAAAACTAAACTCAGATTCGATCCGAGAGAGAATCGCGATGCATTCTGAAATATTGGAATCGATCCAGAATCATTTCTCGATTCACGATGCATCGATATAGTGTCCCAGCCCTACTGCCCATACCATAACCCCATCACCACCATGGGCCACTCTATCCTCAACGGTGACATCAGCAAACCGCTCACCCACACGACGCCATACACGCTGTCTGCCATCTGCCCTGTACAGTGAAAACCAGGATTCATCCGTGAAGAGAACACCTCTCCAAAGTGGCAGACGCCATCGAATGTGAGCATTTGCCCACGTCAAGACCCCAATGAGGACGACGAGCATGCCGATGAGCTTCCCTGAGATTACATTTATTTTGCAGTTGCACAACTTTTCTGAGTGTACAGTTGTGGCCTAATGGTTAGAGAGTCAGACTAGTAATCGAAGTTCATGGGTTCAAGTCTCAGTACTGGCAGGAAATGTAGGTGGGGTGAATGAAAAGTGCTCTCTCCACTCTCATAACCACAACCAAGGTGCCCTGATTTTTTTTAAATATCAACTTTATTCAACAATCTCTTCTCTTCCATGTCATTCTCCTCATTCTAACCCTAACCCTAAAGCCTAGTTCACACGGCAGGATAATTAAGCCGATTTTAGCCCCGATTCACCTCTTCCGACAATCTTAAGGATGCTCCGATTATCGTAAAATAATCTGATCAAATATTCCTGCCGTGTGTGGTGTGTTAAGACTGCTCTCGTCTGCTCGGAAGGACGTCGGGACCGCTCCGATCTCAAATCGGGGATATCCAACATGTTGGATTTATTTGGCCCGATTTCTTCTCGTGTGTGGTGTCCCCCGAGCACGCAGCCTGTGGACTGTGGAGTGTAGCCAATCAGAAAGCGAGGTGACGAGGCGGCGAGGAAACACCGGGAAATATAATCAAAACAGCCGGCGATATGGCGCACCAGAAAGTCCGGTGGACGTCAGAGATCATCGCCTTTTCTTTTGATAACGTTTTTTTTTCGGTTAAAAACAAACTACAAACTATTGCCGCTATTTGGTGATTACAAATCTTTGCAGATATTTTTTAATGCTCAAACAGCAACATTACAAACTAACTAAAGTTGAAAAAGTGAAAGCATAATCGGAACCCTTTAAATAAGTATATAGTCTCTTCCGCTGCGTGTTTCAAAGTGAAGCATAAACTTTGCTCACACGATCAGCTTGTGATCTGTTTTCTGTGACAGAGTAGTTCACAGTGAATGGAGATAACTCAATCCCTGCAAGTGCTGGGAATGCAATTGTGCTATTATAATTGTGCAATTGTTAATATTGTGGCAGTTTTTCCCAGTGGTATCAAATATGGTATTGAATATTGATATTTTTCAAGATATTGTATCAAATATAAATCGAGCTGTTTTTGCGTGTAGATGTCAGCCATGTCAAATTTGTTCTTATTTTGTGACTGTGTACAATGCACATATGAATTTTGCTGCTGTGGAGGAATGACTGTTGTTTTTCTCTTCCTGCAGTCTGAAGCAAACACCACAGCCATGTTTGGAAAACTTATGAACATCGCTAGTAAGTACACACTATATATACATTTATAAATCAATAGTTGTTGAAACCAACAGGTTTTACAATGTGTGCTTTTGTCTCTCTCATATTCTCAGAGAATCTCCCAGACCCAGGCAAAGCTCAGGACTTTATGAAGAAGTTTAATCAGGCTCTGGGTGAAGATGAGAAACTACGTCTTCAGCTTGAGCAGCTGATCAGCCCCACCTGCTCATGTAAACAGGCTGAACAGTGTGTGGTGAGTTTAAGGCAATAACACATTTACCACTGCACTTTTCAAGCTCACATTATAACTGATTATAAGCTTGCTGTATAAAATGTAGATGATAAAGACATGTTTCACCGACCTTTAACAAGCTATGTAGTTGTATTTAATATTATAAAGATAAAAGTTATCTGAGAGTGAAGTTTCCTTTCAGAGGGAAATCACACGGAAGCTGACATTCCCCAAGCAACCCACAAACCCATTCCTGGAGATGGTGAAATTCCTGCTGGAGAGAATTGCACCAGTTCACATTGACTCTGAGGCCATCAGGTAGGGAATGAGGAGAATGTTTTTGTTGGGGGGGAAGAAGTTGTTAATGACCATCATCCGGGTTTTCAGATTAACAGGCTTTGTTGACACTGGCACCTGGCTGAATCTGTTTTGTTCTGTAGCCGTTTAGTTTTTAGTCTGAACACACAAAAAAAAAAATATTTACGAGAGATGGGTCAATGATCTTGAGCATAAATTGTTTTGGACAAAGAAATCTAACTTGAATAATATTTTATTTTATATTTATATTTATTTATATTTTATTATATTTACTATTGTAAAAATAATGTACATGGACTACAATGCCTAAATAAACTCTAATTTGAGCACTTGCTAAATAACTGTGCAGCTAGTTAGTCCTAAAAATCGTAAATGCTGTGCAGGGTGAAGCACAGTCACAGAGAATGAATTCTCTTTTCATAAACTGTATCTGATACGGACTGTCAGTGCACCTGCATATGTAAAGGAGAACATGAATAAGAGAAAGAGAAACTGACTGAGTGGGAGAGAGATAAGCGCAATATGGGCCATGTGCTTGTTTCCCCTCCTTAACGGTTGTGTAACCGTCTGAATAGCTTTTTAACAGTGAGACATCTTGTGGGGATGAAGTGTAACTGCAGGAATTGTGTAGACTTTTTGGATCAATAATTTGTTTGTATGTGTGTATACAGTGCCCTGGTTAAGCTGTTAAATAAGTCAATTGAGGGCACTGCTGATGATGAAGATGAGGGAGTTACTCCTGATACTGCCATCCGCGCTGGACTTGAGCTGCTCAAGGTACTGTTCGTAATTACAATGTACTAGTTTAAAGTTTTCAATAAAGAGAATCAGGATTCTTGCTCTTTTGAAATAAGTTTTAAGTACTATATAGACAAACAATCACATTTAAAATGAAAATAAATAAAAGTTAATTGCTACAAAAGAATAGGCTATTGTTCCGTTTAATACCAAGTGTCTTTGACTCATTCAGTAATTTTCTTAAATATTTTAGGGTGTGTTCCCACTTGGCATGTTTGGTTAGATTAAAAGGAACCCTGGTGCAATTGCGCTGTTAGTGTGGTTCATTTGAATAAGTGTAAAAGCTGCCATCTGAACCTTGGTGCGCAGACCGAGACAGCTGAAAATATGGGTCTTGGTCTGCTTCCAAACGAACTCTGGCACGGTTCGAATGAAATATAAACACAACATGGACAAAGACATGTAAACGAACCAAAAACAGGACATGATGTCACAAGATGCAACCCTAAAAAGGACAGAATGCTCAAGCCTAGCTGTTTTTTCTCGTCATAGTCGCAATGTTGCCCATCACAGTTCAGTACAGGCATCAGAACCGCATCTTCTCGCAGCAGATCGTCATTTGCGTGTTTGACGGAGGAATTCCTGCCGCTGTTTTGACACCATTACAACTTTTATAAGCTCTTCACGTGTTGTCAGCTCCATCATATACCATCATTTGTACGCACTTACAGCGAGCGCATTTGGCCCAGCACACAGCACTGCTTTGGATGTACGACAAGTTTCCTCGCTAAATATACATCATAAAATCCTTTTTTTTTTCTTCTTCTTTAGGTTCAGTGTTAAAAATGACAGTGTGAACGCTAAGCGAACCAGGACTAAATGTATTTTCTTGTTTTTTGTCCAGACCAAAAAAAGTTCTAAGTCTGCTGTTCTGTTTTCCCTACCTCAGGTTTTGTCATTTACTCACCCCACTGCTTTCCACTCAGCTGAGACTTATGAGTCTTTGCTGCAGTGTCTGAAGATGGAGGACGATAAAGTGGCGGAAGCAGCAATACAGATCTTCAGAAACACAGGACAAAAGATTGAGACAGAACTGCCACAAATCCGCTCTATGAACACTCCCAAATGCATACACACAACTGTTTGGAGCCAGTAACAACATCTTAAACTCATTATATACTTACTGATACAAACTCTTCAGTCTCATCAATTTTCTTAATACCAAATTCAAAATGTGTTGTTAAATGTTCTCTAAATCTGTGTACAGGACTCTAATTCCCATACTACATCAGAAGGCAAAACGAGGCACCCCCCACCAGGCCAAACAGGCGGTCAACTGCATCCATGCCATCTTTCACAACAAAGAGGTCCAGTTAGCACAAATATTTGAGGTAAATCTATGTGCATAAAAGCATTTTCACAAATGCATTCTTTGCTTAAAATGCTACCAAATGTATAACACATTACTTTTTTTTGTCTGTCAAATCCTGTGAACGTTACGATAATGAAAGAAATTGAGTTTTTACTGCATGCAAGTTTTTCAGATATGCCTTTTTGTCTCTGTCTCTTCAGCCATTGTCTCGCAGTCTGAATGCAGATGTGCCTGAACAGCTGATCACTCCACTCGTGTCTCTTGGACACATCTCCATGCTGGCCCCCGATCAATTTGCGTCACCCATGAAGTCAATCGTAGCCAATTTTATCGTGAAGGAACTTCTGATGAATGACAGAGTGAGCATATTGATGTATTATTCTGCTTTAGGCATGTAGGAATCCTTTTATTGCCTTGCATGGTAAACTAACCCTCTTTCACTGTCAGTCTGTGGGAAACAAGAATGGGCGGCTCTGGACAGCTGATGATGAGGTTTCCCCTGAAGTGCTGGCTAAGGTAAATGTCTGAGTAATCAGGTTGAAAACGGCATATCTTCTTGTTTTGTGTGTGTATACATGTGCATGTCTGTCTGTGTTTCCAGGTCCAAGCCATTAAGCTGTTGGTCCGCTGGATGCTGGGAATGAGGAATAATCAGTCTAAATCTGCTAACTCTACTCTCAGACTCCTCTCAGCCATGCTGGTCAGTGAGGGAGACCTCACAGAGCAGAAGAAAATCAGGTACTAACTGGGTGTCAAGACCCCCCAAGTATTTTCTGTAATTATGAAAGCTGCCCTAATCTTGTAATTAGGCCTCTAACCTGTGTGTTTGTGGACACAGCAAGTCTGACATGTCTCGACTGAGGCTTGCAGCGGGGAGCGCCATCATGAAACTGGCACAAGAGCCTTGTTACCATGACATCATCACTCCAGAACAGTTCCAGCTCTGTGGACTCGTCATTAATGTGAGTTCAGCACAAGACTACTTGGACACGTATGGAACACATTAAAAAATCCTTTTTAGTGATGTGCTTATATTAAAGTTATTAAAATTACAATGATTTTGTTATAATGGCTTAAAATTCTATACTGTCTAAATAAATAAAAACTATCTATAAATCAGTTTAAATGCTACAAGTGAATTTAACATTATTATGTGCAGTCCAGTAATTTCATTTAAATGTTACCTCGAATACAGTGACACATTAGATGAAAGAGTCTTGCAAATGCATAATTGTAAAGTCAGTTTATGACATTAAAGGTCTTAAAAGTACAGCAGCAAAAACAGTTGTCTGTGAGAGCCTAAATTACAACTGTTGGTACATGAAACATTGACTAACATAAGTGGACATATTAGGGCATGCTACAAAAGCATATATTAGCCATACTACCACAACTTTGCAGTTTTTCAGAATTTCCTTCCCTTTCCCCTCTTCATAGGATGAGTGCTATCAGGTGCGGCAGATCTTTGCTCAGAAGTTACATGTTGCTCTGGTGAAGTTGTTGTTGCCACTGGAGTACATGGCTGTGTTTGCTTTGTGCGCTAAAGACCCAGTGAAAGAGCGACGTGCTCATGCCCGACAGTGCCTACTCAAGAACATCAGTGTCCGCAGAGAGTACATCAAACAGAATCCCATGGCCCATGGTAGATAACATTTCAGTTTTTTGGTATAACACTGAGGCAATAACTGTATTTTCTGCAGGATTGCATGAATGACAAAGACCTAAATATCCTGCCTGTTCTCTCATTTTTGTTTTTCAGAAAAGCTGCTATCTCTCCTGCAGAATATGTGTGCCATACATGATCCATCTTCTAGCTCATGATCCAGACCTTACCAAGCCACAGGATTTGGAGCAGATCAGAGACGTTAAAGAGTATGAGTGTTAAACACTTTCACACACTTCTGCAGTTTCCCACTTCTACACACAGATAGCTACATGATCTGACTAATACTCTCAAATTGTAATACTAAACCTTCTCTTTTTATTTCTGTGAGTAGTAGATAGTAGTTGAGTGAGTGGATGCAGACACTAAAGTTCTCACAGGATTTTTAAACTAATTCAGATGAAAATGTATTTTCTCAGGTGCTTGTGGTTCATGCTGGAGGTGTTGATGACAAAGAATGAGAATAACAGCCACTCATTTCTGAGGAAGATGGTAGAGAACATCAAACAAACAAAAGATGCACAGGCCCCAGACGACCCAAAGGCAAACGAGGTCCGTATCATTAACAAATCATGCATAGTGTTTTTGTATTTCTGAATCCCAGTGTGTTTTACTCTATTTTCATGCATTTACAGAAACTTTACATTGTGTGTGATGTGGCATTATTTGTGATCGCAAACAAGAGCACTTCATGTCATCTGGACTCCCCAAAAGATCCTGTGCTGCCTAGCAAGTTCTTTACCCCACCTGATAAGGTAACAACCACTCTGACTATCCATAATTACGCTTTACATGTGACCTTACTACGAAACTCATTCCATCTGTTCCTATGTACAGGATTTTGTCAATGATAAGGAATATCTCTCACCAGAGGCAAAATTAGTTCTGCAGACAGGGAAAATCCAGGTAGGTTTTGTCACCTCTGTAACTATATGTGAAATGATACCTGGATGACACATTTGTGTAAACATTCAGTATATGGCAAAGGCATGATTGCTCAGGTTTTGAAAATATATACACTACCGTTAAAATGTTTTTGGTTGGCAAGTTTCTTGTTGTTGTTGTTTTTTTGTTTTGTTTTTTAAAGAAATTAATATATTTAGCAAGGACACATTAAATTGATAATAGTGACAGTAAATCTTGCATTGTACAAAAGTTTTCTATTTCCAATAAATGCTGTTTTGAGAAGAGAATTAGTTTCCATAAAGCAGTACATCTGTTCCCAACATTGATAATAAAAATAAATGTTTCTTGAGAACCAAATCCGCTTATTAGAATGATTTCTGAAGGATCATGTGACACTGAAGACTGGAGCAATGATGCTGAAAATTCAGCTTTGTCATCTCTGGAATAAATTACATTTTAAAATATATTAAAATAGAAAACAGTTCATTTAAACTGTAAACATATTTCTAAATATTATTGATCAAATAAATGCAGCCTTGGCGAGCATTTCAAATGGACTTTTTTCAAATTCAGAAATCTGATTTCTTTGTATCTGTCCTTTTAAGCGCTAGTTTATATAAACGTATTAAAACAGCATTTACTAAAAACGGTAAAAATGCATCATAGCTAATGTAACATGCACTAAACATGCTCTATCTTGCTCAACCGTGTGTTTCTGTAAAAGAGTAAGACATGTTTCCTCCTTTTCTCACGCATGGCACTTCCTGTCAGGCCACAGCAGTGAGTGTGTCAACTTAGCTTTATTCAACACGCTAAGACTTGCATATGTACAGTATGTGTCTCTACATTTACAGTAAATCCAACAATAATGTATTGCATGCACATATTCTAAAACCTAGTTGATCGTTGATTAATCTTTACAGAGGAAGTATGTCTCCTTATCAAGAATTTACAACTTTCTCTTTCTCTATCATAAAGGGATGTGAGTTCTGAGGCGTCAGAGACGGGGGCGAGGGAAAATGAAGAGAATCCAGTGATTACAAAAGCAGGAGGTGTAAAGAAGGTCAGAAATATCCCATGTAAACACTGAAAATGCTGGACTTTCACACTTCTGTTGTGCCTTATTCAGTTTTTTTGCTCTCTTTTAGGAAGAGGCTGCTCAGCCCAGTGGGAAGAAACGTGCTGCACCTGCAAGTGACGGCACAGAGAACAGCGTGTCTTCAAACCCCTCTGCGGTGTCAGTGCCCCCTGCCAATAAACCACGACGTGGCCGACCCCCTAAAAACCCTGCGGGTGTTGCCACACCAGATAAAGAGGCTGGAGCTACGACAGGGGGAGGGTCTGGGCGGGGCAGGAAGAGAGCAGCACCTGCTCAGGATCCCGCCACCACAGCCTCAGCTGATTCAATCAGTGTCAAGACACCAAAACAGCAGAAAGAAGCAGAGCCCAAAAGAGCGGGGCCGCAGAGACAGATTGACCTGCAAAGGTAACCGAATGATATAAATCACTTGTAGTTTTACTGGAAATTAATCTAGAATTTCCAACTTACCACTAAGCCTACATTTGATGATCTATGAATGGTTTCACACCATTTCTGAAGATTCAATTTTATTTATTATTATTTGGTTTTCCTGTATGCTGAAAAGAACTCAAAAGCCGTAATATAATATTTTTGGGAGGTGTCTTTGGTACAGAGAGTGCAAGCAATTATATAATAACTCTGGTGGCTGAGCTAGAGAATAGTGATGTGCTATAAAATGGGGAAGTTAACCTTTGTATGTCAGGGACTTTTTCTAGCAGGAGGATGGCATCTAATGAATATGCTTACTCATGCGATCATTCAATGAAAATAATAAAAGTATCTTGTAACTTTAAATGTGCTGTATACATTTCTAGCACCGCATTGTTATTTATAAGTAGTGGAGGTATGTAATTGTGTTTTATAGCATAAGTATAATAAAATAACTTATCAGTACTGTTATTAGCATGCAGCCTGTTACTCACAGGATACTATCATTTTCATTTATACTTTGGTACACTACAATTCAAAACGTTGGGGTCATTAAGATTTTTTTTAATACTTTTATTCAGCAAGTAAGCATTAAATGGATCTAAAGTAACTGTAAATTTCTAAAAATCCTATTTCAAATAAATGCTGTTCTGTTTTAACTTGAACTGTTTAAACAATGTATTAAGGTTTTCACACACACAAAAAAATCAACCATTTTCAACATTTATAATAGCTGCTTAAAAATCAGCTTTGCAATCACATGAATTAATTACATTTTAAAATAAAATAGAATATGACTGTTATTTTACTATTTCACTTTTTACTGTATTTTTATCAAATAAATGCAGCCTTGTGCACAAGACTTAAAATATATATATATATTATATATCTGTATCATATTTTTCCTCCATTGGGCCATTTCAGGAGTGACACTTTTTGGTTTTTTTGTTTTAGCATGTTTTTTATTTTAATGCATGTAAATTTGCATGGGCACTGGGCAGGGGAAGAACTTTTGCTTGTGGCTGGCCCTATACATGATCAAATCACCCCTGTTTGTTAAACCACTTTTTCATTGAACATGAATAGCTAGAGTGCATTTCACTTTCATTTTTACAAGTACATTTTTTTTCTGTCGTTTTTTGCTTAAGATCATTTGAAAACTTGTGTGCCACATTCTGGCATCGGACTTGGTGTGAACAAGCCATAACTTTTTCACCTTTAGCTGTTATTGAATTATTTTATGTGGAGTTGAGGCAGGTGTTTCTTTTGTTTAAGATCAGGGAAGGTAGCACAGCGAGAACAGCATGTGTACCAAGGCATCCGCCTGTCTCAGAAGACTTATGGAAGTGAAGGAGAGACAGAGAGAGAATTTGAGTCCAGCCCAGAGTATGTACTCTCACTCATACAGCTACAGGAGCAGCAGGAAGAAGCCATTCTCGAACAGCTCAGGGGTGCGCAGGCGCCAAACTAGAGAATCCAGCTGTGCAGCAGAGCAGGGGGAGCTGTCAGTGAGTGTCTGAGGGAGAGCTTCATTTAGCACTGATGTCATGCAGTAACCTTGAGCACTCAAGCAGGTCATGTTTCTTATAGGCTTGAAGGAATAGTTCCCTAACATGAAAATTGTCATTTGCTTTACCCTAATGTTATTCCAAACTGTATCCAATGTTGTCGTTTTTCATTGAAAAGGAATACTACGATAAAGTTTGAAGAATGTGCTCAAGCAACATTTCTTCTTATCAATGTTGAAAACAGTAGTGATGCTTAATTTTTTTTGTTGGAACAGTGATAATTTTTTTTCAGTATTCTTCTAATAGAATGTTTTTTTCGTTTTTTTTTTTTAGCTACTTTTGGTCAATGTAATGCATCCTTACTGATGAAGCAATTAATTTCTTTACTTTTTTTAAATTCCTACTGACCCTATCTGTTCTAAATGTCTCCTATGTTTCACGGAAAATTGTAAAATAAGAACGGTACACTGGTTTGCAATGACATAGGGGATAAGTAAATATTGACAATTCTTTCTAAGGTTTCTGCAGGCCCACATGGAATCTCACCTGGCCTAGATATCAGTAGTTGTCTTACTTTCTATGTCATACTCTGCCATAATGCAAATTGTTGATTTATGTTTTGTTTTTGTTTCAGGTAAAGCGTCGGTTCGTGAAGACGAGGACGGTCAAGCAGTAAATGTTTGAATGACCGAATGAAGAGACACATCTACTTAAACATGAAATGCTCTTCACAAACCTGAACTGTCTTTACCCCACACCTCAGATGAATGAGGAATGAATTCTTTAGATTCAGATGTTCAAACTTGTATGTAGAAACACAGATCTGTTTCTCTTCATTAGTTTTCTTTTCTTTTTTGTTTTCTGTTGAAATTGTTCTTGTTGCGCTCTTCCTCTGTCCGGAGCCATTTTTAAAAACAAACATTTGAAAGAAAAAAAAATCTGTTTTAATCTGCTCTAAGGTTGCTTATAAATACATGGAAAGATTTTTTTACTGTTTTATCTCCCTCTCCTCTTTTAACCCTCTATTAAATCCAAATATTGTCATCAGATTTCTTTGATTGCAAGGATTCATTGAGGCTCACTTCCTCCATTCTTTTAGTTCCTCCTCTACATTTACAGTGCAAGGACTGTATGATTAGTAATGCTGCTATTTATTCTGCTGGGTGTACGAGCATGAATTTCTCATTCAAGGGACACCCTGCATTTGCTACATGAGATGTGTTTGGATTCATTCTAAATATTGTTCCAAATCCAATTTTCAAATTGCTTCACATTTAAATAGGATACGTTATTCCATTTAATTTCCCCCCACATTTGTAACCGTTACAAAGCTGTTTGTCACCAATTTACATTCTTAGAATATGCATTTGACATCTACTGACGTAGATGTAATAACTTGCACAGAAAAGAGATTCAGAGAACGTTAATTTTTCACTTTTTTAATTCAAAAGAATGACAGTTTCACAATAAATAACCATGCTTGTACGGCTCGAGTAGGTTTGTTTCTGTCTCGTTTTGTAAAGGAGCTTAAAGTGACTAAAGCCAGAGCCTATGACCTGCATTTCTCCTTTGACAGAAGTTTTTGTCCTTTTATTCACTTCGTGCAATATTGAACAAGGTGATCACTACAGTCTTTTTGTTTTTGTTTCATTTTTGTTTTTCATACAAAATATAAATCCAGCCATCGATGGTGCATTCTAGAGATGAACAGTACTTTATCCCCCAAAAAAACTTGGCTGTATGTACATGAGAAAGGTGTATGAAAGTGGGGGCATTATGAAAACCGATGGTATGTGGGAACGCTAGCAAACAGAGGGAGGTCAAGTAACAAAGGGAGAAAATAAACCTTTTAACAATTCACCCCTGCAAGAACAGAACACTAGCTAAAAAAAAAACAGGTTCACAAAGCATTGTGTGGCAGTACTCGCTCTTGGCCCGTTTGCGTTGAAGCATCTTTGTAGAATAGAAAACTCTAGCTGTTTGATTCATCTTGCAACATCAGTTTAAACGTGTGAAATATGAAATAATATCTGCAGCCTGCGAGTGGAAATCTGAATACAAATGCGGTATGATAAAAAAAAAAAAAACCCACCCCCCCTCACACCTAGGGACTCTTTTAAACTCGCACCCCACCTCACACTGAGAGACTCTTTTAAACCTCTACACCAACTAGTTCTGTGCCTTAACAGTTTTTGATGCGCCTCACCATCTTGATTGTTCCACAAAGAAAAAGCCAATCATTATTAGAGGAGAAACTCATCTTCACTTCCTCATCTCAGCATGTACAAACTTTTTATACTTAAATGCAAGTTTTATACAATACATTCTTCAAAAAAAAAAAAAAAAAACCGGAGGAAACCAAGGGAATTTCTGCCCATAACTCGAGGCAACTCATGGTATATCTGTCCATGATCAAGTCGAACCACTACAGCTGCCTTGAAAAGAAGTAGAGAAAGGATTTGTGGCCACCAATACCACATCGACCCCTTCGTCAAAAAGAGGGAAAAGTGAGAAGGGGCATCTTCCTTTGATTTAAAAAACATTAACACTTCACCCAGTACGTTTGAAACCATGTCTGCACACACAACGTAACACCATGTCATCTGGCCATTTCAACTACTAAACAGACTGATTAGTGCAAAGGAAAGCCAAAAGAAACATTAAAAGAATCAAATGAGCAAATTAAACACACATTTGTTCATCGTAAGAGCTTCAAATAGAAGGGGTCTAATTCATCTCAAAATTTGTGTTTTTATATACTTAATATCCCAAAACAATTTTATAGTGTACAGATAGAAGAAAAAAAAAAACATTCCTGCCATTTTGCCTTTTAAATGTACACAACCTTAAATATACTAATTTACATGTTCTAACATTGTTTCACAGATGCACGTGTTTCTTTAGTGTGAAATGACGGTGATACAGGCTTTGTCTTTGTTGGGTTTCTTTAAAAGGGAAATGACGTCCTAAATTTACGAGGGAAAATGATTGTAGCAAGGCAAAAACAAAGGGAAAATCATGGGAGGAAAAAGACAAGACACGGGACGTGAACATTTGCTAGAGATAGAAGATGACTAATGTCTTGCAGTCTAACTCTGATCTTACCCAAACATTCACTCTGAACACAAACCAAGATGGCTGATGCACGCGTGTATGGTTGGGTGGGAGTGAACGGGTCATGAAGCAGGAGGGGTTTGAGGGAAACATGGCCTGATGAAAAGAACTGGAGGATCAGTTGCTTAGTAGCAGTTCTGTCGCTGTCTCCACATCCCATGATTTTGATGACAAGGCTACTATTACTGCATTCTGTTTGGGAGAGAAAGACAGAATGTTACACTCCATTTCTAAGCAACAGCAAATTTGTTAAATTAACTCTTTTAGCTGATGCTAACGGTTCACTTATTTGACTGAACAAAATCACACTGAAATTACAGCCAGACTGACTTAATCAGAACACCATAAAGAGCTATTCCACAACTCAACTGAACTTACGAATGCCACATTTCATTCTTTCCAATAGTGCCTACAAATATCACAGGAAAAATGATCATTTTAAACTATATTAAAGTAGAAAACACATATACAGAGCTGTCAATTGATTAAAACATTAATCGCACATTTTTTTGTAATTGATCGCACATAATCTTTTAAAATATTTTAATTTTTTAAATTTTTTTTATTGTAATAATTTCACATTTAATCTCCAAATTAATGTAGAAACAACAAAGACAATAGCCTATATTTTAAATATTTGTTTTCTGGCATCTTTTTAAGAAAGAAGGCCAGTACCGATACCAATACTGTTACTGATGTCTGAAATTTATTTATTTTTCTCAATTTTAGCCATTATAACCATTCAGCATTACAGTATAATTAAAAGCCATCAATTTGAGCATAAATTTTTTTGAGCAAAAATTACAACAACTTTTAATTTAAGTGAACTTAAAACAATTTTCACATAAACCTATTGTAATCCATGCCACATTTACCTGTGCCCTTCAATATATCAGGGCTCATTTTTTTTCTATTGGCCCAGTCAGACCAGTCAGATTTTTACTGGCCCTGTCAAAATGCACAAAAGGTTATTGTTTTCGTAGTTTTTTCCCCATGTAACCTTTAAACAGTGCTTTAATATTTTCAGGTAGGTGTAACAGGTAGGATATATACAGAAATGGAATAAAGTTATCATACACTTCATAGTCTTCACTGCATAAATTATAAACTTAAATAATCCTTATTAAAGACACAAAAGTTATTCAGTCAAGAGCAGTGAGTGATTTTCTCCTTTTCTTTTGTTCTTTGATTGAAGTATTGAAAGCAATATTTTGAATATTTGCTTCAATAAGCAAATATTGAAAGCAATATTACCTATATTAATATTTTAATTAAATAAATGCAGCCTTGGGGAGCATAAGAGACTTCTTTCAAAAACAAAGTAATGTTTCCAAACTTTTGAGAGGTACTGTAAAACGTTATTTTAAAATTGTAATAGAAATCTTACCAACCCCAAACTTTTTAATGGTAGGGTATGTCAACATGAGAGAAAACATTTACCTAAAAATATTAGTTCATTTTCATTGTGTAATACATGAGTAATCTGTATATTTTACAGACACTGTAGTCTAGGGGGTTGCCAACTTTTGTGACATGAAGTGTCATTTTTATTTTATTTTATTTAAATGTATTATAGGTTTAGTTCTTTACTAGTTTGAAGTTAAGGCAGGTTTTGATAATTCAAGAATGCATCATTAACCAACGCAATTTTGTCTCGTCTGCCAGCCACTGTAGTTGGCAACCTGTAAAACATCTAAGATTATCCTTGGACAAAAAAGATGCACAATTATTAAACTGCTTTACAATCAAACCAAAGCATGAGCGGTACGGTCACTTGTTTTGATTCAGGAGTCTCACACTGAATGTCTATTACTTTATCAAATGAAAATTCACCCTATTTTCGTGTTATCTTACTCAGAAAGATTAATCCATGCATGTTTTTTAAATTAGTCATTTTTTATTTTTTATTCAGGTGATGCATGCCGAATTTCTCCAAACATTTAGTCCGCTTAAACCGACTTTTTCTTAGGATCGACTGTAAGCTTGCTTTCAGATCTGCCACAATTAATTAAAAAACCGATGGATGAACAAAGTCCTCATCCTACTTTCTACTTTTTCTACTACTACTATCCAAAGCAACTTACAAGATAGGAACTAAGCAATATGAGAGGGAGGCAAAAATATTGGTAATATACAATGCCATGTTTATTTAATACAAGTTTTTTTTTTGTTGCAAATGCACTGGTTTAAGGGTGTGGGGTGGTTAAGTGCCTGTGGAAGACGTGCGTCTTCAACTGCTTCTTTAAGGATGTGATGTTTTTCAGTAATCACTTTAAAGTTACGAACTTCTTGTTTAGGAGTTGTTTTTTTAAGAGTACTTCGAGATGAAAACAGCTATTGAGTAGATTCTTTCAGACATCTGAATTAAAAAAAAGGGGGGCTAAAATTTGCTATTCACAAGCCACCATAACTGTGTACATATGTTAAATGGTTAGTTCACCAAAAAAATCTGTAAGACTTTTGCTTATCTTAGAACACAAATGAAGATCTTTATGATGAAATCGGAGAGCTTTTCGTCCCTCCGTTGAAAGCTATTCTACTGCCACTTTGATGCTTCAAAAAGTTCATAAAGAGATCGTAAAACTAATCTGTATGACTTAAGAGACACGATCGCTTTATATGACGAACAGATTGAATTTAGGCTGTGGCAACATCTTCAAGACGTTTGAAGAAACCTTCCTACAAAGCTTCAAAAACTATGCGCAAGTGTACCTAGATGATAAATAAAATCAATTTATGACATTATTTTTGAAAGAATTCTCACTTTACAGCATTTTTACACAAGTGCCTAATCTGTTCATCACATAAATCGTTCGAGTCTCTTCAGAAAATTCGGACTATACCGCTCAATTCATATGGATTAGTTTTACAATCTCTTTTAGGGATGCACCCATCCACATTTTTTCACTTCCGATCCGATCCCGATACCTGAATTTGGATATCGGCCGATACCGATACTATTCCGATACCAGAGCTGTTTGCTTTAATATTATTATTATCATTATTGTTTATTTTATATGATGCTGAATAAACTTCTCTCAACAGGCAGTATGATATGTACGTATGCATGTATATCCCAAAAGGCAACTTGAGGTAAGTATAAGGTCAGAAAAGGAAGTCAGAAAAACAGGAATAATCCCATTCTGAAAACAAATATGCAACTGTAAGGGCTTCAAATTTATTGTCATGTCAATATTTATTACATTCCCAAAATGTCAAATACTTGAGTGTTGAAATATAAGAAAAGTGCAAGTGTAAACATCTTACACACACTCTATCTGAAGGGTGATCCTCGTTCCTATGCGGTAACGTTAACTCTCTCGATGAATGCTCGATCAACATCAGCATCTTGCAAACAGACAAGCGGATTTTGCCTCAGACGCGCGTCAATTTCGCTTCAAACTTTTGTTTTTTATGCACGTCAATTTTTCTCTGGACGCGCGAATGGATTCAAAATATTAAAGCGTCCAACTAGACGCGGTAGACGCGAATTTGACGCGCTATTCGCGTTTGGTGTGAACGCACAGTAACGTGGTGTTTTTGTAAATGTTTGATTGCGTTCGTTGTGTTGTACGACGCGAGGGAGCTTCAACGAGCTCTGAATTACGGCTTCGCAAACATTGCATTTTGCTGTCTTGCTCTGCGGTGTTTCCAGTGTGTGAAGTATTTCCACACAGCGGACGTTGTTGGCTAGCCGCAAACTGCGGAATGGATTTCCTGAGCTGGAGCGTGTCTCATAACTCTGTCTCATTGAGCCGCGCCTCCGTTTAGGAAATCTATTCCGCAGTTTGCAGCCAGCTAGCAGACTAGCCGGCAGGAATCACTTTTTGAGTCATTTCAGCAGACAACGTTAAAGCGCAGACATGACTCATGGATATCGGATATCTCCGCAGGTTGGATCGGGAAAATCCGATACGTGAATTACGCTGGTATCGGATCCCGATACCGATACTGGATCGGATCGGCCCCATCCCTAATCTCTTTAAAAACTTTTTTAAGCGTCAAAGTTTCAGTTGCGTAACCGTCAATGAAGGGACAGAAATCTCTCGATTTCCCCAAAAAGATCTTTTTTTTGTTCTGAAGATGAATGAAAGTTTGGAACAGCATGAGGGAGAGTAATTAATGACAGAATTTTTGGGTGAACTGTCCCTTTAAGGACCGTAATAGGACAAGCTTGAAAACTCAGTGACAGTGTTCATATCCAATTTCTATCAAGTAATGTGCTGAAAGCTAAAGGCAACACGTGCCAACAGTGCCACGTGTCCCTAAGGTTGCAAACCCCTGCTGTAGTGTGTGCATCTCTGAATTTAACCACACTAGAAGCTGTCTATTTTCAGTACTTACTTTGTCAAACCCCATTGCACAAAGTTTGTCTATTTTGCGTGTGTACTCCGGACTGGACACGGGAGCACCAGCGTAAACGTGAGACCAGAGACGAGCAGTTTGTTTGAACATTTCTGGATTCTGCTTATACTGCAAAAAACCACAACAGTGATGTACTTGAAAGGTTTGCAATGCTTTGTTATTGCACATTCTCAGTCAGATGCTTATTTTACACACACGTGTACCTGATTGGCTACCACAGCGTCTTGAGGATCATCTGGCTCTGCTGCAGCTAACAGAGCCTGTAGTGACAGCAGGACTGTTCGCAAAGTCATAGCAGCAGCCCTGTACACAGGAAGTGAAGACAGAATAAGTAGTAGTTGAAGAATGAGTACAGAATCTTTTAAAAAAGGAACAGGAACAGGAAAGAGTGCAGTGTCAAAAGCATTAGATGATGCAGGACATGCTAGATAACAATAAACAAGACATATCATACTCAATAAGCACTCACCATTGGTCTTTTAAAATGTCCAAACATATCGCCCCCGTAACTGAACTTATATTAGGATGCCAGATTTTAGTAATAAACCGCACCTGCAAAAAAAGAAAAAAAATGATAATCACGTTTTAACTTCAACATCCTTTGATCTCTCAATTAAAGTCAACAATAAATCACAATCGATCACATCTTCTTTATTAGTGCACGTTCCGGCTCGCTTCATCAGTGCACAGTGCTATAATTGAGGGGAATTGGGGAGACCCCCCATAGTTCAATTCAAAATAGAAAAATGAAACACTTGTTTTGGAACTAAAAAAATTTAAGTTGAATTATTACACTGATATAACATGACTTTAATAATTTATGATTACAAATGTCTGTTAGTAAATGTGGATAGGAGCAGGCTTCACTCAATGTGTATAATGATCAACTTTAAGAGTGCTGGCCTAGATAATTATAATACATAAAGTGGGAGACATTTTCGGCACGTGCACACTGAAGAAGGCACGCGCCGAAATGCATCTGTGCAAATAAAAATATATTTAAGCATAGTGCGGCCTCTCTCCCACTTTATGTACAAATGTCTGTTGTCATCTCTGTGTTTACAGTCCCATTTAGAATATACTAGCAGGTATTTCTATATAATGTCAGTAGTAGTAATTCTTGCATGAATAGGTTTAGCTGCCACAGAAAATACTGAGTTCTTCACTGCTTAGTTAATTGAGTCAAGTGTTAGTCAATTTAAGTCTGGAAGACTGGTTAAATCTATAGACTGTCTTTGATTTTTTGCAACTAGTGTTGACTCCTCGAGACTGTAAAGGCCTGTTTACACCAAGGATGATTACTATAAAGTTAAAGAAATAGTTGCAGAAATCATTCGAAATATAAAAAAAAAAAACAGCAGACTCCACATCACAACAATAATGATAATGGCACAAAGAAACAATGTCATTCTAATCACTTTCAAAACTATTTGTCCAGCTAATGAAAAATAAAAACAATGACAGTCCATAAGAATCCATCCAGCTTTAAGAGCTTGAGCATTCAAGTGGCAGACGAAATAAAAATCGGTAAATTCGTTTATTCCCTGGAAACGTAATAATACTCATCACTCTGTAACTTTCAAATGGTGCAGAAGATGCTAACAAATGAGTACGTTTTTGAAGTTTTTAATATTTAATATTAAGTGAACATGCCTGCATCATGGTATGCAAGACCCACTATTAACTATCCAATATATTCCTGACTGGTAAAATCAAGTCCCAACCTACATGTTTCCTTAGTTTCCTATTGAAAACCTGTTTCACATAGAATTACACTAGATTATGTTTTACCTTAAATATTAACCACAATAACTAATAATCATAAAAACGTCAAATATTAAAAAAAGATTACCTTAGGTGGATTAAAAGGATATGTCTCAGGAATCTTGATTTCTAGCTGATATCGGCCCCCTGTGGGGAAAAATAGCTTGTAAGTTACAATCTTATCCACAACATTAATGTATTTGCAAACATCATGGCAGCAATAGAGAAGACTGAAAAAAAATAGTCACACTACCTTCATATGGTGTGTCTGGTGGTCCTGCTATTTCACCCTTTAACTCTGTGAAGTTTTCATCCACCAGATCTACTTTTATTTGATTTTTACTTGTCTGTTATAAAGCAAAAAAAAAAAAGGAAACCGATAAATAAATAAAAAAGTTAACTATTGTGCACTTTATGTAACTGTGATCAGGGAAAAAAATGTCAGAATCAAACATTTAGCTAGTGAGACAAGGTAGTTTTCTTTAATTCTATTGCCCAGAACAAAGAAGTGACCAGGATGAGTCACCAGTAATATAACCAGTCATGAAGCTGTCTCAAAACATAATGAGCTGCCTAGACGTCATAGACAGCATATGAGCCTATGATTCCCAAAAAAGCTGTCTAGATAGACAGCCCAAAATGTTTAGAAACAGACATGGTACTGCACTACTGAAAACTACTCAAACAGCCTAGCAGCTAACTGACACTTATCAAACATGTCTGGACACGACAAGTAAAAGAATAAAAAAAGTATTTTGAAAGATAAAACCTACATTAATTGGCGATAAACACGAGTGCTTATATTATTATAGCACACCAAACAAGTATTAGTGAAGCTAGCAGGCTAACTATGTCAAATAGCATGTAAGCCCCATAGCTAAAGCTCAGCGTGTGCCATCACAAATCTAGCCGTTCTTTGATGCGTCTATAAAGTATTTTCACATTTCGGACTAGGCTTTCGTCTTAAAACATCAAGGGAAGTACATCTTTTTCATGTATGACTTCCGTATCTAAGGCCATCATATAACAGCTCATGCTAACATTAGCTTAGCATGCTAAGCTAGCTCATTGGCTTCTGAATGTTTATCCCCAAAAGTCATTTTGTTTGTTCTCAAAGGGTCAGAAAATAGAGTAAAGTAACGTTTTGCAAACCTCTTCGCTCTTCAGCACTTCTTTAAACTCTCGCTTGATCCTCTGCACAGCGATATTTGCCATGGCTGATTGATTCCCCTCTCTCTCACTCTTTCTCTCTTTCTCTTCCGCTGTTTTTGAACCTCCAGTCCGCAAAGACTGATAGAGCTTCACTTTCACACCTCTCTCTCTCTCTCTCTCTCGCTCGCTCTCTCTCTCTCCTAAACAGTACGCTGAACTCCAGTACAAACACTGGCAAACACAATGAGAGCCTGGAAAACTCAAACGCTGCACTAGAACACTGCGTTTGTCCTCTTTGTTGAATCAGGAGGAGATAGTATGCGTAGAAAAGCAGGGCTCTTGACAGATCCAGAAAGCTTTCAGATCTAGTATCAGTCCCCTATGGAGTGCTGCTGTCACATGATATCGTGGATGCATCTGTTTCACTCCCACGTGATACAAGCAAAACACATCTGTCCATCCCATGGTCCATCCTCACCCCTGCAATGTTTTTGCTAACAATTTATATTTTTAATTAACAAATCAATAGTAAATCATTTAGGCCTCAATTGTGTAATGAACATAAATTACGTGATTTGAATGTAAACTACAAAATGATCAGTCAGTTATGAAAATGAACATAAATTAAGATATTTGAATGTAACACACACAATTATCTATTAAACATTACCATTCAAAGGTTTTGGGTCAGTAAGATTTTTTATTATTTTTTAGAAATCAATACTTATTTTATTCAGCAAGGACATTTCTATTTAAATGCTGTACTTTTGAACTTTCTATTCATCATAGTATCCTGAAAAAAGTATCAAGTTTTAAAAAATTAATTAACACTTGATGAGCTTGAAGTTACAAAGATATCAGGTTAACTGATTGGCAGGCCAGTTTACTCGGCATGTTAGATACTTAGCGATTTAACACCACATTACGATCCCATAGAAATTCATTTGTTGCAATCAGCCATTTTCTGTATTTTTTCAGGAGTATTCAGTTGGTCATGTGACCTTAACATGATGGCTTCCATTAGGCAACCCGCTGCAAGTAAAATAAATCCTAAAAGTATTATTTTACCTGAAATGCACTTTTTAAATATTTCAAGTAATGCAATCACTAATAATGTAATCACTAATAATGTTATTTCTGAAAGTTCTCTGAATGTTCAAAACATACATTTTTAAAAAAGTTATGTTTTGGTTATGCAAACGTTAAAGGAACATACAATTTTGAAAACATTATGGATTGTTACTTTTGAACGTTCTTTGAAAATCTGAAACAAGAAGAAACATGTTAGTTTTCAAATGTACAAAAAATGTTTCAGAAACAAATGTGCCATTCATGAACGATGTATACCTAGATCCATAGACCACCATATAACTTTGAACGAATGTTCTATTAACATTACTGGAACAATGTTTGTTCATAACTTACAGAACCTTGTCAGAATGTTAGGGAAGTTCTGAGAATGTTCCCCGTTAACTGGGATTGTGTCTAACACAATTCTGGAATTTCAGCAAAGCAGAATTATGAATATTTCTATGCTGGTGTCACTGTTGCCTTAATTGTGCATGGGGGAATGTTACCACAAATGCAGTGGTTATTCACATTAATGTTTACAGGTAATTGTACTCTTGATGTCAGTAATATAGCCTAGTCTACATCATTGTTATGGGTTTTCACTGTAATACAACACAAACATTTCACAAATATTGATTTAAAATGGTTTATTTATTAAATTATTACATTTATAATAAAAAAAATGAGAAAAGCTGCAGCAAATTCAGTCATTTTAGCATATAAATGAGGAAAGAAAGTTCAAGAAATCATGCTGGGACTGATTATGCAACTGAGATGAATGGAGTCTTTATTTTTGTTACTTTGTTTTTTAAAATATTTTCCAAAATTACTCTTCGTTTCTTTGTGTACAACTTTTAATGCAACTGTGGCTAATCTATTTCCCTAGATTATAAGAGCACACACACACACACACACACACACACACACACACACACACACACACACACACACACACACACACACACACACACACACACACACACGACTGTCAGTGATGTGCACTGCAATTTTGCATTTCATTATTTACACCCCGTCTGGATAACCAATGAATAGGTGATGCGCTGTGCGAACGTTGAGAAAAGCAACGGCCTTTCAGTGTTTACCAAAATCTGCGACGTTTCACGTCATGTAGCGACGTGGCTCCCATCTGTTAGTTCCGCCCATAGACTGTAAAAAAAGATTCCACACACGAATGTACGAATCCTACTATAGAAAAGGCTTCTCTCTCATTAATATTAATTAGTAGGTGTTATGTTCGCCCAGTCGACCTTGCTGATTTGCTGAAATAATGTAGACGTTAAAGCGACGAAGACTTACCTCATGAATAATAATTAAGCTACGCAATTGGAAGCCCCAGGAAGGATGCAAAACAAACCGTCAGCGCAAGCTCATTACAATTCATGAACCAAGCCTTCGCCATAGTAACATTCCTAATTTTGCTTCCCTGATCCTTATCAAAACACAGACGGAACATCAGCCGGAGCTGCGGCCCATTGCCAAACAGCAGTGTACACAAGGGAGCAGTCGCACTGGATTCGGCCTGTACGACCGGAGACTCTCTGGGTCAATATTCACATATCGGTCCTCCTGGTTTAAAGCGAATGTTTTTAAATCTCTTCGCGTGAGTTGTCGAAGTCATTGGTAAGACATCTGTTTACACACATCTTGTGTTTTCCATGTGGGTTAACTTTTTGGTTGAGTTCGCAATGGTGGCCATTTTTTAATGCTGTCTGCAGATTCAATTAATTACCATGCTTTAATGAATAATTATAATTCCTCCATCCTCATCGAAGACCATATCGAAATAATATAGGCTACGTCAAACAGCTTTAAGCTAGAATATTTTGGGCATCTCATGATGTGAAATGTGTTTTTATTCTTTGTTTATATTACTTCAACGATATACATCTTGTGTTTATGAGCGGTTTATATATATTTTGTTTCGGTAGACAGCAGTTTATTCAAGTCAGCCGGTTGAGTGTGAAGTTATCGAAGAGGAAGCAACAAAACAGAACAAAGTTCTGAAAAAAGGTAACGTTAGCTGAAAAAAACAAGAAATGTGCAACAAACGTCTTTTTTGTCGTGCTATTTTGTGAAAAGTATAGTAAATCATCGCTTTGAGTAAGCGTCGTTCTTCCCTGAAACCTGACTTTATTTGTTAACAGTTTCGTATATTCGTAGGCTACTCCCACTTATTAAAACGTCGAGTTTTGAGAGAGTTTGTCTATGGTATTAAGCTAGGACCTGACTGCTCTGACAACTAAATACAGGAATGTACATGTTTACTATAGTGCTCCATTGTACCGCGTGAAGTTAATTTAAGGGGTGCGCGCACACATTTTCATATTTGACAAGCGCCCATCCATCACAGTATCTCACTTAAACATATTAATATACAGCCTATGCCATAATCACATTTTAACTTAATGTTAACATTTAATTGTAATCAGGTGTAATTTGTATGTGGGATTTTTGTGTGTGTGTGTGTGTGTGTGTGTGTGTGTGTGTATAATACAAGGTTTTACTCTAAGGGCGTTCTCATTAAATACTTTTTTTTCCAGTGAATTGGGCCAATATGAAAGTGAAACAAGATAAAATAAATTTAGTAGCAATTTGGTGCTTGGACAGTTTTTATTTTGTCTATGTTTCATGTAGTCAAACAGACACATTTTTATCCAGATACACTTTCCCCCATCACAAATAATGTTCATTAGATGAAGCATCTATCTATCTATCTATCTATCTATCTATCTATCTATCTATCTATCTATCTAGCTCTGTCCAGAAAGGTTTTATCACTGGACACTCCCAGAATATGTGCCAGTGATTGGCTTCCTGAAACCCACATTGTCTCCAACATTTGGAGTGTCCCTTTTCAATATGCGCTTTTTGTTTCGGAGTAATAAAAAATCGGACAAGACATTTCCACCCGAACTCCCGCCACATATGCGAATTAGTACATTTCCAGGGGAATTTACACATTCCAAGCCATTCCTCCTTTGATATTGAAAAATTTCCTTCTTTTTCCCATTTTTCTTTAATATACTCCGTGGAGTTATATTTTTTTATTCTGAGTCCTTTATAGAATCTAGATATGACACCCTTTTTTAAGTCGTTTTGGTAGGTAGCCACAAATATCCTCAATATTGGATCATCTAAGTCTGTTTTATTTTTAATGTTATGTTCAAAGTGATTACGTATTTGAAGGTATCTATAAAAGTCTGATTTCTCAAGGCAATATTCTTTCTTTAAGCTTTCAAAATCTTTTAAGTGTCCTTTTTCTGTAAGGGAGTAAAATGTTGTTATCCCTTTTGAAACCCAAGACTTGAATCTATTATCCATTCGATTAGGTTTGAATTCAGGATCATAGGCACACCATTGAATTATTTGTAATTTGTGATTCAATTTATATTCTTCTCTTATCGTATTCCAAATTTTTAACTGGGCTTTAATGAATGGATTTTGCACTGTATCTATACATTTTCCCAAGTTTTTATATGTTAATAGTGCCTGAATTGGAGGGTCAGTTATTATTGATATTTCAATATCTTTCCACCTAGCATGATATTTTGGATTGCATATGTTAATTAAAGGCTTACTTTGGGCAGAATAAAAATAATTCCTAAAATGGGGTAATGCCATACCTCCTTCCTCTGTTGAGAGCTGTAATGTTTTGAATTTAATCCTGGGTTTTTTCCCTTGCCAAATATATCTGGAAATGATCTTATTCAATTCAGACCATTGTTTTGAAGAAATTTCTACAGGGAGTGCTTGAAATAAATAAAGATAACGTGGAAGGATGTTCATCCTTACAGAGTCGATTCTTTGACTAAGGCCAATGAAAGAGATGGAGTTCCATCTATGCATGTCACTTTTAATTTTTGTTAAGAGTGGATCAAAATTTATTTCTGCCAATGTTAAGATTTCTTTCGGTAAATATATCCCTAAATATTTCAACGAGTTCTGACTCCAATTAAGGTGAAATTTCTCTCTAATATGTTTTGGAGGCATATAATTAAAGGACAAAGTTTGTGTCTTCTGAATATTTAATTTATATCCTGCATATCTGCCAAATTGTTCTAGAGTGTTCATTAGTTCAGGAAATGAGATAGTGGGTTTACTTAAATAAATCAAAATATCATCAGCATATAGGGCCAGTTTGTGATCTTCTCCATTTATGTTGATACCTTCAATATTTTCATTATTCCTTATCCACTGCGCAAGAGGCTCGATATAAACCGCAAAGAGCAGTGGTGAAATTGGACACCCCTGTCTTGTTCCACGTTCTAATATAATGGTGTCTGAAAGATACCCATTTATTTTTATCCGGGCTGATGGTTTACTATACAGCGTACGGATGGCCCTGACAAAATTCGGATGCATGCCAAATCTTTCAAGAACCTTATATAGGAAAGACCAGCTCACCGAGTCAAAAGCCTTTTCAGCATCTAAACTGATAAATAGGGCTTCAAGTTTGTTTTGTTGGATATGATTTAATATGTGCAATGACCTTCTAATGTTATCATGGGTTTGTCTTTGAGATATAAACCCAGTTTGGTCATTATGTATAAGCTGAGGGAGAATCTTTTCCAGTCTTTTGGCAAGGATGGCTGTGTATAGTTTGTAATCAACGTTCAAAACCGAAATTGGTCTATATGAACTGCATTCTAATTGGTCCTTTCCTTCTTTTGGGATAACTGAGATCACTGCCTCATTCCATGATGGAGGCATTTTAGCTTCCAATAAAGATGTATTACATGCCCGAAGAAGATTTGGTGTTAATAGAGTTTGGAAAGCCTTATACCACTCTGACGGAAATCCGTCTGGGCCAGCAGACTTATTCGCCTTGAGCCTGGAGATGGCATTGTTTAACTCTGTCTCGGTTATTTCATTTGTTAATCTTTGATTTTGTTCCTCTGACATGACTGGTAAATTGAGGGAATCAAGGAATTTTCCAATCTTTTGCTCATCCTCTAGATGTGGTTGTGTGTATAGTAGCTTGTAGTACCTTTTAAAAGTATTTTGTATTTCAACCTGTTTATATTGTACTTTTTTAGAGTTTAGGGTCCTTATTTTATATACTGTCTTATCTGTTTGTTGTTTTTGCAGTTTCCTTGCCAAAAGTTTAGTTGATTTAGAGCCTGATTCATAGTATTTCTGTTTTGTAAATATCATCTTTTTTTCAATTTCCTGTAATACAATATATTTATTTCATTTCTTATTTTCTTTATTTTAGTCATCAGATTAAGTTTTTGTTCCCTTTTGTGTTGTATCTCGAGATCTTTTAATTCCTTGTTGAGATTCTTTAGTCTTAATTGTTTCATTTTCTTTTCATAAGCACAAAATGATATAATTCTCCCCCTTATGACTGCTTTTAAGGTATCCCATACTATAGCGGGGTTAACTTCCCCATTATCATTTTCTCAAGAAAGACTTTTATGTCATCCTTCATTTGGGTTTGAAATTGTGGGTTATTTAGGATGCTTGTATTTAGCCTCCACAATGTTCTTCCCGGGTTATCACTAATTTGTATAGAACAAGACAGAGGTGCATGATCAGACAGATCAATAGAACCAATATCACAGCTCTGTATTCTATCGCGATCTGATGACGTCATTAATATGCTAATGACGCGATGACGTCATTAATATGCTAATGACGCATGACGTCATCTGGCGCCATTTAGCTACTTTTCGAGCAGGCTTTAGCTACTTTCCATTGAAAATAGTTGGCAACACTGCTCACGATCGTCCTGCTCACATCATCATAGTCCCACGACCAATGGAGCAACATAGAGAGCGTCAGGAAGGAGAAAGACAGCTGCACCGAGCAAAACGTTCAACACTCGCCGTGCGGTCCCGATCAGGGAGTCCAACGAGGCCAGGGGAACTTACAGGCAATCCCGGGTACCTGAAGCGCTACCTGGTGATGAAATCCAACGTAGCCGGAGGAGCTCAGTCTCCGGTTCATCCAAATCACTCGTGAATAACAAGTGCGTCACATTCGCGAGTCTGTACTACATGCACTCATGATGAACTAAAGTAGGAGATCAACACTTTAACTTCTGTACGAAATTATATAGACTCACTACTATTAGTAGAACAAAAGAATACTCAAATTGTAACTGCGTCACACTCTGTCTCGACGTGGTTATTTTTTCCTTCTATCTCCTCTTCTTCGTCCCCTCTCTTCTCACTCTCTCCTCCCGCCCCCTCTGGCCTATCACAATGCTCTCCAAACCAAACTGCATGTGAAATACCCAATCAGAGCATTAAACAAACTTTATACACTTCTAACAATATAAAATCGTTTTCAATACACGTGCGAAATACAGATATACAATATAAATCAAATAAACAAAACAACAAAGATATATTATGAAGAAAATAATATAGATAATTTCAAAAGGGCTACAAGAGGATGACGAGGAAAACCGTCCAGCGTATAAAAAAAAGGAAGAGAAGGTATAGCACTCATTGTGGTAAAATTTCATTTTTCTTTTCTTTTTGTATTTTTTCTGAACCAAAACCGATCAACTAAGATCCCTATAAGTGCATTACCTCAACACATCCTGTGATGTGACTATTTTGCGGATATGCTAAAACGTTATATTATGCTGCCCTAATCTGATTGCTATATTGACTTAACTTCTTTTGTTTAATAGAGTCACATACAAACTGTTTGACTCATACAGAGTGAAGACGACGACTGTGACATCCCTAATAAGCAACCTAGAGTGAAAATCGCCAGGGCTCCATTAGCTTTAGCTTTAGCTTTAGCCCCTGCACCTGCTATTGCTCCTCCAGCTGCTACCAGACCAGCAGTTTCTCCTGGTGTCCACAAACCGACCTCTAGCATGGGCACCCCCTAACCAGCCCAGGATAAACAATCAGCCAGTGTGTGATCGTAAATGTTTTCAGCAATTACTACTACACAGCAGAATTCATTAAATGACTTGGAAATATGTTTAGCAACATTGGCTTTTATTTCTGGTATAGCTATAGCAACATGAAACCTATTTAGTTTGATATGATTTTTGAAGTTCTTGGACTAACAATAGGGGGATAGAAATCTCTCAGGTGACAATACAAATATCTTAATGTGTTTTGAAGATGAATGAATGGGTCCTGCGATGAGGGAAACTGTCAGTTGTGAACAAACTATTAAATAAAATATATTTTGAGTGTGTTTATATTTTACAGAAGTTCTCTGTGAGATTTTGACTAGAATGGAAACAATTAAGCAGCAACAGAAAATGATATTGCTCCAATGCAAACTAATTACCCACATGCATTGGAGGTGCCAGAAGTTTCTGGATTCCCACTGACATCAATTAATGAACTGGTGAAGCTGGAGGAGAGCATTGTTGCACAGGGGGAATACAGACGGAAACTGGTATCACCCTCCATTACAATTGTTCTTCCTACAGAGAAGACATTACATTGCAGAAGGCAGTACAAATTAAGAAAGCAAACATATCAAAGCGGCTAAACGCCAACAAGCCTCTAAACACACAAACACAATAACATTATCATTGTAGAACTGCAATTATATTTTATCTAGACAAACCTCATTCTTTACTTGGCTGGAAGGGCAAACAATAGCATGGTAGGACACCGTCCACCATTAGTATCACTAATACTGTTACCTTTCCCTGTCCGTTATAATCAACAATATTTCATTTATTCACCATCCCTACTTTCTTACGTTTTCGCTTTAGGGCACCCAATCTATTTGTGACGGCCCAGACTACCATCTGTCAATATTGTCTTTCAGGTCACCTATTTTGGACTGGCAGGGGGCTGACTGTGAAAGAGAGTGTGTGGAGAATCATGTCAAAACTAATGACAAACCTGCTGGCAAAGCAAATTAATTGTCATGGGGTAAATGGGAAATATGGCTTTGAACAACTTGCCATCAAAGATGTTGTCCTCAGTCAGTTTTATTTGTGTTTTATAGTGTTACTTAATTTTCAGCATTATAGGAAAAACATTGACACTTTCTTGCCTGTAGTTGGATGAGAAGATTGACTGTGATCAAATTTGTAGTAAACTTCATTCTGAGTTTTCGTGTCAGAATTATTATAATTTTTACTGACATTTTCCATATTACATTTTGAATCCATAAGCTAGATTTTTTTTCCATCTTATTCCCACGGTCTTAATAAGTTAGGAAAACCAGCTTTAAGTTAAAACGGGCAAACTTATGCCACATATCAACACACATACCTAAGTTCTAATAGTTTTTCTTTTTCTTTTTAAAGAATCTATCCGACAGAATCGGAATACTGCAGTGCTCTGGATGGAGAAACTGAGAAGTTAATAAAAAGATGTCTGCAGCTGGCATCTGATAGGGATGGGGGAGGAAGAGGGCGGGCCCTAAAACAAAATAATTCTTCTTAGTATGTTTCAAAGGTTGTTTTCCATTTACTATTGAGATCTATCTTTAACTGACTAACCATGTGTCATTCAGTGTCCCCTCTTAATTTCTTTCTTTCTGTCATTCTGTACCTCTTTTAGGATATCCTTGAGGTGAGCCTGAGAGTTCATACAATTTCTCTGTTTTTATGCATTTGTTCTTGTCAATTTTATTTGATTTTATGTTTATCTTGTCAAAATGTTTAAATAAATAAAAAAAAATCTGAAATTTACATGGTGTCATTTTCATTTGGGCGTGACCTCTTGGCAGGATTAAAATAATGATATTTTTGCAGTAAAGTCAAGTAGATTGTATATTTTATGAATTTTGAGGTGTGTTAATATTTCTTAAATGTTGAATTCATGTTTATATAAAATAAAACGAGTCAGACCGCGAGGTCATATCACGACCACAGCTGTCATGTGTTCAGTGTTACTAGAAGAATCATTCTCAGTTCATCTGCTGAAAGTGAAGGTTTGTTTGAGCTCATCTAAAATATAGTTGAAGTACCAGCAAAGAGGATTTTGCGACTGTCAAATAGTTTAGAGCAGTAAAGCACAAAAGTGTAACACTTAAAGCCTCTGAATATTTGCATACTAAGTATTTATTTTAAAATATATTTCTTTAGGTCTTTAATAATACATTTTAGTATTTTTTTGGTAACCAATAAGTTACAAGAACTTTTAAAACATAATACATGGATATACTTATTTGAGCAAGCTAATATTGCTTTCAGCAAAATGTAATTTTGTTATGTGCTGATGCCATTTTTATTTTACCATTTGCCATTTAAAAAAATATTTCTATAGTTTATTTTTATTTTATTACAGTAAGTGATTTTAGTACTTCAGCTGTATTTCAATTAACAAAAATAGTTTTAATAGGTTTAGTTTCTGGTTTTTTTTTTAACAATAACAACTCAGTCTTAACTCTGTGTAAAGTCAAGTCACGTATTATAAACTTAGCATTGGGTTATTAAATGTATTTCACCAATACTTTCAGCTCTGAATTTTGTTATCTTTTATAATTAAATTAAATTTCTGTAAATGTCTATGCACTTTTGTCATTATAACCTGCAGCGTGTGAACAGGACTTTTAATTTGGTATCCGAGTGTGACGTCATAAGGCGGCGCCGCGCTCCCGCATCTGTTGTGATTCGGCTGAAGAAAGGTTTGTGTTTTAAGGTGTTTAACGTGATAGAAACCGTTTAATCTTCTTCAAGCGACGTCTACTGATTCAGGCATTATTAAGTTTAACAATGCATTGCTTTATTAACATTTATTAACGTCGTGTGAGCAAAGTAACAATGAAAACTCGTGAGTAACAAAAGGTGCGTTTCAATTCGGTCTCTGGCGAGCAGTGAATCAAATACTTTAATACTTTAATACTCAGGCTGAGTCCCAATTCGCCTACTTATACTACGACCTAAAAGTATGTACTTTTTTGTGATGAAAAAGGTACATGCTTTTGAGTGTGTAGCAAGAGTATGCACGTTCTGGGACATACTTCGATGACGTCGTGCAACGTAAACGAGAACGTGGTTGCCTAGTTACGCACACCGCGACTGTTAACAAAACATTTTACATTTCATTCATTCTTATATATCCAATATAATTGTATTTACTATTCCCATCTTTTTTTCCACAATACATTTACAATGTGTTTTACCAAATGTAGGAGTGAAGCAGGGCGTCGTCGTAGATCAACCAAACGCAGGTCGT
>FLSR01004874.1:8229442-8268885 GCA_900092035.1 Leuciscus waleckii | reverse complement strand
GATTGAAGAAACATTCAGTGTGAAACCAGAAGAAACTGAGGAACAAACAAAGATTGAGTTCATTAAAGAGGAGAGTGAAAACATGAAGATTGAAGAAACATTCAGTGTGAAACCAGAAGAAACTGAGGAACAAACAAAGATTGAGTTCATTAAAGAGGAGAGTGAAAACATGAAGATTGAAGAAACATTCAGTGTGAAACCAGAAGAAACTGAGGAACAAACAAAGATTGAGTTCATTAAAGAGGAGAGTGAAAACATGAAGATTGAAGAAACATTCAGTGTGAAACCAGAAGAAACTGAGGAACAAACAAAGATTGAGTTCATTAAAGAGGAGAGTGAAAACATGAAGATTGAAGAAACATTCAGTGTGAAACCAGAAGAAACTGAGGAACAAACAAAGATTGAGTTCATTAAAGAGGAGAGTGAAAACATGAAGATTGAAGAAACATTCAGTGTGAAACATGAAGAAACTGAGGAACACACAAAGATGGAGTTTATTAAAGAGGAGAGTGAAGACATGAGGATTGAAGAAACATTCAGTGTGAAACCAGAAGAAACTGAGGAACAAACAAAGATTGAGTTCATTAAAGAGGAGAGTGAAAACATGAAGATTGAAGAAACATTCAGTGTGAAACATGAAGAAACTGAGGAACAAACAAAGATGGTGTTTATTAAGAGGAGAGTGAAGAGATGAAGATTGAAGAAACATTCAGGGTGAAACATGAAGAAACCGAGGAACAAACAGGTTAGTTTCTCAAGTTGAACTCAGTCATTTGTTCCCTATTAAAATGTCCAGCTCTACAGAAATTAGGGGTGCGCCCATTGCCGCTGGTAGCCACTTTGGATATAATATAATATAATAATATAATATAATATTGTCGTATAAGCATAATTCCCTTATGATGCCCTGCCCCGCCCCAAGAAAACAAAAAAGTTTGTTTTTGCCAGTTTAATACCAGTTTATTACCAAACATATTATAGAATAATAATATAGAAAGAGACAAAATATTCAAACAAAGAATCTTGTACTGGAAAAAAATTATAAACATTTGAAACTGAAAGCATGCAGCCAAGGAGCTCTCCCCCTTTATTCCTTATAAACTATTTGATAAATCTAATCTAATATAAAAGCATAATAAAATGAGTTGCAATATTGCAGACAATTCAACAATAATGCTTGCTTTATATCATTCAAAATGACACTTCATATTTATATCTTAACTACAGGAATAAAAGCAAAATGGTCCTGAAGCAAGAGGAACTGTTAGCCTACCTTGTGCACTGCACTGACTGCTAACTGTTACTGAGAAAGTATTAACCACGTCACGTCAAAATAAACCATCAACTACTGCTCAATATCTAAAGTAAAGAAAGTAACAGCTAGCTGGCGTCAGATAAGCCCCTTTCACACAGAGATTCCGGAAAATACACGGATAAAGTGACCCGGGTTCGTTTGATTTTGGTTCATTCACACTGCCAGTGATTTTCCGGAATCAGAGAGTGCGTTCACACACAACCCGTAAAAATGCCGTAAAGACACGTGACATCGATGTGACTTGTAATCTCAGCAGCGTCTTAAGTTTGCTTATGAGCTGCGATCTCTCTCTCGAGAAACCACGCTTGTGCATTGTTTTCTCTGATTCGATCATAAAATTGCGCTTTACGTACCGTTTCACAGCTGGCGAACGATCCCGCGCTTCAGCGTCATCACTACGACACGGCATTATTACGGCTTTTGTTCACACAGCGCGCGTTCCGGGACTGAACACGGCAATGTTACTACAGTAGGTCCCGAACCGGCATCGATCCCGGCATAAATCCCGGGTCGAGTTTGCGTTCACACAGAAGGCGCTCTGGCAATTTGCCGGGTTCAAAGCGCTGTGTGAAAGGGGCTCATGAGACCTCGAAGTGCTTTGGGGGAAAATAGAGGAACTTGAATGCGATAAAAGGGTTACTGGAAGATCTTTTAACATTTAAGTGGTTCCTGGAAGATCTCTTATGTTAAAGCCAGCATCTGGAGGAACCCAATGGTTCAGTGAGGCCAGAATAAGGTTATTAATATCCTATTATTATTATTATTATTATTATAGGCTACTTAAGTTTGATATACCATCTGTCTCCATAGATGATTGCAGCATTAGCACCGTGATTTGACAAGTGGAGGGAAAATGTGTTATGGGATAACGTCAAATAGGCGACATGTATCTTTCTCGTTATGACTTTTCCACAACTGCTAGCCAAAGAATCATACAATATACTGTAAAACTCGTAACATGAAAAATTATATAAAAAATTCACATACAACATATGTTCACATTCATGGCACAATTCGAATTATTTTCTCACATTCCCTTGCGTTGACGATTTTTCAACCTAGAGGTCCACTTGGGGTTTTACGGATGGGCGGGACTTACCAGCTCTATATCCCGCCTTCACAAACCGCAAGTTATCGATAGCGAATTGTGATTGGATGGTAATTTTGTTTTCTCACGTGACAGAAACTACTATTCGCTTTTATATGATAACCTAGCAAAGACAATTTAGGAGGGAAAAAATACGGCACAAAACATGAATTTTTCCTAATAAGTCGGGACAATAAAAATAGAGCTGAAATACAGGACTGTCCTGGGAAATACAGGACTGTCCTTAGTTTATTCCAACGTGACTTTCAAATGAGGCTTAAGGCAACCATTTGTATTTTTTTTTTAAGCCATTAAATCGTGGAATGACCATTAAGGCCATTTCGCGATTTCAGTCTATATATTGTTTAGTCTATGTTGTTTAAATGGATATCATATAGATCTCAGAATTCCATTTTACAGTTTCACCACGTTTTGAAACTTATAATGACACACAATTCCCCACTGAAGAGAAAATGGCTGAAATTTCACCATCTTTTTATTAGTAAAAATGTATCTTTGTTTGGTGTTTATTTTTCATGGCAAAAAAAAAAAAAAAAAAAAATTGCCTAAATTAGGTCTCGAATTAAGAAAGATAACTTGCCTAAATTAGGTCCTGAATTAAGCAACCGTTCAGCATGCAATTGATGTCTAGTTTGCCGCGTTGGATTAGTTGACGACCCGCGCATCAGTTTCACAGTCGATGAAAGATTTACGCAATTTGCACGGGTCACGGGAAATTCGTTTTTCGTAAAGTGTAATTCAAATGTTATCTTACTGGGGGGTTGCATTTACCAGGGCGGGCAGCCCAGGGAAATGCAGATTTTCGCCTCTTCTTCCACGTTTAAAATTGTTTGATGTGTAAATTGACAAGACAAAACACGTCCAAATGATAAATGTTCACTCTATGATGGTCAAATTAGCAGTTAGTCCGTGAATCACGTGTGATGAACCGTGGGGCCTGGTCCGTATGGATCAACTGTGACCTGTTACACCCCTAGCGGAGGTTGAACCAACACCAGGGAAAGGCTAAAAGTAGGCTAATGTTAGCGTAATCTATAGATGGTATGTGCGTGACGTCACCGTCGGCTGGTGAGTGTCAAAAAAGACTGAGGCAGCCTATGATTTTCAGCGTTAATGCTGTGAAAAACACGAAACGCATCTAAAACAGGACAGAGCTTTGTAATTGACTACTGTTAGGGGTACCATTTCCAAGGTCTAAGCTACGTCATTGCTTACAGGTTGAATGATTCTCATTGGCTAAGAAATAAACATTAATGTTCCACACATATACAGATATACTGAGGCATATCTCCATCGATTATGCAGCTGACACTCGGACCCTGAAGTTAGGCACGTCATGACCTTCCTGGTCGCAGATTTGGGTTGCTGGGTGCCAGCATGTCCCGAACAACAACTCAGTCAATCTGCAACAATACCAGTGGTTCCTTAACCTGTAACCAAGAAGACTAACACACACACACACACCGAGACACAGCTTTTCCAAGTTGGATTTGGCCAGGCTCTAACTATAAACAGGAGAGTCCTCTCAAAACATCAAGATAATGCGTTCTTTCTCAAGGAGAGCTACACTTTAGTCTAACTGGAAAGTAAGGCTTTAACAAAGAAATGGTCCCTTAAACTATTGGCTTCAATGACCCCTATGTGTTTTAACACATTGAAGATCTTTCTCAAACACAAATCAAGTCCCTATTTAATTTCTGGAAGCTGGCATTCAGATATCAAATACAGATATTAAAGAATACATGAAAAGAACATTTCAGTGATCACACTGGTAACTTCTATAACAAAGTAAAATCTCCAGAGAAGTCATTCAACTCATTTGATATTTAGAAAGAAAAATATTGATTAATACCTTATTATAATCACTCATTACATATACATTGAAGCAGCAGTGGATTCCAATACACCCCTTCACTACAAATACATTTGACAAGAAATCGGAGGTATATTTTTACAGACTGCCAAAAGCTACAGAACAGAGAAGCAAATGGATCGCTGCAATTCATAGAAACAACTCCAGGCAGCGAAACGTGGATTTGCAGTTATCGATTTGTCAATATGTGTGGCAAATATTTTTTTCGGGTAAAATCATACCCTCTGCATAGTATTGTTATATTTTGCATCGACAACTCGATTACATATTTATCATCTTATATTCTGCATAATTGGATGTTTTTAAATGAACACTTATTTCCCCGGCGTTGAAATCAGGCACATGAACGTCAGGAAACACGATTCCTGGCTCCATGTCAATATCCATGGACCATTGGATCTTTTGTAAATTGTAAGGAACACTATATTGAGTCCAACCTTTAGTTTAAAGGGATACTTCACCTCTGGAAAGATGAATGTGTATTTAAAATAGGTCATTTATGTAGAAGAAATGTGAAGAAATTTTTGAATTTGGAGCTTTCTAGACTGAGAAAAGCCAGAAAATTTATTTTTGGCTTATGTGGATGAAAGACAACAACTCCCAGAATGCACTTGCTTCGCTGCTCTACGAGGCACTCCCAAGACACGCCTCCCGGTTAAAGAGCGCAATTGAAAACAAGGTTAGGCTACTAGTGAGTCTCCGTGACGAGTTTGGCCGGGATATCGAGATCGCCCAAAATGTCCGGGATTCGGCTTTTGCGTTCTACAGTCGCCATTCATCATGTTTACTGTGGCGAGCAGGACGAGGCTGAGGGCCGCGGGAGAACGGCGCGAGGCCGGTGGCGTCATTACTGAGACGCATCGGTCTCCTATCTCTCACGGAGGAGCGGGAATTTTCTTAGCAATGATAAAACGCACATCAACCGATCACTTGTTTAGCGTTCATGTAAACACTACATTCAGATTCACCAATCGGAATGAATTCAGTTAGATTGAAACAAAAGTGTGCATGTAAACAATGAATGGCGACCGCGGAAAGCAAAAGCCGAATCCGGGACATTTTGGGCGATCGCGACGGCCGGACATGTCCGGGAAAAAGAGGATGGTAACCCCTACTACTCAGCTTTCTTTAACGTATTTAACGTTTTAAATTGCTAAGTTCTAAGTTACCTTGCTAATAAATAGTGTTTCCAATTCCACTAAATTGACCTGTTTGACCCTTACACATTATTTTAACTTTATGTTGTCACTTTCCTTTGTCCCTCCTTTGCATATGGATAGAAAATGTCTGTCTAGCATTGCAGGTGTTACCAAGGAGTGTCAATGATCTCTTAATGACAATAAGAATTACTGAGAGTAAATCCTCACACGTGCGCCCACACCATTCTCTTAAAATGCACGTAAATGCAGATTTTCCAGTGAACTCCATTCTCGTTTCTGCTATCCCATCAAGTCATCAACCACATGTGCATTATAATGTATTAAGATAGGACTGTTAAACAGATTGTAAACTAAGGAAGACGGACTGTAGTGGTGAGTGCTCAGGCTCTTGCATTCTCTGTGCTGTCAATATATAAGTCTGCCGCCCCGTCAAAAATTAAAGTCTCACAACAACCAGAGAGGCAGGACTTTTGTGAAGGCATACGTCACTTCTGATTCATATTGGTGGTGCAAATGCATCCTGGAAACCTTTCAAGAACTGAGTTTGGCACCCCTGGTGTATAGGATCTAATATGCATGTTATTAGTTTATGAGTCTTAATGTTTGTGATTTGTGGCATTAAACTGGGATTAACTTTTCTGTCTTTTTTCGCCTCAGACCTGATGCCGTTGAGAAAGGAGTGTCAAGATCTGAATGAAATGGAAGAGAAAGATCAGTACAAGACACATCATGATTTCATAACTGAAGAAAAGTCTTTGAATTGTTCACAGGCTGAAACAACTTCCTCACAAAAAACGGTTCAAAATACACCAAAGACGGGGACTATAGGTAACTTCACCTGCCATCTGTGTGGACTAAGTTTCAAAAGCAAGGACACCTTGAAGTCCACATGAGAGTTCACACTGGAAGGAAGCTTTACCCCTGCCAAGAGTGTGGAGTAATTTTCAATCAACAAGGAAACCTTAAAATGCATATGAGAATTCACACTGGAGAAAAGCCTTTCACCTGCTCTCAGTGTGGAAAGACTTTCAGGCAAAAAGGAAACCTTAAAATGCACATGACAGTTCACACTAGAAGGAGGAAGCTGTACCCCTGCCAAGAGTGTGGAGTAACTTTCAATCAACAAGGAAACCTTAAAAAACATATGAGAATTCACAGTGAAGAGAAGCGTTTCACCTGCTCTCAGTGTGGAAAGATTTACAAGCACAAAGGAAACCTTAAAATGCACATGAGAGTTCACACTACAGAGGGCCCTTATGTCTGCCAACTGTGTGGAGTGAGTTTCAGGCAAAAACTAAAACTAACTTGCCACTTAATAGTTCATAATGGAGAGGAGCCTTACACCTGCCAACAGTGTGGAACAAGTTTCACTAAGAAAGCAAACCTTACAAAACACATGAGAGTTCACAAAGAAAAGAATCCTTTGAAATGCCAACAGTGTGGAAATACTTTTAATCAACTTGGAAACCTTAAAGTCCACATGAAAATTCATGCTGGGGAGAAGTAGAGTAAAGAAAGTAAAGTTAACATTTGTAAGTTAGTGTTTATACAAATTCAAGTATGCCAGACCGACACCTTACGTACTGATACGCTCATGAGATCGCGTTACACACTTAATTTGTAACAGCAAGATTTATAAATGATATATAACATGTTTATGTGTGATGAATAGTTTAGGCTTTAGATTAGGGGATGCAGAAATCTTTGTATAATGATTTATTCATGTGTTTACTGCAGTGTAAGTGCTGACTGGTGAGGGTACAGACAGCTGTCTTCTCTGATACACACTCTTTAACTGCTGTGAACCTGATGTGAGCTTCAGTGGAATGTAAAACTGGTTCACATTATCTCTCATTAACACAAGTCTGTGCTGAAGAGTGAAAGGCTTAACATAACCCACTGCAATCCCCTGACTGTAAATGTTTATTTGCTTGAAAACTAATAAATTACTCTTTAAAACATTGCTTTAACACTTGCATGTTTGTGCTTTTGAACACTGAAGACCTGCTTACAACTTCAAGATGCATCAATAAACTATATACTGATGATTCACCATTGGTTTGATCATTGTTTTTTCATTATTAACCACTGATTGAGATAATGATGCTAAAACAAATTTGACATATTATTAATCACTTGATATTTATCAATTAGGCCTAGTAACTTAACCATCTACTAATGATCTGATTTTATTTAATTCATGATTTACTTTTCTTTTTAAAGATCATTTAAAACATATTTGTAAATCATTAGCATATCACTTAGTAATCATTTTTGAATGTACAGTCATGTTTTGACAGCCCACCGGGCCGATGGAGGACGCTGCTGAGTCATTACATCAGTATTCTGTTATTTCATAACCACTTGCTTAAAGGTGCTCTAAGTAACTTTTTTTACCTTAACCGAACAGCTTCGGAGTCATTGGAATGGTTATATTACTTATTTCGGGTTGAACGGTTGTCGTTTCGCAGCCCCCTGGTGCCTGTGAGCGGAGAATCCGCACTTGCAACTTGCGTCAGGAAGTATCGCGTGATATCAGGTGGTCTCGCGATGTAAACAATTGCTTTACAGCCAAAAGAAATCTGCTAAAATGCTGTCATTATTGCGCTCCCTCACGCTGTCCGAACCCGAATGAAGAAGACGTTTTAAAGAATGTCCCATCTGCTTTGATGTCGTTGATCTACTAGCCTCTGGTGCCTGAGAATCACCAACGAGTTTTTACAACAGTGTTGTCAAATATCTATCCCGAAGCTGTGGGGGGAGCTCTAGAGAGAAACCTGCGAGCAAAAAGCGAGAATACAGCGAAGAAGTCCCGAAGCTACTGAGTGCTGCTTTAAGATCATTGACTATGTAACAGATTTCATCAGCACCATTGTTACAACTTATCCAAGTAAATAGCTACTGTAAGGCCCGCTATATTGGTCCAATTGCCGGTTCGCCAATACACAGGGAAGGTATCACGTGTTCTGTCCTCACTCATGCAAAGTATTGGTTGGTTAAATTTGTAATACATTGATCATATGTATTTACTCGTTACTTCATCTGACTCCATAAATGAAAGGTTTTAATAATATCTGTGCCTCACTAAAAGTGAGCGAATGTTTCTCCATGGACTTCCCATATCAGCTCCGCTTATGAAGCCGCAGTCTAATCCTGTTTACATGAAATAAGCCTGCTCCCGAGCAGGTTTAAGCTTACGGACCTGTTGCTATGACAGCAAGTCCAGGATGAGCGTCGAAGAACCAAACAATCCAAGATCATGCCAAATCGTCAACAATCAAATCCAGCTAACTGAGTTAGCGACGTACGAAGAACGGGCCCCAGGATGAGCGTCGAAGAACCAAACAATCCAAGATCATGCCAAATCGTCAACAATCAAATCCAGCTGACTGAGTTAGCGACGTACGAAGAACGGGCCCCTGCTTACAACTTCACAATGCATCAATAAACTATATACTGATGATTTACCATTGGTTTGATCATTGTTTTTTCATTATTAACCACTGATTGAGATGATGCTAAAACAAGTTTGACATAAATATCAAGTGATTAATAATATATCAATTGGGCCTAGTAACTTAACCATCACTAATGATCTGATTCTCTTTTAAAAGATAATTTAAAACATATTTAAAAATCATTAGCATATCACTTAGTAATCATTTTTGAATGTACAGTCATGTTTTGACAGCCCACCGGGCCGATGGAGGACGCTGCAGAGTCATCATTAAATCAGTATTCTGTTATTTCATAACCACTTGCTTAACCAACACTATAACTTGGCATTGCAGTAGTGAGGAAAAACGACTGCTGTAAGGCCCTTTCACACCGGACGCATAACGACAAAGCGAATAGTTCGCGTCAAAACCATTCACATCTATCCGCGACGCGATTTTGCTACACTGTGATGTTCAGAGTTTCAACATTCTAAAACTTTCGCGCCGACAGCTGAGAAAACATGGACACTTCATCATCATCATCCATTGAAGACAAGCTTTTCATTTTCTTTAAAAGACAGAAAAGAAGGTTTTGGGTGCACCCAATCTTAAAGGGCATATTGCAGGTTAGAAGACCCAGTGAGTCAATGTATAGAAAAATAATGTAGGAACTAGATTTTCTTTTTTTTAAAACGTATAAATACGCTACAGTGGTTTCTGGAGTCATTTTTTTGAGAAAATTTTACTTCCGCATCTGAAAATGGGGGTGACGTAGCATGAGGGAGAGCGGTCGATTCAAACAACAGGGAAAAAATGGATCTGGATAGGCTGCCAAGAGAGCAGGGACAGGCCAGGATTAATGTTAGACAGAACAACGGTCAGAGGAGACAAATTGAGTTGTGGTGTGAGGAGAACCAGTGGAGAACAGGGCAGGTGTCTTGGTGAGAGACCAGTGTTAGCTTATATACACGTTCGCTAACGATATACACTGTGCTCACAATATTGTACAGATTATTACCATCGTATATCAGTTAATAGCAAAGCTATTATTGGTCATCTAGGAGTATTGGAACTTACAATAACAGAAACTAAGCTTTGATCAGGCATTTGTCATGCTCATTAATATCCGTCCAGACTAACGTTACGTGATATAACTTAGCGGTTTCTCATCAGAGACAGAGAGATATTTTTATTCCTGATACAATTTTTTGTTCCATAGGTGCTTGTGTGGGAAATGCGAGGCAATGTTTACAGCTGAGAAAGTCAGTGTTGCAGGGAGGTGGATGCATACTGGGCCTTACTGGAAAATGTCACCCCCAGACTTGATGTGCAGTGCCTGACTCTGCACCCAGGCTTTAAAGCTTGCTGTCTGAACCCATATGTGCTACAGCTAGCCTATATGCACTTCAGACAGGAGCATGGACCTCTCCAGGCCAGCAGACATGAGTATGTTAAGGGTAGAGATAATTTATTACTCTTGAGCTAAAAGACTGTTCTAAGCGATCTCACGCGTTTTTTAGGCCAAAACATTTTTTTTTCACCTACCGCAAACAACATCTCACGATCCGCTAGCTGGCTGTCTCCTTGAACACACTGTAGAGAAACGAGGTCTCTGCAGTCAGTCTAGTCTCCACAAACGCAGCTAAAACAAACAGCAACAAACAGAGCTAACTCGCAGCACAAAACATAAACTGTTCCAGCCAATAACCAACAAGAATGATGTGGGGTGGGGTTTGGGGGCTTATTGCGCGGATGAGGAGGAGGGAGGGTCTAGCTAATAATTCTTTATAATAAAGATATACTTTAAAGGGTCTTTATAATAATTCAAACATCAACAAGAGGTTACGCCAACCGGGATCGCTTAGAGCACCTTTAAATGTATAAAAACTATACTTGAGTATATTTGTATTGTACTAAAAACATACTCAAGTAAATTTTATTACATATTTTGCACCTGGGTTATAAAATAAACAGAAAATTAAAGAATTCAAATTCAAGATTTTAATATTTAAACAATCTGAGTAATTTTGTTTTTTAATTACAAGTTGCCTCTATTTAGGGCATGACTACCTACACTCACCTAAAGGATTATTAGGAACACCTGTTCAATTTCTCATTAATGCAATTATCTAACCAACCAATCACATGGCAGTTGCTTCAACGCATTTAGGGGTGTGGTCCTGGTCAAGAAAATCTCCTGAACTCCAAACTGAATGTCAGAATGGGAAAGAAAGGTGATTTAAGCAATTTTGAGCATGGCATGGTTGTTGGTGCCAGACGCGCCGGTCTGAGTATTTCACAATCTGCTCAGTTAATGGGATTTTCACGCACAACCATTTCTAGGATTTACAAAGAATGGTGTGAAAAGGGAAAAACATCCAGTATGCGGCAATCCTGTGGGCGAAAATGCCTTGTTGATGCTAGAGGTCAGAGGAGAATGGGCAGACTGAATCAAGATGATAGAAGAGCAACTTTGACTGAAATAACCACTCGTTACAACCGAGGAATGCAGCAAAGCATTTGTGAAGCCACAACACACACAACCTAGAGGCGGATGGGCTACAACAGCAGAAGACCCCACCGGGTACCAATCATCTCCACTACAAATAGGAAAAAGAGGCTACAATTTGCACAAGCTCACCAAAATTGGACAGTTGAAGACGTAGAATTAAGGCAGTTCTGAAGGCGAAAGGGGTCAAACACAGTATTAGTATGGTGTTCCAAATAATCCTTTAGGTGAGTGTATATCACACTATTTGATGCCATTGGTATAAGACTATCAATATTGCTATTTCTTCCATGTCTCTAGGCAATACCGCTACACTGCATACAGACAGGTTGTCCGCTGGGCCTATGGCATTCTGGGCAGGCACATCAGGAAGCCCTTACCTGCATGTGTTGTGTCAGCCATTAGAAGACAGTTTCCAGAGGAAGGAGGACTCTATAAAGGTTTTGAATGGCCCAATTTTGTTGACAATCAATAGAAAATAAACAAACAATCACAAATTGCGTATAAAACTTTTTATGATCATATATACAATTTAACAATCTTTCGGGTATCACACTAAGATGTTATTAACGTGTTAAATCGTGAATGCTGTGATAGATACACGCCAACAGCCTCATCCTTGTTGATCCTCTGGAGGGATCTGGAAAGGGGAGCAGGTGTAGTGGAAGACAAAACTGCTGCGTTCTCGTAGAGCCTGTGGTGACCTGGAGTATTCCTCTCTCCAGGGTTCTCAAGTTTGATCAAAAGCTTGGAGTGAGATCACATGCGGTTAGGGGAGGAGCCCTAATGGAGCCCGGCCCCCGTCCCCCAATTTTACACATTGTTCATAATTAACCAGTATAAAAAAGTTATACCTGTATTGTTTGATCCATCTGTGATCAATGTAAAAGGATTTTCCCTAATTTTCATCACCAATTCATTTCTAAAATATGGTGCCACTGCTCCACTGATAATGCACGCTGTTCTCTTACGAGAGGTTCTCTCGTACTGTGTAAGTCTTACGCTAGGGGAAAATCTCTTTTCCGCGAGATACTGAAGCCAAAACATTATCCTTAATTTTGAAATAATTTAAAACGCGTTGCGGCAGCATGCAGACATAGGCGAGACGGCTCGCGTGCCTATTGGCTGCCCTGCGGCAACTGCAGCAGCCTATCGATAAGGCCCACTCGTGACGTCAGGTCCAATGGGGGCGCTTCGCGCCCAATACGTCACGTCCCGCCGAAACGGGCGTGGCCTCTTAGAAATGTGGGAACATAGGGTTGACCCCATGCTGACAAGTTCATGACTCATACAAAAACACTTAAATAGTGCATATTTTACTTGGGTGTGGTACATGGTACATGCATATGTGCACTACTTTAATAAACACAATTGTGATGGGATGCCTGTGAGGTTGGAGGCTGGAGGTTGGGCTTCCAAAGGTTTCACTGAAACTATCCCTGGGACAAAGCTGTGTCAATGAAATGTTGAAATTAAGCCTTGACGTAGGATTAGAGAATAATATATGCCAGTATGAAGATTGGAAATGGCTCCTGCTTTGGAATATTGACCTCTGAACTTTGACCTCAGTGCATGCCCTGCTGAAAAATCCAGCTAGCCATGGCTGGTCTCCCAGCCTGGCCTAGTTTTTTTCCAGCCTGGCCTAGCTGGTTTTAGCCTGACCAGCTAAAACCAGCTAAGACCAGCTAAAAAATGTTCAAAACCCCTCTAAAACCAATCTTCTATAGCTACTTCCAGTTTAAACCAGCTTAGACCAGCCAACTGTCTTAGGCTGGTTTTAGCTGGATTTTTCAGCAGGGTGTTAAGCCTTGTCATTCAAAATACAGAAGGGGCGAAATACATCGGACCAATTGTTATAGAGAGCTCTTTAGCTATGTGACTATACTCTTAAGGATAGAGTCACTAAAATGGGGTGCAGTCAATTATGGTCCAAATTGATTCTCACCTATTTAGCAGTTATATAAAATATTATCACACAAATGCGATTACATCCACTTAAATCCCGCCTAATTGTACTCTTAATTCAGTATTTATTACTTTCAATTTTAAGTAATAAGCTATATTTATTTAAAACTACAATTTCCTATAGCAGCACCTTCCAGCTTGACACAAATTAGCGCCATATTTGTAGTTCTTCCAGTTACCAAAGTATTGCTGTGAATAGGGTTGTAAAAAGATACATCTACGGAATATATCAAACCTATAGCCTAAAACCGAAGTCATACTTACACTGTATTTATAGATCTATGTTGAGAAAAGTAAAGATGTTAGTTAATATTTTGGAGCAGCTTTATAAAAACATCAGCAGCACCACTCTCATTGTCTTAGCAAATTAGGGGTTAAATATAGGGTTATAAAACCATCTATGCACATAATATAAAAAGGTTTTACTGCAGCCGGAGTTTTAAAACGTTTGTTTGGCCATGGCTTTACTAAACTGCCCCCTTACTTAGAAATTAGCAGTTAGCATGTTGTTAACAGTGTAGGATTAATGTGATATGAATAATGCTATTTGGGTGAACATGACGCTGTTTGTAGTTTGCATTTACTTTTGGATGTGAAACTTACTTTAGTAAATTGTAGTAGGCCTAACTGTATTACAACACTTTGTTAATGAATACTACAGAACCCTGATAAAGTGTAGCCTACTGTTTTGTTTTTACTACGGTAAACTGTAGTGTAGTTCACTCAACAGGCAATGCCATCACAATTGTCTTTATAATTGTCTTTACAGTAGTGTACGCACCACACAAGTAAAATATGCACCATTTAAGTGTTTTTGCACGAAAGTGTTTGCTAAGTGTTTTTGCACAATTCATGTAGCCTACTTGTGAGCATCTGCATTATAGAGAATAAGTCAATTAGGTGTCCAAATGGTACTTTCATAGCAGGCAATGCCATCACAATGGTGTTTATTAGTGCACATACGTATGTACCACAGTAAAATAGGCTACACTATAGGCCTAAGTGCTTTTGCATGAGTCATGAACTTGTGAGAAATAAAAACTATAGTAAGCATGATACATTTAATTTTGTTTATTTGATGAATGGAAAGTTTAAAATAATTATTTTATATTATTCAACAGAAAGCTTTTGTAGCATTGTAAATGTCTTTACTGTCACTTTTAATTAATGTAATGTATCCTTGCTGAATAAAATTATAAGTCTACTTTCTTTAATTTATTTTTTTAAATATGTATTCTGTTAAGTTCACACAACCGGCCATTACAATTGTGTTTATTACAGTAGTGAACATATGTATGCATCAAGACAAAGGAAGAAATTTCTCCACAGATTTACAGGATGTCAGTGAAAGTGGATTTTATCGATGATACAATATGGAAAACATAACAGAAAAACATCTATGGTTTAAATTCCATTTGATGATGTTCAACAAACAGTGAATAGATATTGCATACATACACATATAGAATAATATGAAGAAATTGAAGAAGATCAGAGGCAATATTACATACCCTGTCAATGTACTTCATGCAAAAGTTACAGTGATTTATTAAAGCAGTAGGCTACTAAGGACTTTTTAGTTCACTAACAAACTTTTAACATTATTATTTTGCTACTGGTGATGCCAGTCAAGAGAGACACTTATTAGCTTTGGTTTGAAATGTCAAATTCAATTGCACTATTTTCCAACAGACAAACAGACGATTGATAGAACTGTTGTGCCCACATCTAGCGTCCTCTATCAAGTCACAGGAACCTGTAGAGGAATTGTAAGGAAAAACAGAAAGAAAAAGATGACATCACACAGCAGTCAAGGTCCCAAAAAAACATGACAATTCCAATATCTACAAATAGTCTACAATGCTGCATTTCCAACATCAAAATAACTTTTTAATCATTATCTTTACTCGTCAAAAGAAAATGCAGCTTCATGTAAACGATACCAAGATATCATACAAGTGGCTATAAATATTTGGCTGGAGATATTGTGAAATTGTGACAGACAAGCATTTAATTACAGATTACTACAGCAGAATAACATTGTGGTCAACTTCGTAATAAACACAAAACTTCTTCATGTCAGATCATTTCATTATTTTCTTTACCATCTGCCCACTCTCTCATTTGCAGCTGGTGCTTTCAGGGTTTCCAGGTCCCAAAGTGGATCTGCTTTAGAAGTCTAAAATTACAAGAAACTTATTATTAGTGTACGAACCACCATTTGATTTTTGTTATCTGATTACTTGATAATTCAGGTTATTCTGTTTAATCATGTTCATATTGTTAAAAACAAGTTACATTTGTTTCTTGGATATTAAACAGGTCTCTTTTTTTATGTATTTAAATTTATATGTAATTTTATGCCAATATTAAATCAGTTTGATGCTTAGAAGGCATAATTATTGCATTGCCAATGAATAATAGATCAAAAGATACAACTGCTACTGGTCTTCTATCCAAATACAGAGGCATATAATGATGGCACTTGGCACATCTATGGCGCTTTTCCACTACACAGTACCAGCTCGCCCCGACTCGCCTTTGTTTGGTTTTCCACATGTATAAAAGTTGTACCTGTAACTGCTTCCAGGTACTTTTTTTCGTATCACCTCCGGCCAGGTTCTGAGCGATACTAAAACATTGTGAAAACCAGGCAGACTGCTGATTGGTCAGAGAGAATCGTCACTATTCACTGCATCACTGCAAAGTAACGAGTGAATAACCCCGTCATTTTTAAATAGTTTACTTTTTGCTATGAGAAACAGCCACATCCAGAGGATCAAAAACAGCATATACACTCGATTTCCTCCATTGCCCTGTGTGTGTGGGTAGCGGGAGTGTGTCGCTATGACAACCAGGTACTATTGTGGAGGTACTAGCTGCAATGGAAAACACAGTGAAAAGCTAGCCGAGCCAAGCTGGTACTGTGTAGTGGAAAACTGCCATTACATGGCATGCCAACTACTGTTCCACTTCCTTCCCTAGTGTGGAACCAGGACCATTATGATGTTTACCACACAATGTCATCTGAACAAAGGGACACAAACCTGAACATCAAGGGCATATAGTAAAGCAAATGTCTCCAAATACATCCATTTTAATTCATCTAAACCCTAATAAAAATGTTGATAGTTTCCTACCTGGACCATGCCCCAGAATTTAAGACCTATTTCATGTCAATACTTGCAAAAAAGTATGAAGGCTATAAGGAAAATCAAAGACGAATAATTACTTGCAAAATTACATTAATGTGCAATTGTAGGTTTCATATTTGTCAGACAGACAGACAACTAATAACTACAACAAGTAACGTTAAATAAATTCCAACATAAGACCTACCTAAACATATATTGGTTGGTAACCGAAGTATTGATTGGACAGCAGTCTACATCATATGAGCAATACGTACAGCCAAATTATTTTCTGTTATTGTAAAGTATGTATGCATCTTGTTTGTAAAACTCTGGTTAAATTAGTGCTCAGTGCATGAACACTAAATCCAGATTATTGTTCTCCAAACATCCAGTTGTAGAGTCAAGTGCTCAAACAATGAAGACATTTTTTTAACGCAGTATTAAACCGCATGTCCACCAAACCGTTTTTAGCCAGCTGAAAACGCTAGGCGCTCTGCTGAAATCACATATTATATGAAATATCAACAAAAGTGTACTAGTATCTCATTTCACAGATCATTTTATTTCTGTGTTGTTAAAAATTCCAATAAATTTAAATGTGAGCAAGCAGAATGTGACAGTTGGTCTGTGTGGCATTTGTCCAGCCCCTCCTCCACTGTGATTGGACAGCTGGGTAAAAAGTGACAGTGATGAGCGCTGCGTTTTACCCAAAGTTGAACATTCGTCAACTCTCGGCGACTGCTAAAAAACGCAGAAGGCTCGGTATATCAGCGTGTAAAATACGCTCAGCACCTTGTTACACCCATGCATGTTTTAAAACCACGGCGCTCCCATTAAAAACAATTGGAAAAATACGGCAGTCGCGTGAAAAAAACGCTTTGGTGGACACATGGCCTTTTTTCATTGTAGACTCAAAAAGGATTAAAATATTAATAATGAGTGAATGAGGGTACATTGATATAAAGCAAGACAGTTTGAAATGGCTTTAGAAAGACAAACCTCTCTCACTCTTCTTTTCAAAACTTTGGAGTACTCAAATTGTAAACATGTTTATAAATAACTGAAAAAAGCACAAATGTCAGAGCATGTCAGAACATCTCAAGGGCCCCAAAAACAGCTTGGTCCCCAGAGGGTTAATATTTAAGAACTGACTGAAACTGCCCACCATATGATGGCTTTTCCTTAACAGGGCGGACTACCCAGCCACCTTTGCCGAACCTTGGGTAGCGAACCGCATAACACGCCTCACCATCACTGGTTCGAGCAACTTCTCTGCTACCATTGTTGTTGAAATGCAGGGCTGCCAAGAGAAGTCTGTAGAAAAAGTGTCATTTTTACCCATTACAAGTTGTGCATATGTAAATAAACCAAGAAGTAAAAACAACACATAGAAAAAAACAAAAGCATCGCTTACTGCACATTTAATGAAATTTGGGCTGCTGTGTTAGACTGCATTAGTTTCAGAAAGTACTCATTCTTTCACATCACACACTTACCTGCTGTACATCCCAAGAAAGGAGAACCCAGTGTGCTTTGGTGCAAAGTGCAGGATCAGGGAGTGAAATGCCTCCAGTGAAAAAGTCTGATGCTGTGGGGACAACTGCCGAACATCCTTTGCCAGCGTATTTTGTACCTGGTTCAAGCCATTCCTTGTTCCTTGCTTTGCCATCCAGAGGTGGATGTGCACAGCAGGGAAATGTAGGAGTCCCATGTTCGTGGATGTCCTGAACATGGTTGACCATGCTTTTCCACTTGGCCTCAATCACATCTGCATCTCCATTAGGAGTGGAAGCTGCAGTCCAGTAGAGGTGGTTAATAACAGCTGGCCTCCACAGCTTCAGTTCTTCACACTCCCTCTCCTTTGCAGCAGCATCCAATGCTTTCTCTAGACCTGTTTCAGAACAGAAACACAAAATGTTAAAAAGGAAAATGTAATTATAGACAATATAAACAAAAACGCTGATACCCACATGCTGCACAGACCTAAGAGATGTATGTGAAAGGCAGAAAATGACTATAACATACAAACAACAAAGTATAATAATTAAAACAAACTATACAAGTTGTTACAACTTCATTTTCTACCAGAAAACACAAATAGCTTCTTACTTGCTTTATTTTTTACAAAAGGTCCCTCCTGCTTCTCAACATTGCCTTGGGTTTCCCCACAACAGGCTGGGCAAATGGTAAAGAGAGACATCAACTGGCTTTGGCACACAATTAACTTATCAGCAGCACTGAAAAAAAAAAGAAAAACATTATTTTTGACTTGACACAATTTGATCATATAAAAACTTAAATTGAAAAAGGGGTGTAACGGTTCACAAAATTCACGGTTCGGTTCGATACGATACACTTGTGTCACGGTTCAGTCCGTTTTTGATGCACCAAAAAGAAAGAAATGCCAGAAAAATTTCCTTGAATTAATTTTTATTTTATTTTATTAAAACTAACATCATAAATATGATTTTTTTTATTATACTTGACTCTTCTTAGAAGCAAATAAAAGAAAACAGCTCCTTGGACAAAATTAAATGTAATATTGTAGTAGGCTAGTTATAAACACAGGTTTATTTTAGTTCAGATTAACATTTGAGGGCAGCAATTGTATTCATAATGTCAAAATAAAACCGACGTAATGTAAATTGAAAGCATTTTAGCTTGGTGCCCAAACTCTCTCAGTAGAAGATCTTGTACTTTCCGAAAAATCTCTTGTTCCTCATGTTCAACAACAGAACTTTCCAGATGAAATATTCATACAAAAGTAATCATAAATTGCTTTTTCTGTAGAGGTTATCATGGTTCTGCAATTGAATAAAAGATGGCAGACTTACCCCTGAATCTAATCACACCTGCCTTACCACCTTTCAGTCATGTTAATCGATTACTTTGGTCTCATTGAGGTGAAGAGAGGTAGAACTCATGTCAGAAGATATAGTGTGTTATTACATGGCTTGGTTGAATTCCAATGTAGAATGTGGTCTGTTATTACTTGATCTGCAAAGGATAACATCGTTGCCATGAAAAACAGCGCGTTGCTATGGACGCAGGATTCTAACCGTAGAGACGGAGCAGACTATTTTCTTTAGCGGAAGCAAACCAATCGTTTTTAAATCAATATTTTGTGTCAAATTATTGATTTATTTGGTAGGTAGCCATGTAATAAGCAGGATAATGTAGAGCGAGGCGGTTGTTATAGCGAATACATCCCCTTCAGGCTGATTCAAGACCCCTTCAGGCTGCCTCCGCTTCGCGTCGGGGTCCTGATCAGCCTGTCGGGGATGTATTTGCTATAACAATTGTATTCGCCTCGCTCTCGCCCTTACATATTTACCTGATTTAAGTAGAGCTGTTTATCTCGAAATGGCCTGTTCTCTGAACACATATTCCTGTATTTGTGCCCTTTTAAAAGCTTTATTTGTGGAAGGGGTCAAGGTAAAGAGATAATTTCGGATAATGGAACCAACTTCATCTGGGCAGAGTGAGAGTAGAAAGAGGCTCTTGCTAACATCAACCAAGACAAAGTACAGAAGGCACTGCTGAGAGAGAATGTGAAGTGGACTTTTAATCCGCCTTTATGTTCTCATCATGGAGATGAACGGGAACGAATCATTCGAATCCTCAAAGAGATCCTATGTTCCGTACTGAGACAGCAGACGCTTGATGATGAAGGACTACAGACTGATCTATGTGAAGTGGAAGGCATTCTCTACAATTGTCCAATAACTACAGTTTCTGAGGATGCTCAAGATCCAGAAGCCTTAACCCCTAAAATTGCTTCAGATGAAAGGAGTTCCTATTTTGTCACTCTGGCTTTTTCAAAAGGATGACATCTATTCCAGAAGAAGATGGAAACAAGTACAGTACATCTGTGATCTTTTCTGGAAACAATGGATTAGAGAGTACCTCCCGTTAATGCAGCAGTGGAACAAAATCAAACAAAACCTAAAAACTGGCAGTATTTTGTTCTCATTATCGATGATTCTCACCAAAATCATTATCGACTTTACCACGGAATTCTTGGACTTTAGGTTGAATTTTGGAGACATTCCTGGATAACAAAGGGTATGTACCACGATTTAAAGTGAGGAAAAAGAAGAGTATTCTGGAGAGACTTATTAGCAAATTATGCTTCCTTAGTCATGAGAATACGAAGAAAATGGTGTGATAGAAATATTTTATGTAATGGGTATTTTCAACATTAAATGTACAGAGAAATGCAGATTAAGGATGCTCAGGTCAAAGGCCATATATACTTACCCAAAAAGTGCTTAACACTAGAGCTGTAGCGGTGCGTCGATGACGTCGACGCGTCAACGTCAAAATTACGTCGACGTCATATTTTTTGCGTCGACGCTTCTTTTTTTTTTTTTTTTCACCATTCCCGGAGTTACAGCTCGCCACACACACACCGCCCGCCGTGTTATTCTGCCATGTTTTCTCCCTTTCTTTCCAAACCGCGACAAACGCCAGTCTCCTTTCTCTGCAGAATGCCACAAATCCGCTCAACCAATCACAGCGCACCATTCCACGCATTGTAAACAGTAACGGTGGCGCTCTGACACCCGGCATCCTAGTTTTCCTTATCTACTTTGCACTTTTTGATCAACAAACAAACAAAAAAAGTAATACATTTGACGGCATTGATGAACCTGTGGTGGATTCTGCCGTAGGGAAGAAACGTAAGCCATCGAAATCTAATCATTTACGTGAGGAGATTAAGAAGATGAGGCACGCAGGAGGAAGAGAAATGCCGACTGTTGCTTGTTCTCACACGACAGCGTCAAACTTCTGTCGAATGCTGACACGTTAACACCAGAGGATCTTTTAAAAAACTTTCAATTCTTGTACTCAAAGTCAACGAAAACCGAGCAGGACCTAAGCCATTTTACAGCTGACCGCCGTAAAAAAAGAAGGTCGACGTCGTTCAGAAGGTATTTCTTAGCGATGGCTGATTTAGTCCAGATTAGACCGAGTTCAGAGGCTGTCATATGTGGATCAACTTACTTTGTTGTGTATTTTCAACAGTTTCAATGTGAAAAATAACTTTTATATTGATTCAATGGATTAATTGCATAAAAAAAGGATTTATCACATTTATACTATATTATTCAGAAGTAAACATTGTAGCTGACAGTGTGTTTATGTCAGAATGTTTATTTTTAAACCACAACCTTCTAAGTGCTTCTTTTACCGATATATTTAACATATCTTTTGCATTTCTCATCCAAACAACATCAAACTTGGGACTGCACTTACTCGTGCCCAGACAGCTGTCGAGTTTGAAATCCATCGGAGTAACGGTTCGAAAGAGATATGCGAATAACAGACAGGATAAATAATTCCAATTAGTCGTTAGATTAGTCGACTAATCGATAAAATAATCGCCCGAGTAATCGTTTAATTAATAATCGTTTACCCCAGCCCTACTTAACACAGTAGAACTCAGAACAAGTCATATGATTAGCTTAGATCATTTTAAACTAATCACCAGAAGAAAAAAAAAAACGCAGTGAAGAAGTATTGATTTTTACTCAATTGTAAGATTTAAATGTACATGTATCTTTTGTTCTGGAAACTCACTTGGTTGTTGTGGCCAGTGATCTTTCGGCCATGAAAAAAACTGTATTTCTACAAAGAGCAACTTGGGTATAGTAATAGAATTAGTAATAGAAGTACTAAAGATTCTACGCTCAAAAGACAACAAAGGAAACCGCTCAAGTGTGCTTGAGTCAGTGATAGCAGCTTCTTGACGGGACGCCGTCACCTTACTTCAGGGAAGTATTGTACCTCCAGATACTGTAGTTATTATTTTTAACAACTGGAAGTTGTTTAAATTGTCCGTGGTGAAGAAGTCGATTAGTAGGTTGTATTCGTATTAAGAATTTCCACGACAATGGCCATAAGACCAGAGGACTTTGACAATGAAAGAATTATGGCTCTTTTTTTTGACTAAATATAGCGTTCAGCGTCAGTTCAGGCAGGCCACGTAGTCAAGCTCAGCTGTCAGCTGATACCCAGACCTAACAGCTGATCTGATTCCTAAGCACTCAATTGGTCCCTTTCAAACAGGTCGCCTTATTTAAATCCATTCTCAGTCTGCCTTCTTGGCTGCTTCCACTGCATTGCTTGCAACCCACCTCCTCCCCTAGCTCCTCCTTTAACTTCTGTTTATCTTAATCAGTGTCATTCTGTTTTCATTGATGCATGCTCTGTTCTCAATAGGGGATTTGTTTTTGCTGCTTTCCCAGTTTAAAATGGGAGATTGTCCCCAGAAGCTGCTCCTGTTCCCTGACTAGCTTTCATGGAGCTCATGAAAATGATGGGTAACTCAGAACAGAGCCATACCTCCAAATGTAACTTTAACAATCATGCAAATAAAAATGAAAATTTGACTAAAAGAATTGTCTATGGTATTTTTGACTCAAGTGGTCCTGACTGAATTATTAGAATTGTCATAAGTTTTCAATTAGGGGCCAGCATTTTGAAGCCATTACATTTCTTATTGGAACTCAATGGACTGATTTAATCATTTGAATATAATCAAATCCATGTTTGATAATTATTATTTGTGTATTATTTGTGTTTGTATTAGTATTTGTAAGTTAGAGGTTCCACATGCATTGTACTGACATTGTTCATAGAACCCGGAAATCATCCGACCGTTTTTACAAGGAGGGACCAGGGAGGGACAGAGCAGTGTAGAATAATGGTTAAATATGTTAAAAATAATGTGAATTTTAAAAAACTAAGCATGAACACATGTTACAGTGCACCCCACAAACACAATCAAGCCTTCGAAAAAAGGTGTTTTACCACCCCTTTAAATATTGTGTTACTCAATGAGGTTACATTTAACTATGTAGTAGTAATACTGTGATGAAGCTTTTTTATTTTATATCATTTAAAGCTGATGTAGATGAAGCAGTGCAAGGGACGGAGATGTTTCTACCTCAGGGTCCAGAATAGAGAAAGAAACTGCTGAGGACTTTGAAAGCGTAGAGACTGAAACAGCTGAGATGGATACAGAAAGCGTAGAGACTGAAACAGGAGAGACGGATACAGAAAGAGTAGAGACTGAAACAGGAGAGAAGGATACATAAAGAGTAGAGATTGAAACAGGAGAGAAGGATACAGAAAGAATAGAGACTGAAACAGGAGAGAAGGATACAGAAAGAGTAGAGACTGAAACAGGAGAGAAGAATATGGAAGGAAACAGAAAGATCATGAAGTGAATGAGGAAAGTTTTGATTACTTTGCCCAGCCCCAGCGTTTATTTTTGAAGTTCCACCCCCAACAAACCCCAAAAAGAGCCCTACCAAATATTTGTTACACAAAAGATGGACTTAATCGCAAGTGGCTGACATATTGTGAAGCAAGTCATGCACTTTATTGCACTGTTTGCCTCGCTTTTTCAAAGCCTACTGTATCAGACAGTCCTTTTGTCAGAGGAGGCATGCAAGCCTGGAAGCATGTTCATCAGAGGATTGAGGAGCATGAAAAAAGTAAAGTGCATAGGGACTGTTTCCTGATGGCAAGTAAAGGAGACATTGTGAGCAGAATAAGTGGAAACCAGCTTTCATTACATCGACAACAAGTAAAAAATTAAACGGCAGGTGATGGAGCGTGTTGTTAATGCCGTGAAAGTGTGCGGAAAGCTTGGTCTCAGCTACAGGGGATCAAAATCAGAATCTGCCTACACCCTTGAAGATAACACTATTGACCATGGCAACTTCTTAGAATTGATACTTTTCCTGAGTAGATATGACTCCTGCATGAAACAGCATGTCACAGAGAGCATTGAAAAAAGTAAGAAACAACATGAGGCTAGGGGGAAAGGCAGAGGGTCACTAGTCACTCTGCTCTCAAAAGACACAGTGAACAAAGTCATCACAATTACAGCCATTAATTAAAGAAACAGTTGCTAATGAAGTCAGAGCAGCAGGGATGTTTTCTGTCCAAATTGACACCACACAGGACATAACATCCAATGATCAGTGCTCTGTCATCCTCAGATATGTGACAGATACATTTGATGAGAGATTGGTTGACTGCGAGGCCTCTACTGGGCAGTATTTTGTGCTGAACTGCTGAAAAAAATTCTGCAAAAACTCAATCTAGATATAACATGTTGTGTATGCAGTGCAACGGATGCAGGGCCAGTACAAAGGTTTTCCTGCCTTTCTCAGTGAGCAGGCCCCTAACCACATTCATGTGTGGTGCTATGCACACATTCTGAACTTAGTGTTGTTGGACACAACAGGCATTGTACTACAGAGTGCATCACTGTTCGGTTTACTAAATTATGTTGCTGTCTTCCTACATGAGTCGTATAAACGGATAACTACAGAATCTGGGAACCGTCAAAGTAGACTTTGTCCAATTGGGCAAACACGCTGGTGGGCAAAGGATGCTGCTCTGAGAAAGGTGTTTGGGTGTTTTGGAAAGCCTGAAAGTGCCATGTTCATTGACATGATCTTGACATGGAAAACTATGCACTGATTTTGCCTGCCTTGACCCAAAAAACATCCCTGAGATAAGGGACAGGGGTCTCGTTCGATCAGCGATGCAGAACCTCAGCAACTGTTTGCTGAAATTTGATTCAAGGGCCACTGCTGGCATTTTGCAGGCTGAGCTGTTAAGCCTTGCCAGACAGTGGGAAAGACTGAAACTGTCCCCTCTGAAAGAATACCAGGTGAGGACATACACAGCGGATGATGCATCTGAAGGCAGTGGTAATGAAGACACACATGATGTGGAAGGGCCAGAGCTGGATAATAAGAATGTCTGTATGTGTAAAAACTGTACCATTTGTGTGTATCTTGTCCTGGCACAATACAATCTGTTGACAGATGCATATCATGTCATTGGACTGGCCTACAAATTTCTGTTGATGTTATCGACCACTCAAGTGGCCTGAAGAGGAGTTTTCCACCCTTAAGTTTGTTAAAAACAGACTTAGAAGCACTCTAACACAAGAGCACTTGGAAGCCTTTATGCTTATGTCAACAGAGAAAGACATTCTGATGTCCTTGGACTCTGATGGGGTTATAAACAAGGTTGCAGAAACCAGTGACCTACTGCGACGGCTACTCATGTTTTGAGGGAGTCTGTGTGTGTGAGAGAGAGAGAGAGAGACAACAGTGATGAGAGAGACAACAGCAAGTGATGAGAGAGCGACAACAGCAAGTGATGAGAGAGAGAGAGAGAGACAACAGCAAGTGATGAGAGAGACAACAGCGCAAGTGATGAGAGAGAGAGAGAGAGACAACAGCAAGTGATGAGAGAGAGAGACAACAGCAAGTGATGAGAGAGAGAGACAATAATCGAATTATTCAACATTGTTTTGAGTGTAGGATATTTCCCCGACACCTGGAACCAAGGCCTGATTATACCAATCTTTAAACAAGGAGACAAATATGAGCCAAACAATTACAGAGGAATATGTGTCAATAGCAACCTGGGGAAAATATTCTGTTTGATTATTAATGTAAGATTGCAGAACTTTCTCAAAACCCACAAAATTCTGGGCAAAAGTCAAATTGGTTTTCTGCCCAAACACAGAACATCTGACCACATCTACACCCTCCACACGATCATCGATAAACATGTATACCAAAATAAATCCAAAGTCTTCGCTTGCTTTATTGACTTTGAGAAGACTTTCGATCCGATCTGGCACGGACTCTTCCTAAAACTACTAGAAAATGGGATTTGACATTTGATCTGATAAACACCATGTATAAAAACAATACATTTCCTAAAAATAGGAATAAACTACAGAATTTTTCTCCCAACATCAAGGAGTCAGACAAGGTTGCCCATTGAGCCCCACTCTATTTAACATCTATATAAACGAATTAGCCAAAGCCTTAAATAATTCCACTGCCCCCCGGCCCAACCCTGACGGAGTCAGAGATTAAATGTCTCCTCTTTGCACATGATTTAGTCATTCTGTCAAAAACAAAAGAGGGACTACAACAGCTCCTCGACGTCGTAGAGACATTCAGTCAAACCTGGGCTCTCAAAATTAACTTCGCAAAAACAAAATTAATGATTTTTCAAAATAGATCCAGGTGTAGGGAAAATAAATACATTTTCAGAGCAGGAAACCAAGTCCTCCAACAGACCCACAAATACACATATCTGGGACTAAAACTGAGTTCAACAGGGAACTTTAATCTGGCTGTGAATGAACTGAAAGCAAAAGCAATGAGAGTCTTCTACATGATTAAAAATACTATTCGACATGAAATTCCAATTCAAACCTGGCTCAAAATCCTAAAAGCAATAATTGAACCAATTGCTCTGTATGGCAGCGAGATATGGGGACCTCTCAAAACCCAAGATTTTTCAAAATGGGAAAAAGAGGAAATCGAAACTCTGCATATCCAAATTTGTAAAAGCACCCTAAAAGTAAACAGAGCGACACCAAACAACTCGTGCAGAGCTGAATTAGGACAATACCCCTTATTGATCAGTATCCAAAAAAGAGCTGTGAAATTCTACCAGCACCTGAAGCGCAGTGACCCGAGCTCATACCAGACTGAAGCCCTGCGGTGTCAGGAGCAGAACCGACACCGGAGCGCACTCTAACAGCTGATGCTGAAACTACAGCCAGACCAGCACAGCACTATCTGGCCCAACCAAATTATAAAATTACAAAAGCAAAATTATATTACCTATTGGAAAGATGCTACTAAATCACAAAAGAAGATGGAACTCTATTTACACCTGAAAAGAGATTATAAACCAGCAGAATACCTGAGCTTTGTGAAAGAACATAAAGTGAGAAGACCCTACCAAGTACAGGCTGAGTGACCACTGTCTGGCTGTAGAGAGGTGTGTGTGTGTGTGTGTGTGTGTGTGTGTGTGTGTGTGTGTGTGTGTGTGTGTGTGTGTGTGTGAGAGAGAGAGAGAGTGACCACTGTCTAGAGGTCTGCTACCCGACCCGAGCCCGACGGGTCCCGAAAAATGTGCGGGTTTCGGGTCGGGTTCAGGTTAATGTTTAATGAACAGCCTCGGGTTCGGGTCGGGTTCGGGTTTGTAACTAAGAAAAACTAAATAGGCTATATATAGTTTGCGTGCCGTGTGCTTTGCCTGCTTGCTGTGTTGTGGTGACCGGCACGCGAGAGAGAGAAAGTAGGCTACATGCGTTGGCTACACAGACACTAGGGCTGGTCCGAATACCATTTTTTGAGCTTCGAAGCTTCGGTAGTAATGAACATAGAATATTCGAAGCTTCGGAGAGAGGATGCTGAACATATTCTTCTCTCTAATTTTTGATCATTATATCATTTATATCACAAAACTGTTTTGCGCATGTGCTACCGCTCTCGCGCGCTATTTCAGTCACAACACAGACAGCAGACGACAACAAGCAAACCATGAGTCTGATAAAGCAAAAAATTACTGAGGGAAAACTTATGACAGTTCCAAATGATGCAGGAAAAGCTGCAATCTGGAAGCATTATGATCTTGTCGTTTCACCCAGTAAAGAGCCCAGTGGTTACGTGCAGTGTAGAGCTTGCAAAGCTGTCTTGGCGTATGACAGCAAAAAGACAGGTACATCTTCTCTACAGCGACACACTGACCGTGGATGCACTCGTCCAACAGCAGGCCTAGCCGCTAGTAACAACAGACAGTCATCTCTTTCGGACTATCTATCTCCAACAGCCAAGTCAGTACCAGCTTCTGTAAAATCTAATGTGACAGAAAAATGTGTGGAGTTTTGCTGTCGGGATATTAGATCGTTTCATACGGTTGCTGGAAGAGGTTTTATTAACCTAGCGCAAGACCTAATAAATGTGGGGGCTGCATATGGCCGTGTCTCAGTGGACAGTGTGTTACCTGATCCCACAACCATCTCTCGGAGATGCAAGGAAACCGCGGCCTCCAAAAGACAGGCGCTGGTCAAAGAAATATCGGAGATCATGTCTGATATTAGTGTTGGGATGACCACCGACATGTGGACTGACGATTATCGCAAGATCAGTTTCTTAACTATCACTTGCCACTACATCACACCTGATTTTTTGCTTCGAAGCAGAGTCCTAACAACAGCGATGTTCCCTCCTGAAGAAGCGAAAACCGGTGCCAACATACGGAGAGAATTACAGAGACTACTCGTATCTGTACTAGGATTTGATGCTTGTGTTATGAACAAAGTCGTCTGGGTCACTGACCAGGGATCAAATATGATTGCTGCACTCGCGCCGTATCATCGACTGGATTGTCAGGACCATGTTTATAACACAGTTCTCAAACACGCGCTTGATTCTGCCGAACTACGAGACAGCGCACCAGAGGTCACACAGACTTTGCTGGCAGCAAAGGCACTTGTGCGATATGTCAAGCAAACGGGTATAATAAGTCAGTTATCAACAACTGTCAGGCAAATGTCAGACACCAGGTTTAGTACGGTGTTCCTTACCTTGGATTCAATTAAGCAGGTGTACGCTGAGCTTCGAGAAAAACTTGAAAGCCGAGGGGAAAGCCGAAAAATCTACGAAATATCTCCAGATGTCTTGGAGTTCCTGCTAGAATTTCTTCGCCCATTTTACCAGGCTCAGAGGGAACTAGAGGGTGACCAGTACCCCACACTTAACCTGGTTGTTTTGTGGCACGAGAGGCTTAAGCGCCACTGCAGACCTGTGGCGTCAGACATTCCTCATCAGGCCATCATTCGTGAGCGGCATCTTGAATGGCTGAATCGCAAAATCAAAATCCAGACACTACATAAGATTGCCATATTCCTTTGGCCAAAGTTCTGTCAGCTCCGCATGCTGTCTCTCCCTGACAGAGAGGATATCCAGCAAGAAGCCAGGCGCGGATAGCCAGTTTACCACAGGCAACGAGCCAGCTGAACGGGTGGCTGAACCGGCCACTAAAAGAAGCAAGATAGTGGCAGAGTTTGAGGAGTGGGTAAACGTGCCCCTCGGTGAAACCGCAGATGAAGTTACGCGATACTCCAGCCGCAACCACGACATGGAAGAAGAGCGGGATCTCTTGGGTTGGTGGAAAAACAACAGCGGTGTTTTCCCCTTACTGTCAAAACTGGCCCGTAGTATCCTCAGCATCCCTGCAAGTAGCAGCAGCAGCGAGAGAAACTTCAGTGCAGCTGGACTAACTTTCAATCAGAGGAGGACGGCGCTGAAACCATCAACTGTCGATGCCGTTCTCTTCCTTCATAACTCATACTGAGAAGGATATATTTGTGTAAATAGTTTTGCAACACTGCGTGAACTTTTTAAAGTTTAAAGTTTGAGTTCCAGAGAAATGTGTGACTGTTGGACTGTTACACATGTTCGACCCCAGCAAAGTTACGTGATTGGTAAGTTTTTCTCTTACTGCTGTGCTTATAGACCGATGCGCCTACATGTATTTGTTTACCGTTTCAAGCAATCATTAAATACAACATATTGCAAAAATGGTATTTGCTGTGAGAAACAGAGTGGACCTCGTGTTCGGGTCGGGTTCGGGCTTAACATGTAAATGTAATTGTCGGGTCGGGTCGGGTCGGGTTAAATGATCGCGGGTACGGGCCGGGTTCGGGCTTCAGTTTAAAGCCCGTGCAGACCTCTACCACTGTCTGGCTGTAGAGAGAGGACGGCACAGGCAGAGATGGCAGCCCAGAAAGCAGAGACTGTGTTCACTGTGCTCTCAGAGAGAGGTGGAGACAGAAGAACACTTCCTGATACACTGTGATCACTATCACAGCATTAGATCGGACTATTTCACTAGATTCCAACAACTAGAACCAAATTTGATGGCATTACCAAATTCTGAAAAATTCTAACTCTAGCTCAATCACAACAGCAGCAAAATATGTAACAGCCTGCCACAAACTAGAGAGTCAGCCATGGACAAAACTATAGTCAGAACCATTCTTATCTTGTCTGAATGTTGGTACAAATGTACAAAGGTGTTTTTTTTTTTTTTCTTGTTTATATAAATGTATTCATGCAATTGTTTACTGATTGATTTATTGACTTTGTTGATTATTTGTTCGTTGCTTATGTAATGGCCAATACTTTAGCAATACTGTACAAGTCATGCCAATAAAGCTCATTTGAATTTGAATTTGAGTGAGTGTGAGTGTGTGTGTGTGAGTGAGTGAGAGAGAGAGAGAAAGCGTGTGTGTGTGTGTGTGTGTGTGTACACTCACAGTGCTACAATGCCCAATACCACTTATGTTTGTGTAACATTTGGGGTAAAAAAACCTCACTATTGTTGGGACTAACTGTGTGTTCACACCGCCGGCGGCGAGAGCGTCAAAGTGGCCGGAAGTTCATTCAGTTCATTATATTCAGTTATATTATCAGTTATCTCATTTTGAAGTACAACATATTTCTTACATATTTTAAAATGAAAGCAGTCACTTCTGCCTTTTTTTTATTAAAAATAATTCTGCAAGGAAAAACAAAAGTGTACTATACCTGTTCCCCTTGTGGTATTTCTCTACAAATTGCTTAGCTGGAGAAAATAATGATAAATGTCATTACAGTCACATATTTAAAAAAAAAAATTTCACCAGTCACATATTTAATAAAGTTTCATATTGTCTTTTTACTAGCGGATGAGTGCAGGAAAAGATGGAAGTCCCTTAGAGACACATTCAGAAACGAGAAGCGGAAGGAGGCAAAGAGGAATAGGAGTGGAGCAGGCGCAAGCAGTGTCCGGCCATGGCGCTACAGTGGGGTCATGGGCTTCCTCAACCCATTCCTAGAAGATAGGTTAACGTGCAGTAATATGGTAGGGGGGGTTGGGGAAGACCTGACCCCAGAGGAAAGAGAATATGCCATGGCCGGGCACAGTCAGGTAGAGGAGACGCGCACACACAGTCATCAGTGTGAGTCCAGCCTTCAGGGACAGCCAGATGAATGCCAGAGCCAGTCCAGCCTTATTGGACAGGCAGGTGTAAGCCAGAGCCAGTCCAGCCTTCTTGGACAGGCAGGTGTAAGCCAGAGCCAGGCAGGTATAAGCCAGGGACAGGAAGGTGTAAGGCAGAGCCATGCCAACCTTCATGGACAGGCAGGTGGAAGCCAGGGCCAGCCCAGCCTTCAGCCCTCCTCATTGAGGAGAAAGAGACCACACCACAGCTCCAACTTTGATGAGCGCATGCTAACAGCTTTGGAAGCTGTTAGTAGAAGAGCTAGCACCAATGAGGACAGTGGCAGCCTTTTTTTCTCAAAGCCTCGTGGAAGACTTCAGGTAGCTGTCTTTGAGGACCAGACATGACCTGAAGTTTAAAATGCACAGGCTTGTGTATGAGGCTAGATGTCTGGAGGCTGAAGTTGAAGAACACTGGGGTGAGAGTAACGGGGGGCAGCTGACAAGTCTGTGAGGGGTGATTGTAAGCTTATTTCCCTCGCAGTCTTGTCAGCTGCACCTTGTGCTTTTTCCCTTGTTCTAACAGTGTTCAAAAAAAGTGTTCAGTGTTCTGAAAGTATTAGTTCAAAAATACAAAACTGTTCTGTATGAAAGTATTGTATGAAAGTATTAGTTCTATTGTATGAAAGTATTAGTTCTAACAGTGTTTAAAACTTTAAGTTATTCATTATCATCTCTCTTTTTTTTACGCTATTAGTAAAATAGGTAATAAAATATTGTCAACATTTCTGGTTATGTGTGTTTTATATTGTTACAAATCTTTCATATTCTACCATATATTGAAACGTGTAGGGAACCAGGTGAGATTAAAAGTACACTTCCATAAGTGTTTTTAGAGCAGTCTTGCTCAGTCTATTAATATGAACTAAAATGTGTTTTTAAAATATGGAGAAACCATGTTTATGAACCGAGATGTGTTTTTAAAATATCGAAACACCATGAATATGAACCAAAAATTTGTTTTTAATTGGTGGCTCTTAAAAGAGCCGTTTAAAGGCATGGCTTATGCCACAGGTTGCCAGGGGACAGCATTATTGCTGCCCACTCGGCTGACCTCCTGTAGCCAGCAGCTTCTCTGTCTCCAGCAGATGGTATGGGCGTCCTGGTGATGCTAGTGGACCTCCTCAGGAAGTTGTGCAGGACACATGTAGTCTTCACACAGGCGTCCACGTTGGCAGGGCTGATCGCAATAACTCGCCTGTACATCCGCCACTGGGCTGTGAGAATGCCAAAGGTATTCTCAACAATCAGCCTTGCCCGTTACAGCCTGTAGTTGAATACCCTTTGCCTGCCGGAGAGATTGTGTCCTGGGAAGGGCCGCATGAGAGTGGAAAGGCCTCATCAGCCACAAAAACATGTGGCTGTGGTCCCAAATGCTGCACCTGGCAGCAGAGCATCTTGTGGCAGGCCAAGGGTCCCATCTCGCAGTGCCTGGCCGAAGGTGGAGTTAGCCAGCACACCGCCATCGCTTGTCCTCCCGTAGCTGCCAACATCCACTACCCGGAAGCAGTACTGTGCGTCCACTACTGCCAGGAGGACAACAGAGTAGGTCCCCTTGTAATTAAAGAACAGAGAGCCTGAGTTGTCAGGGGCCCTGACTACAACATGTTTGCCATCGATGGACCCAAGGCAGTTTGGAAAGTTCCACCAGATTATACTTTTATCATTTTTTACCGCAGGACTTTAACGTGTATCAGAGTATTTTTACAGTGTGGTATAACTTAACTACTTTTTACTTTATTAAGTAAATAATAATAATTAATTATTATTATTAATAAGTAAAGCATTTAAGAACCAATGAAAACATATCCAATTTCCAACAATTGAAAATACAAAACAAAATACTTATATAACAAAATATAAAGAAACAAATTAAACCATAAAGAACAAAAATCTCGAACTCACCGTAGACAGGTTGCGAGGCGCTCAGCCGCATTAATAGCACGCCGATAGTTGGTATCTTGCCTTCCAATTCGCGGCCCCACTTTTGACAGCAGGTTGTCAAACTGGTCCCTGTCCAGTCTGAAATATTGCTGGAACCTGCTGTCATCCAACCGCAGCTCCTGCACCAGCCGGTGATATTCACCAAGCTGCTGACGGGCTTGGAGAATATCATGCACCCACACTGATCTCCGACATCTTCTCCACAGGTAGAGCAATGCCACACCAAACGCAATAACTTGCTCATCCATAGTGTTGTCAGTTTGATTAGAAAAAGCCGCGCAACACTATTTATAGGCAACATTTTCGCGCTAGAACTTGTTTGAACTAAAAACGCTTGCTTTTTCAGCAGGAATGCAATTAATTTGCTCAAAATAATAATGATTTTGACCAATTGCAGCTACAACCAGGACAGTTATCGTAATGTAGATTGCACACAAATCAATGTTAATTAAATACCAAGTCTATTAAACATCCTATTATCTGCATGTTGAAATAAGACTCATGAACACAAAAGCCAGAACACACAAATGGATTTTTTTGTTTTTTTTCGTTAGCAAAATAACTATAATTGTTAAGGTCTTTCAATCTGTCATTTTGTTACTTTCACATTTAAAAGATTTCATTACTAAATATATGTGTGTTATGTTTCTATTCAGAATTACTTATGAGCAGCAACCTTTTTATTTTGGGTATGTCATGTGTGCAGCACTTGCCAAAATTGGGGGTGATGAGGAAGGGGTTAACCCTACGTGAGGCCACTCTGCACAAAATAGGATACTGATTTATGTTCAGTTCTTATTTGCTTTGCGGCCCCTTTAAATAAAGTTTTTAAAAAATCACGCATTCTAATCTACGTCAGAGCGTCCCCGAATCTTTCTACGGGTCGGTGGCAGGGCGGGAGAGCGAATTTTGCCGCTCTCGCCGGCGGTGGTGTGAACGTACAGTAAGGCCCAATAATTGATGTGATAGCTGGCTGACTTTTACATTTGTTGATGATTAAATCATTTAGCTGGTCAATATAATGTAAGTGTATTTACTAAATGGTTCAAATGCAGGATACAAATAAATGCAATAGTGAGTTTATTAGGATTAGTGGATTAAAAAAATAGGATATAGGGATTACGCGAGAAAAACATCTTCACACTTCATCAAGGCCGGCGACGCACTGGCGACACACACCCAAATACGGCGACGATGATCCCTACGCCGCTGTTCTGCTCTCCAGAGCAAATACAGAGCGGTGACTCTCTCGATAAATGATCGATCAACATCAGACATCTTGTAAAAAGATGGCCGCCAACGGGTTTCGAAACTTTTGCGTGACGCGCGTAAATTTCGCTTTGTAACAATAAACGACTCGGGGTAAATGTGAATTAGCTCAAGAATATAGGGAATTTTGGAAATATTAATATTTATGACTCATGGTCATAATTCATAAGTCGCATGTACATTTATTTTATCAATTATCGAGATTACCTTGTTCTGTACTGTATGATCATTACAGTTAAGAAGGGGGTATCTCTTTTCAAACTCCAAGAAAGTTTTATCTTCTGGCCGCGAATATCAAACTTTCTGAGTTTATGAATTAAAACTACTCAAGGTAGTCAATATCGAGCTTGTAGCTTACATCTTGAAATTTCATTGACTTTATAAGGTGGGTTTTCAAACACAGAGACAATTAAAAGTATAAATGGGTTTATTAATAAAATGGCACACACTAGAGATTATATAAACTACAAACAGAAACGTACGTAAAAATGCAAACAAACAAATAAACATTTAACCGAACAAAAACATCGTGAAAAGTGCTGCCCTCTTGTGGTGTGTGTGCAGACTCTCTGGTCTCATGGTTTCTAACATCTAAACCTTTTAGCTTTGAGCAGGTTTTTGTATGGTGTTCATGGTGTTTCCTGCCACTGTGGGCTGCAGTACACAGTAATACATTGCAGAATCCGCCACATCTGCAGGGAAGATTTCCAGATTCACTATCTTGTTTGCTTTATCAACTGAGGCTGTCAGCCGAGGATGAGGAGGTGTAGCGTTCTGCATTTGTCCCGACTCCATGATTAGAATCAGGAATTCCGGTGGGGTGTTGTGGAGATGTTGTCGATACCACTGTAGATTATTCATTGACAAGGTGTAATGGTATTCACAAGAAATAGTCACTTTTTCATTGACCTTTGTATGGACAGCCGGAGATGTTGGATTAATTGTGTCTTGTATACTGTCACCTGCATGGGAAGAATGTTGAATTAGCATTTGAAAGAAAATCAAGTCACATTTATTTGTAAAACTCTTTAGATAGTTTCAAAGCAGCTTTACAGAAATAAACAGGAAAATAACAGCATTGCAAAATTTTAATTACTTCAATTCAGATAAAGCAGCTCTACAGAAGGCAATATTATCATTATTCAGCTCAATTTAAATCACTATTGATTTAATTCAGTTCATTCATGTCAATGTTGCAAAGCCACTAAAGTTAGCATCAAATATGCACTGCAAATGTGGAAAGAAAGTAAATGCATGTAGATATAGAACAGAAATCAATCTTACCAATAAATGCTATTAAAACTATTAACAAACAGAAAGACATTGTTTTAAACGATGGTTTCAAAACTGAGCTTTGCAGAACTGCCTACAGAATCCTTCAGACAACTGAAGCTCCCAGTCAGTGCTGTCAACAACCAATCACAGTGCAGTGATGTCACTGGCAGGGTGTCACCAGATGCTAGACTCTAGATAGAGCTGTTACAAACTCTTAAATTGATGTTCTTGTCATCTCCAGTGGTAAATGTTCAGTTCAATTCAATTCATATTAATTTTGTATAGCGCTTTTCACAATACATATAGTTTCAAAGCAGCTTTACAGAAAATGCATGTGTCTACATTACAATTCAGAGTGATCTGTTATCAGAGGTTATTGTGTCAAAGTACATACAAATCACGCAGTTAGCTAACAATGTATTAATTTATGGCAGAAACAATGAGCTCATTTAATTCATTATTACAAGTTGGGAAAATAATGATTATACAGAAATTTAGCACTGGTGATTCAGAGTTTGCATCATCTGTTATCCTCGCAGGAGTTAAAGTCATCTCTTCACAGGTGTTAGGGCAATTCATTTAAAATAGGGCATTATATAAATTAATGCTGATGTATGTTTACCAGCTCAATAACTTTTAATAAGTGCTGTCCATATAGCAAAACAAAACATCACAATCAGACGATGAAAGATTTCAAATTGGTGTTGCGTTACTGGCCTCTGTCTGACATTTTAGGTTATATCACATTGGTAGGACAGAAGACAGAAGTTTTAATCTGTGGAAAAGTCTATTTTATGTTCATCATTTTCCCCCAGGGAACATTTGTGTAATTATGCTGATTCAGAACATTTTAAGATTTATTATACATATTATCTTAAGATATTCTGTTGATTTAATAAAAAAAAAATATATATATTTATATAAAATTATATATTGTATGTACTATTTGTTATTGTATGATCCATTGTTTTATTAAACCATTTTAAGTATAAAAAGTGTATATATCATTTTATAAATAGGCTACTGTTATATATGTTACTGTATATATATATTTATCAGCAGTGTTTTATCATACACTCTTGAAAATGAAGGTTCTTTTTTGGCATTGATGGTCCTTAAAGGGGTGGTTCGGGATTTTTGACATCGGACCTCATTTTTAAATCAGCCTGGTTGTTATTCATCAGTGGAGAATTTTTTTTCAAAAAATTATCCAGTCCTTATATTTGGATAGTTAGCCGATGCTAGGCTAGCGCGAGTCAATGGTATATGTTAGCCAGCCATTAAAAACCGTTTTACCCACTCCACAGTGCACCAAACGCAAATCAATTATAACACTAGACTATCGATGTATATGTCCGTTGAGAGAATCAAACTTACCTTTCATCACATTGCATTAGTTATAATTTGTTCCCTGTAATCATAAGCCTTGTCTACAGCAGCAGCGGAGTGATATTGATTACCTAGGCAACCGAGTGAGCCGGTACACACATGACGCAAGTGTATTTACCTGCCGCTGGTACACTGATTACAGTGCGCTTCTGTTCTGTGTTTACTTTTTGCCGCATTACTAACCGGAGCAAAGTAAAATTCCGCAGCTGCTGAGAAACTAGTTCCTTTGGGATCATTGAGAAGAAAGGTAAGTTTGATTTCTAACATTATTCTGTCAACGGACATATACATCGATAGTCTAGTGTTATAATTGATTTGCGTTTGGTGCACTGTGGAGTGGGTAAAACGTTTTTTAATGGCTGGCTAACATATACCATTGACTCGCGCTAGCCTAGCATCGGCTAACTATCCAAATATAAGGACTGGATAATTTTTACAAAAAAATGTCTCCACTGATGAATAACAACCAGGCTGACTTAAAAATGAGGTCCGATGTCAAAAATCCCGAACCAACCCTTTAAGAACCTTAAACATTCATGTAAACTTTCCATTGCACAAAAGGTACTTTACAGTAAAAAAAAAAAAGGTTCATCAGATTATTAAAAATGTCTTCGCTCAAAGGAAAACATGCTTCTTTTAAGAACTGTTCAGTGAAAGGTTCTTTGGGAAACCAAAAATGGTTCTTCAATGGCATCACTGAAGAAAAGAAAACCTTTTGGAACCTTTATTTTTTAGAGTGTATACAGACAATGAGAGTGGCAACAAACTGTAATATGTGGGCTGTGAAGTTCAGGTTTATGTTAGAAAACTCAATATCCTGCTTTCACAGTGGGCCTCAAAGCACAGAAGTACACAGAAGAGTCAGACAGATGAAGGTTCTGGACAGTCAGTGTAGTTCTTCTTGCTGCAGAATCCAGCAGGGACTGAAATCGCTTGTAGGGGAAGTCTTTGGAATTACTTCCATTTCCAAGATTGTGTCTTACTAATATATATTCTGGAGGTAAATGCTTAGTTTGCCTGTACCACAGCAAAGCAGGCATTGTGTCTGTTGTATTATATTCACACTTCAGGGTTACAGTCTCTCCAACGCAAGCTGAAGTTGTTGTTGTTGGTTGACGTACAGTATGTTGTCCTCGGCATTCTGTGGAGAGCACATACTGTAACATTATTTAACTCATACTGCCTCTCACAACACATTCTCAAACAGCATTTTCCTAAAAGAATGAAATTAATAAAAACGTGCTACATCACCTAGACAGAATATAACAATAAGGATATCCCTCAGCCAAGTTCTCATGATTGACCAAAAACAATCTGCTAAAGACCTAAAACAATAGCTAAACGTAGACCTGACACCCGCTCTCACAGTCTGTTCAGCCTCTGAACTATCAGGGTTGAGTATCCTTTCACACAACATAACCGAGTTTCATTGTAGATCAAAACTATGGGTGCTCCCTGCTGGTAAAATATAAAAATGCAGAATCATTCTCATGATCATTTCATGAACTTTTCTCTAAATCAGACTCAGGACCAAAGAGAAAGCTTAGAAAGACAAAAAAAGTTTAAACATATTTAAACATAAGTTAAAACATATTCATTTCAGAAACCAAGAAATTATGTTCACAGTGACAATCACAGTTACATTGAAGTGCTGAAATGTGCTGAAATATGTTTTTATGCATATCGAACTGGTTCTTGCTTTTGTTTTCTTTCATTCAATGGTCAGTGTTTTCATATAAAACATGTTTGTGTAGTCTTTAAAAGAATAAATATCACCACAAATAATATTTGGTGGCCTTCCACCAAAATGGAGAACAGAAATGAATACATGCAATATCTAAAATATATATATTTTTGCCACTTTGATGGCAGTGATATTTTACATTTTCACTGTTTGATATGATATCATAAAGCCTCAAAAACATATTTCACAAGTTTTTCCGCCCAATGTCGTGAGCCTAATGGACCACTAGATGGCAGATTAATCTTAACATTTATGAACTTTATGATATTGTCTCTTTTTCATAATGATAGTCTTTATATTTTCTACTGTACATATTGTTAGGGCTATTACACTGTTACATTGTTTGAGTGATATGATATCTTCAGTGGTTGAAGAAGGATGATACGATTGGAGTTGAACATGTTTGGTTATCAGAGCATTGGGAGCATA
>FLSR01004874.1:8218547-8228676 GCA_900092035.1 Leuciscus waleckii | reverse complement strand
TAGGAGTTGAACATGTTTGTTTTTCAGAGCATTGAAAGCATTTGTTTTCATGAAATAAATGAGACGATGAACATTATTAGCAATTGTTTGGCTTGGAGAAACTGAAATCAGAATATTATCTACAGTTGAGCATAAAATCTTTGCCTTTTTGCAATTTCCTCAAATTAGAATGAAAGGAAAGGAACTGTTTGTTATGGGTCTATATCTTTTCCATATGCTTAGGCAGGTTTTTGTGGCGTGTTCTAGTGTTTCCTGTCACTGTGGGCTCCAGGGCACAGTAATACAGTGCAGAGTCTGATACTTTAGCAGAGGAGATCTCCAGATCCACACGGTTTTTCTTTTCATTTAGTCTCACCGAAAACCGAGAATCCAGATTCTCTGCTCTCTGATCCCGTCCAGAGGTTTGCAGAATTACTAAAATATATTCAGGAGCTGATTTGGGATACTGGCGGTACCAATGCAAACTTATTGCTGTTGAGTAGCTACAGGACAAAACGATAATGTCACCCTCCTCATGAAAGACCTCAGTTTGGTCTGATGTAATGAGACTCTCAAACCTTCCACCTGAAAATGATGATAAAAAGAATTAGAAAAATATTGTACTCCGAACTATAAAACACATTTTGGTTTTATTCGGCAAAAGTCTGACATAATTTACATTGTAATTATATTCAAATATGGTATATTATTAAGACAAACAAATAAAGTTGACTAAGCAATACTGAGTTATACTCACTCCCAACAGCACAGAGCAGGATAATTGTGATGAGCAGCATTATGCTGAAATGGCAAGTCTGTGATGGCACAAGAGATCTTAAAGCAGCTTGAAGCTCCTCCCCCTAACTAAGAGTGAATAATGAGCATGATAAACTCTCATGCTGTTAGGTTTTTGTACAGTAATGTTTGATTTCCTGTCACTGTGGTCTGCAGAGCGCAGAAATACAGTGCTGAGTCTTGTACTGTGGAAGAGGGGATTTCCAAATCTACACGATTTTTCTCCACGTTCAGTTTTCCTGACAGGCGCTCGTCTGAACTCTGTATTACTTTTCCAGAGCTTTGAAGGATGAGCATGAGGAAATGAGGAGCTGAACTGTGATGCTGTCGATACCAAAGGAGACTGTATGCTGAGGAATACCTACAGGATAGTGTTATGTTCTCGGTCTCATTTGCATGCATTTCTGTGTGTTCTGAGGTAATGGTCTCTGCAAGAGTGACATCTTAAAGATAAAAAAAAAAATAGGAGAAATATGTTGATTTCCACAGCTCAACTGGCATTTAAAGAAGCATATTTTCAGTAATACAGTTACACAAACTGTAAAGAAAAAATATATTTACCTGCTATGGTTAAGATCCAAATGACTATGTACAGCAACATTGTGAGCCTAAGCAGAGCAAAATAAAATAAAATAACAAGACAAGTGACAAATCTGAAGTCTCCTCTGGAAGCTCCACCTCCTTCCTTAGTATGACATTTGAACAATCTTATGTTGTTTGAAGTATTTCTCTACTTTTTACATTTATAAGCAAGCCATAGACCTATAGCGATTATTGATTAATTGTCGAATGGCAGTTATTCAATCTAACAGCAATTATTTGAGATAAATTCAATAATTGTGCAGTTAAAATTTCAATGACCTTTTGCCAAAGAATATAAAACACTGTTGTAAAGTACAGAAAGTTAGTCAAAGGTATTCATTTCCAACAAAATACATTTTTGTGGGTTTAATCATCTGCATTATTAAATTATATTATATTATATTATATTATATTATATTATATTATATTATATTATACATTTTCACAGCATTAAAGTAAATCATATAGGCCTGTTTTATTAGAATTTTTGTATTATATACGATTCCAAGTCATAAAATGACTTATTTTACACTGTAAGTGACATTATTTATTTTTTTATTTTTTTATAAATTTGTATGACAATTAATAATCAACTCGGTAAAGATAATGATCATCAGGCCTAAAGGTTTATACAGTAAATTGTAATCTCCATTTTCCAGGTGTGACCACATCTCTTGCTGCTCAGACTATTTACTGTAGGGAAGAAAACTATTTTGTGGTTTGAAAGACCATAGGTTTGTACATGAGTAGTACAGCCTGATAAATACATTTCACCACAGTGTTCTTCTAGCACACAGTAGTAGGAAGCAGTGTCCTCCAGCTTTAGATTGTTAATGATGAGAAAAGTGGATGTCTCTGAAGTTGCAGAATCATAGTGAGGATCTATGCTTTGAAAGTCTGTCTATGACCCTTCTTCAGTAAAACTCAGGTGCCTGTCTTGGGATCAGCCTACCCTAAAAGAGCAACACATGAGAGCTGCTTGATACATAAAAGCATGTGAGAGTCGCAGATTCCCCCTCTCTGCCAGTGACAGTTTTGGTCTTTGGTGCAATATGAGCACAGAAAGTGATTTCTGCAAAAAACACCAATGGACATTTAACTAAGAAAATGCTAAACTGTTTGTTAGATGTTGAAGTAATAGCGTTTTTGTACCTGCCAGCAATGTGATACAGAAGAGAAGTGATGTAGACATCTCCAAATTGTACAGTAATTATACCCTTGACCAGCGAATCCTTTGATTATTCTGTCAGCTTCTTATAAGGGCATTATTGTTAGTGTTTGATTGGCTCATCCCATCATGAAGTATGTTACCACATCACAATGCAGAATTGATGCAGCCCCATTATCCAAACACAAAAACAGTAGGTGGCGACAAGTGACTGGAATGTTCTTTGATAGAGTCAAGTCACCTTTATTGATAGCGTTTTTTTACAAAGCAGATTGTTTCAAAGCAGCTTTACGGAGATAACAGGAAAATAATGCAGCAAAGTTTGTTTCCAGAAGAAAATAGCATCACAGTCCAGCTTAATTAAGTTAAGTGCATGATGTTTCATTTTTGTTGTAAACAAGTTATTTAGTTCATTTATATATACTGTATAGCCGCTCTGGAGAAAACCGTGATGCCATCGTCCAGCTCAGTTCAGTTCTCATCAATGGTGTCAATCAGCCAATCAATAATATTGTTGAATATTAAATTCAATGTCCCCAACTAAGCAAGCCAAAAGCCAATGGCGACAAAGGTGAAAAAGGCGACAGTAGCTGAGGAACCATAACTCCATCAGGTGACAAATGGAGAAACCTTGGGAGAAACCAAGCTCAGTCGAGGGCTCAGCAACGAACAAACAGTTTATGATTATGATTCAGGCAGCATTATAGGTCAGAAGTCAGATTGGATGGAACATTCAGAAAATTATCCAGTTCCAGTGAGTCATTCATTGATTGATTCATTCAACTGATTCGTTCAGAACTCTGTTTCATTCAAGAACAAATGAGTGATCGACTGAATCATTCACTCAATTGATTCGTTCAAACATAGTTTGTTTGCATGGAGATGCCGCGTTTCTTCTGCGGCTTCGTTCGGAAATTTGCGTTGACGGAGCAAAAACAAAGTTCTGGCAATGTTTCTAAAATGTAAGTTACTCAGTATTTACATGTTGTTAATAATATTCAGAACCATGCTGACAATATAAAGCTCACTAAGTAATCACTAATATTAGCCTATGTAAACATTTCACCCTACTGTAGGCCACATGCAACTCTTTGTTTATTTCCAGCAGGTGTTACCATATCCTGCAATTTGGCTCTGTGGTTTATAAAGAAAAAAATGTGGTTTTATATTCATTTGATAACTTATTGTTCAAAGCAAGTTTTCTGAGTGAGTTTTTGTAAAGCCTCCCAGGCATTTTGTAACACTGGGCTGATACTCTTAGAGCACAGTAATACAGAGCTAAATCTGACAAAGTTACAGTTGTAATGGTCAGTGAGGTGGATGTCTGGGATGTAGTTGATCCAAATCGACGGTCTGGTATATTCTCATATGTCTGTGATCGTCCGCCTTTCAGCAGTATATATTGTGGCTGTGTGTTAGAAAACTGTCTGTACCAATAAAGGAGAACATAGCTGCTGCTTGAATCGTATGTACACTCCAGTGTCACTGAATCTCCTTCTGTACTGATAACACTGGTCCTCTGGCCACTGGGTCCAATCCGATCCTGACAGATAACACCTGAAAGGAAGTTGTTTTAATAAGATACATTTGTTTAAATTAAGATATTTATAAATATATAGATATTTAAAGATCTGAATAAGCATGCAAATTATGTATTGGAATTGTGGATTGTACCTGATACTATAAGGAGAATCACCAGATATTTTTCTATTTGTTGACTGGCCATTTGGACTCTTTCCATGATCACATCAGATGAGTCTTAATGTTTCTTGAGATGTTGATCTTTAAATGTCTTGGGGTGAATGCAAAAGCAGGAAGTACAAATGATGTCAACTGTTTGTCATATGATTCATCTGCACTTCTCTAAGACTTGTAGGTTCCACAAAGAAAAAAGATCTAATATTTAATGTGTTAACTGTTCCTACGATTTCCAGCAGGTGGCGAGCTAATATCATACAAGTACTAGGCTATACTTCTGAGCAACTCCTCTTGTACATAAAAGCCTATTACTAAAAATTGTAGTAGTTGTTGTGTTATGTATTTGAGTAGTGTTCTTGTGATTCAGTTTTTTTTGCATGAAAACTATTTTATTGATTTATTGATTGCTTCTAAAAACATGTATTTAATATATGGACATGGTTTTATTTTATCTATTTATTTGCAGATATTTTATGAAGACATGCAATGCATTGTACATTCACCTACACAGTGTTGCTGTTGAGAGGGTTTTTGTACAGTGTTCTTGTGTTTCCTGTCACTGTGGGCTCCATGGCACAGTAATACATTGCAGAGTCTGTCACTTTAGCAGTGGAGATCTCCAGATGCACATGGGTTTTCTTTTCATTCACTTTTCCAGAGAACCGAGGATCTCGATCCACAATTTCTGACTTTTGTGAAACTTTTCCTGTGGACTGTATAATGAGCATAAGAAAATCTGGAGCTGATCCGGGATATTGTCGATACCACTGTAGTGTTAATGCTGAGGAGTAGTTACAGACAAGTAACATTTTCTCCCTCTTTCTCATAAACTTCAGTCCGGACTGGTGTGATATTTGCAAAACTGCCACCTTCAAAATTTAATCAAAATGCATGGCAATTTAATGTACATAAAAACAAAAACATTAACTAACACAAACAACACACGTATTAATAACAAGACATAGAAGAATAGAAGAGACAAACAAATATTCTGCCTGCAATGGAATACTTACATATAAGAGAACAAATCAGACCAGTTAAGAAGAGCAACATGTTGATAAGCATGATGAAGTTGTAGTTCTGTTGTTCAGCTAAACTTTGCATTCTTTCCTTGTCAAACAGAAGATGTCTCAAGCAAGCTCCTCCCCTTAAAGCTGCAATTGAAAAACAGACTGAGCAACAGTATTACGAAGGTAAAAGAGTAGCAAAACTCAAGAGCATGTAGATGTGAATTTGAGAACTTGTACAATAAATATTCATACTTGTACCCTAAAATTTACACTCACAGCTCCAATGTGAAAACCTGTAATATAAAAATCTGAAGTTGAAGTTGAGATTTTGCACTCGCAGACATTAGTCACAAACCTGTAATCTGAATTTGCAGTTGCAGACAAGTAGTCACAAATGTGTAAAATGCCATTCACAAAAATACAATGACAGACACAAACTTGTAGTACATAGTTGCACTTATTCTTTCATTCACTTGCAACTTCTCAAATCTGTCACTGCAATTTCAAATGTCGCGCCTTGACTTTTGCAACTACTTTCGCAATATATTACTCTGAACAAAATTATAAATGCAACACTTTTGTTTTTGCCCCCATTTTTCATGAGCTAAACTCAAAGATCTAAGACTTTAACTCTTTAGAACCTGAAGCTAAAAAAGGTGTTTTTCCACATATTTAGATTTGTTGACTGTAAAATTCTAAAACAATGTGCTATCTTCATGTGCAAGGTGTCATCTTTTTCAGAAAACAAATAGCTTTCAACAAATTACAGTTATTGACCATTACTGTGTGTGGTGAGTTTGTAAATAGAATTAATAGACAAAAAACAAAAACAAAAAAAACCCCAGAAAAAACAAACAGAAAAATCACGAATGAAAGTAACTAACATTTAAAAAGTTGAAAAGTGAACTATAATACATATATACATTATACAAGTCTTTTTTGTGACATTGGGTTGCACAGTTTTCATTTAGGACACTTTTTCACTTATAAATGCATGCATACAGTACATAGGCACGCACACATACACATGCACAGACCACATGCTAAGATACGTGAAAGAGGTTCTTTCACCTCCATCCGCCTCCCAAGTTTAATTAAAAACTGGTTTTGCAGTTAAAAATAACTTCTGCTGTCTACCACTTCTTTCGCCATGTCTTTGTTCATTTCTTTTATTATTTTATGCAATCCAAAACACTCTAACCTGCCGCGCTTCGTATCTCTGTTCAAATCCTTCCTTCCCTCTCTGCCAGAAAGCTGCTGTCATTTCATAAAATCAGTCAGTATCTGGTGTGACCACCATTTGCCTCACGCAGTGCAACACATCTCCTTTGCATAGAGTTGATCAGGTTGTTGATTGTGGCCTGTGGAATGTTGGTCCACTCCTCTTCAATGGCTGTGCGAAGTTGCTGGATATGGGCAGGACTTGGAACACGCTGTCATATACGCCGATCCAGAGCATCCCAAACATGCTCAATGGGTGACTTTTCCGGTGAGTATGCTGGCCATGGAAGAACTGGGATGTTTTCAGCTTCCAGGAATTGTGTACAGATCCTTGCAACATGGAGGCGTGCATTATCATGCTGCAACGTTAGGTTGACGGTCACGGACCCCAACGGACTCCAGCACGGCATGGACACCAACGTCTCCGGCACGGAGACCACCCACTGTCTCCGGCACGGACACCAACGTCTCCGGCACGGACACCACCGTCTCCGGAACAGACACCACCGTCTCCGGCACGGACACCAACGTCTCTGGCACGTCTCCGCCACGGACAAGTGCATGGACACCACCGTCTCCGGAACGGACACCAAAGTCTCCGACACCAAAGCTCGACACAGACACCAACTTCTCTGGAATGGACACCACCGTCTCCGGCACGGACACCACCGTCTCCGACATGGACACAAACATCTCCGGAATGGAAACCACCGTCTCCGGCACGGACATCGCCGTCTCTGGCATGGGCACCACCGTCTCCAGAAAGTCTCCACCATCTCTGGCTTGGACAAGTGCACGGACACAAACGTCTCTGGCACGGACCCAACCGTCTCCGGAACGGACACCAAAGTCTCCGACACAGACACCAACGTCTCCGGCACGGACACCAACGTCTCCGGAATGGACACCACCGTCTCCGGCATGTCTCTGCCATCTCTGGCTTGGACAAGTGCATGGACACCAACGTCTCCGGCACAGACACCACCGTCTCTGGAATGGACACCACCGTCTCCGGCACGGACACCAATGTCTCTGGCACGTCTCCGCCGTCTCCGGCACGGACAAGTGCACGGACACCACCGTCTCTGGAACGGACACCAAAGTCTCCAACACAGACACCAAAGTCTCCAACACAGACACCAAAGTCTCCAACACAGACACCAAAGTCTCCGACACAGACACCAACGTCTCCGGCACGGATGTCTCCGGCACAGACACCAACGTCTCCGGAATGGACACCACCGTCTCAGGCACGGACACCAACGTCTCTGGCACGTCTCCGGCACAGACACCACCGTCTCCGGCACGGACACCACCATCTCTGGCACGTCTCCAGCACGGACACCAACGACTCCGGCACAAACACCACCATCTCCGGCACAGACACCAACGACTCCAGAATGGACACCAACTTATGATGATCGAATTGTGAAAATCTTGAAAAAATAGGAAAAATTTACATTGTTACTAGTAGCAATTCAATTGTTGATATCAAGAATAGACATTTGAACTAGTGAATTCTTGAATATTGAAAATAAAGGATTTACTAGAAAGAATTGTATTTCTGATATGTGAAATTGGAATTTCAACTAGTAAGAAATCAATTGTTGATAATCAACAATTGAATTTGAAGCAGCCTATGGTGACATTTCACTAGTGAACAGGGGTTAAAGTGGGCCGGAACGGTCTGGAACTGATAAATTAAAAAAATAGATAAATTAATATCAATGATAGCGCGATGGTAGGCTATTGTTAAAAAAAAGTAAAAAGTAAGGAAGCGTCATGACGTAGAACTCAAAAACTTCCAAAAACTCAATATCCTCTTCTCTAATATCAAAATCCCCCGACATTTTCTTTTAAATACACGTTTTTTAAATCGCGGAAATCCTGAGTGGAGTTTTGTTTTGCTCTGCTCTCTGGCTGCGCTGTCGCGTTCGTTCTACGTCACGACGCTTCCTATGCTACTACGTCATACGCCAGCATCCATCTCCCGTGAACGCGCGTCGACCGTTGCCGGAAGCCAGTTATTTTCATTTATAAAGTTTTAAATATGTATATTTTTACGACAAAACCGCACGGATTACCCTCAGAAGGCCTTCGTTTATCCCCCTGGAGCCGGATGGATTACTTTTGTGAAGGATGCATGCACATTTTTGGGACTTGAAGGAGGTGGACCCCATACCTTGACATTATAACCACTGAAAGATCTAAGACATTTTCTAAAATAACTGAAAATGTGTTCGTCTGAAAAATGATTGACATATGCATCTCGAACGGCTTGAGGGTGAGTAAATCATGGGTTTAATATAATTTTTGTCCGAACTATCCCTTTAAGCCATGTTCCGTGACATCAGGTTTCGTGACATCATTGCATACAAAATAAGTCCCATTTAATTGACTAGGCACCAACCAATAAAATTACTCATTTGCGCCCTGCCCCACCTTTCTCTCTCGCCACCACTGAGTTTGCAAGTGCACAAGTTAGTTTTATATGGGCCATCTTATATATCGCGAAAATGGTTGTAAAAGTCAAGGTGTGAAATTTGAAATTGCAGTGACAGATTTGAGAAGTTGCAAGTGCCTAACTGTGATTGTACTGCGAACGTGAATGAAAGAATAAGTGCAACTATGTACTTTGTGTCTGTCATTGTATTTGTGAATGGCATTACGCTATTTCAATGTCTTTGCACATGCGCAGTCCTTTCAGTTTCGGTTTTCAATCCGATCAAGTGTTTTCATGTTCTCTTGATCAGATTAGAAAACCACCCCTTTCAATCCGATCGAAATTTCACTCGGATCGAGCTCAATCTAATCGATTTAGGTGTTTACATGAAGGCTTTTCAGTCCAATTGAGCCGTCAGTGCGATTACTAATGGATTATTTGGTTGCATGTAAATGTAGTGGGCTTAATGGCACAGTAGTGCATCGTTGAATCCATCAATTTAGTTGAGGAGATCTTAAAATTTTCAAACATTTTCATGCAGATTTCCAAGAAATTGAGGATCAACACTAACAAATTCTGATGTTTGTGTAACTTTTCCATAAGCATGTAGAATGACAAAAAAATATTTTGGAGCTTGTCCGGGATATTGGCAATACCACTATGGAGTAAAGCGTGGTTACAAGACCTCTGGATTCACTAAATCATTCACTCAATCGATTCGTTCAAACAGTTTGTTTGCTGGGAGATTCCGCGTTTCTTCTGTTGCTTTGTATTGAATTATTTGCGTTGACGGAGCAAAAACAACGGCAATATTGTTTCTAAAATGTAAGTTACTCAGTATTTACATGCTGTTAATATTCAGAACAATGCCTGGATTATATAAAGCATACAAATTAATCACAAAAATTACCTGATTTAAACATTTCAGGTCGTGTTTACTGTAGGCCACATGCAACTCTTTGTTTATTTCCAGCAGGTGTTACCAAATCATGCAGTTTGGCTCTGTGGTTTATACAGAAACAAATGAGGTTTGATATTCATTTGATAACTTACTGTTCAAAGCAAGTTTTCTGAGTGAGTTTTTGTAAAGCCTCCCAGGCATTTTGTAACACTGGGCTGATACTCTTAGAGCACAGTAATACAGAGCTAAATCTGACAAAGTTACAGTTGTAATGGTCAGTGAGGTGGATGTCTGGGATGTAGTTGATCCAAATCGACGGTCTGGTATATTCT
>FLSR01004874.1:8182650-8218447 GCA_900092035.1 Leuciscus waleckii | reverse complement strand
TGAAGATATAAAGTAAGTTATTTATTTAAATTTTAAAGTTTCACCTTGACTAACAAGCTTAAAAAAACATCAATTGCTTAACATGTTTCAGAGCCAAGAAGACGCATGGGAACTAGTTAACATCCTGTGGTCAGATTTTTTTATTCTAGGAACGACAGATGTCTGCACTGAAAAGTGATCTCCAAACGCAACAGAAGACATGCAGTCACTATGCCTTATAATAATGTGTAATATTAATGCAGTCCCTTCTTTTGTAAATGTGTTTCACAGAATTAGTAATGTTATGATAATCGTATGATCATATAAAACTGTTTTAGACGTTTGTTCATCTGTGGAACACAATAGAAGATTCTGAAAGATGTCTCGGGGTTTGTTTGTTCATACGATTATAGTCAGCGGAGTCTGGTGTTGTTTTGGACCCCATTGACTTTCATTGCATAGACATTGGACACAAAAAGTCAAAACATCCTTTAAAATATCTTCTTTTGTTTTCCACAGAACAGAGAAAGTCATACAGGTTTGGAACTATATAAAAGCGAGTAAATGATAACAGAAATAGTATTTTTGTATTTCCCTTTAACTACACAGGCGATCTGAAATACAACAGGGAAATGAGGAAGGAGTCACCTGTCATTTTCAGTGTCACGGCATTGCTTCGTCGTGTACCGTTCTTGCACCAGAAAGTGGCTCTTTTTGCCTCATTCAATTCTGCATATATAACAGCCGTCTTGTTCTTCTTTTGAACATCAAACATCAGTATGCTGGCTGGGTGAAGTGATGAGGTTTCCTGCACCAAAATTCTGCAGATCTGCATTGGTTTTTTCTTAATGCTGTGCTTTATAATAGATTTGATAGTATCTCTTTTTTTTTAGCTCCTCTGATCTTGTGCACAATGAAAATGTGTGTATATACCTGCTGGTTTTTGTCCCTTGTCTTCTCTTATGAGAGCCAACAACACTGTGACATAAAAAGATAAATCAGATTATTTCTGCACTAAGAAACTACATCTTTAAGTTTAATTTGCAGCTTCATTGACATTGAAATGAGACGACGGCACCCAGTCAGTTTCGGGTGAATCATGACTCAAGAGTCACTGGCCAGTTGCATTTTCAAAAAAGTAGTTTTGAAAGTAATTCTTGCATATCTTTCTAAATATCTTTGTAAAAATTTGTTTTTGGCATTGTAATTGGAAATCTGTGTTACAAAATTATCATAGTGCAAACATCACCAAAAATTATATTATTACATAATTAATTCTGTCAAGTTTGCATTGAAATTGTATCATTTTTGGTAATTGATAATTTGATAAAAAAAAATTTTTTTCAACATTTATCTTCATTTAATGCCGATATATTAACCAGACAAACAAAGCTCATTAAATAATTTGCCCCTTATCTGCTGCGTGAAAACTGTAAACTGTCTGGTTTGAAGTCAAAACATCCCATTACACAGAATCAGACAATAAGCTGCATAAACTCTTGTGTTTTTACCTGACAGTGCCAGTAGAGACCTCATGTCCATCCGCCGAACCACCCTGTCCGTGAGAAAAGAGAAAGAGAAATATGACTGTCTGATGGGCTGAAAGATGAGCCTTTTGTAGAAATTTGGGGAAGTGGAGAAAAAGTGGTTTATCAGCTTTATTGCATTAAAGCTTTGCTAAGTATGCATGTGTGCGCATGTTTCCAGTGTTTTTGTTAAATCTGACAGTTTTTTTTCTCTTAAGGCAATTAGAGCGGCCCACACCCTTTAGCCACACTTTTTTTTAACAGCTCATTTTAGCCGTGTGTTTGTATTCAAGCATGCAGTGTTGCTCTCAATGTGCATTATGTTCATTATCAGGCGTTGCTATTTACAGAACGTGCAAAGTCATGGCTGTGTAGATGGTCAGTGATCAAGAACAACTGGGTGGCTCAAACTCAAAATAAGCATGAAAGAAAGATGCATGACTCATATATTTTATTTATCAATTTATGGTATTAAGTTTTCAGATACTTTTTTTTTTCTAATTAAGATAAATACACTGTCTAATTAGTCTATAGACTATAATACAACTATTAACTTAAAAGTGTGCATTCATTTTTAGTGCATTCAAATTTAGTCAACAATTCTGGTTCTGCCCACGGAGAATATTTATGAAATTGTAGAATATTGTTTATATCAATGTTAAAAATAATATCAATCTATAACTTAGGTGCTTTCTTGCCTTATTTAGCATTTTTATATATTTTTTGCATTCAGATGTTCATTTTAAAAGCTATAAGCAATAGTAAGGTTTATTAACTGGTTCATTGTTTCCTTCATAACTTCTAATGTATATTAAAATATTTTCAGTTCATGCATGCACAGTTCAAATTAATTTTGTGAGAGAAGTGATGCATAGCCCCCGTCCCCAGAAGTCAGCACAAATATCTGTCCTGATTAATTTTTAGTTTGTGAAATGCTAAAATATTTGAACTGCTTGCTAGTTGACCTGAAACGACCCGGGTTGTTTTAGTCTTGATCTCTGCACAGAACATCATCGCGTGATTGCAGATCCTGTGTTAACTCTTGAGGTTTGTCTATTTTCAGTGTTGGCAAAACAGTGCTACTTTCCTTTGAAGTTTTTGTGTCTACTGGATTAACAACATTAACCACCCTCTGATGCTGAGTGAGCGCTGTTTTTTTTAGTGTAAAGTGCAGATGCTCTGCAAATTTTTTATTTTTTTGTATTTACTTAAAGTTCAGTAGTGGATAAAAGCAGATAAATGTTGTAAAATTAATGTTCAGTGAGTCATTCAGATGCATCTGGGTACGATGCAATATGTGGTATTGATTTTGATATCAGTATGATTCAAATTTGTAATTCATTTTATGTCAGGAGGTCCCACAGGTCAGTAGTGATGTGACAACAGATCTCAAAGCCAGTGAGCAAGTTTGAGAAAAAGCTCCACACTTCACACTCAGCAATGTGACAAATGAATGTGAAATGAAAATAGATGGAATTATATTGCAAAAGTCACATGCACTACGTTAGTGGCAGGGAATTAATTTATTATTTAATATCTTCTTCTTCCACTTCAGTGTCATAATGCGTCTTTATACTTCTGAGACTCAAGCCTTCATAGTCATTTCTATTCTGTTCTATTCTTTATTTCATTTGCTCAAGATGTGTTCCTAAGTCTTTGCTTTATTTGTGCAAGAGGAACTTGCTTTACTGTGTGTGTATGTGTGTGTGCGTGCATGCTTGCGCGTTTACCTTCCTCTGCATTTCCCAGAATACCTAATGGTGTTTATGAACAGAATCATACCAATTGGTCAGCACTTTTTTTTTACTTCTTTTTTTTATTTGAGATGAAATGGATTTTGCAATCAACAAGTGTATATTAAATATGTTGGTTGAATTTGGTACAGTTCACAATGCACACTCAACAATGTTTTTTAGGCACACATCGTAACATTTACACATGTAGACACATTAACTGATGATGCTTTTGGTAAAATAAGGGACATAATGTGCTGAAATCTAGGAGTCATTTCGGCCGCATATGAATTTATAGCAGCCCTTTCTATAAAACCAGCATGCATGCATTATAATGTTTATTTGACAGTGCCCTATTATACACTGTTGTTTTCATACATATTGAACCGTTATAATCTATTAATCTTATTTACATTGATGCATCTAGTAGATACTTTTATCCAAAGTGACTTGCAAAGCAATTTGTCACAGATCTATTATTATCTATTGACATAACACACAATGTTTCAGTAACACATTTGAATATAACATGTATGAAGGCACTGTGAAAAAAAAAAATATATAGCTTTTGCTCTTGACGTAACTTCATTTTAATAAAGAACTGAGCTGTTTAAATAATTCAATATGAATACCTTTATAATGCATTATATACAGTATGGATGCTTCAGAGATGGTGTTGCTAAATTGATTATCAGTATGAACTTTTGAGTGGAACAGAATATCATATTTATGCCAGATGGTGAAATCCAGTGGCAGTGACCTCTGTGACCTGTGCCCTTTAATAGTTGTGTTGGGACAGAGAGATTTCGATGCCTGTGGTAAAGTAATGGTGACTTGATGCAAATCCTGGTTTCGCAGAGTAAGCCGTGTTCCTAGAACAACAATCCTGTCGAAAGAAAGGAAAGCTCTAACCATGACCTCTTAAACAAGAGGGCCTAACCTAATAATGTTGGTTGGGTTATTCCAGGACCAATAAGGATTTTGACCCAGGCAACATTTTATTTTATTTATAAAGATAATATAGCTTTTAATGACTATATTCCATGATCTCTTTGACTCTTAGAATTGAACCAGCTGTTTGTTGTTGTTGTTTGTTGTGTTGCTGCACTTTGCTAGTATATGTTAGTGATTATTTAAAGGCTGTGTTAGTTTTTAATTGTTCATTTTTACATTATTTTATTTTATTTAGACATGTCTCATTCCAAAACTGAAAGCGTTTTTTAAAATGTTGCTCAGTAATGCAATAGCCGTCATTTCACCGTCTTGGTTAACTATACACCCGATATAGTCCGGCTATGACTCACTTCTAGACGAAATAACCTTGAATTTGGTTACATGTCAAAAATAACTTGCGACATGTACAATATTCCATCTTGTAAGCAAAGTAAACGGTGATTACAAGTGTTGGTTTCATTTCTTCACTCATTTCATTTCTTTGTTATCTAACTGATGCCAAAGTCTATTCTTGGGCTCTGGTTTAGACGTCTATTACATTTTCACGGACAGCCCGGATCTTGCCTTGTATTAACCTAGACGGCTGTGTTTGGATGGCTATTAGACGTCTTTTAAACGCAACATTTCTTGCTGGGTTTACAGATTATCAGCCTTATAATAGAAATGCCATGAATGACTAATATCTAATGATTGAGTAATATAGTACATTACGGTCTGAGGGTCAGTGATGTGGCTTAAGACATGTTGGGGATTTTGAGGTTATTTGCATTTGTCTCTCGGAGGAACAGAGTACAAGTCTTCTCTGAAAGTCATCATATGCTTAATCATTCCAGTAGTTTGATCTTAATGTTAAAACAGTCCAACCCTCTTTAAAATGCTTAGAATAGAAATAGAAGTAGGGATTTTGTTTTTACTGACCAGTAGGCTTAATTATTGGTATTTACTATATATTAAGTATCACTTTTACTATTGCTTATCGTTAGAGTTAGTGATGTGATGTCCATCGTCCTTCAGTGTTTGTGCTCCTGACATGAGACGTGTTAGTTATGATGTTATGCCTGTTGGACATTAAAATAGGTGACTTGCATTAAAATCCCACAGGTTTACATTGAATCAAGCATCATACATAGTTTTGTAATCACATGTTCTTTAGAAATGAAAAAATAAAGTGTATTAATTGGACGACCAGATAAGTGCAATGCAGCTTTGAGAATTACTTGAATAAATCATGTATCCTTATGGATAATGTGATTAATTTATACTCAAGATGTTGCTGTTTTGGTAGCATAGCATGCTAATTGACTGCAAAGACTGCAAAGTAGACCAGTATATACATAGCTGCCAACGTTTGAGTTTAGCTTGGAGTGAGAATTATGGAGGGAGGGAGGGAGGGAGGGAGGGGGGTGTAAAATAATAATAATCTTGCATCACAATAAGTGTATTGTGATTGTCAAAACATTTTAGTAACAAGCTGATTTTATTAGGTTTAGTGACTGACAACATGTTACAATGTTTACATGGTTTAATTTCTGGTAAGCTACGTTTTTATTATTATTGCATGACACAAATTTCACGATTTCAATTAAATTAAATTATTGTGATTTGATTTAATATTGACTCATTTGGATAAATATTAGGTACACAAGATAGACATACATTTTTCTCAAGAAAAAAAAAAAATCTCACCTAATGCTGTAAACATACGCCCTATCAGCTCGTAGTATTATTTAAGGTTAAAAATAACTCAAATTTATCAAAATTATAACATTTTATAAAATGTATATCAAGTTTTTTGTTATAATAACAACTTTATTTAATGATATAAGTAAAAATATAGTACACATATTTAGCAAAATACTCTCTATACCTCTTTTTTTTCTAGCCAACTAACGTGCTATAGTCTATATTATGGTCATTAAATTGCTTTCCTGAGGTAAATGTTATGTGACATCATCATTGTTCTCCAGCTGTTTTATTGACCTCTTTCCGCGGTTGAAAAACACTGATTGATCGATATTATGTATGAGGAATATACATTTCGGTAAGTTGTACTGTATCTTTCAACATTTTTCATTCGTGTTTATTATTAGCTAGTAGAGATGATCTGTCACGTCACATTTACAAGCGCCAAGACAGTATTTATTGTATGAATTTTCGTAATAAAATTGACAGAATATGAGAGCTGAGATTTTTTTTCATATCATTAGTAACCTGCTCTGTCTAGTCTGTCGGTCTCCGTGTCCTCTTTGCGTCGCGATTTTTCTGCGTGTGAGAAAATGGATGTGTGGCGTGAGAGTGTGTGAAAAGTGTCAATTGTCAATAGTCTCACGGTGAATGTGTGAGAGTTGGCAGTTCTGAGTATATAAGTGGTTTCAGCTCCTCTGCATTTTTCTAGTAAATCAAATTCATTAGTTTAAAAACCATTTCTGTGAAGATGTCAATGCATAAACTAGTAACTGAAGTGTTTATCCGCTTCGTCGTGGTTCTAATTTAAGGACGCTAAGCTTGATGTATAGTGAGAGGACGGGGTGGGACATGGGTCTACTTCGAAAGGTCAGAAAACAGGACATTGGTGGGGAGCAACACACAGCCTAACGCTGGCTACAAACAGGCCACCATCAGTCCGTTTTGAAGGGGTTGACTGAAGAAAAACATGTATTAGTAATTAGGTAGCAGGACTGTTAGCGTATGACTCCCAACACTGTGTCAGACCTACTTACAGACGCCTGAAAATAGAGATGTACTGAGGAAACCACACTGGAGGACTCAACCTGAGAACTCACTAGTAATCACTAGAACACCACTATCTCAATTCACCAGAACTATACATGTCCAGAGAGAGAGAGAGAGAGACAGACAGACAGAATGATAGATATATATTTATATATATAGAGAGAGAGATAAGATAAGAAAGATAGATAGATAGATAGATAGATACAGTATCTATATATATATATATATATAGAGAGAGAGAGAGAGAGAGAGAGAGAGACCGATAGGTAGGTAGATAGATAGATAGATAGATAGATAGATAGATAGATAGATAGATAGATAGATAGATAGATAGATAGATAGATAGATGAACAGTTGGGTAGACAAAGATAAGCAGACTTAAATGATGATTTTTAAAAACAAATATTTAGATCTATGAGTTAAATAAATGCTGGATTAAAGATGTAGACATATTTTGATGTACTCTATTGATTGATGATCACATTTGTGCATGAAAACAGTTGAGTGGGAAGCAGCGTTTTGGAAAGTTGTTTACAATTTCAGAATTTTTGCATGTGCACAACTGACACACTAGTGCAACAGTTCTGGAAGTAAAAACTCAAGTCATTATCTCCATAAGAAAATTGATTTTGTATTGTTCAAAATCAATTTCCTCATGGAGATAATGAATGAAACGCTTTTTCTGCAGAGAGCTGATCTCTGTTGATGTGTCTTAATTTTTTAATTGATCGTTTGTTGGTAAAGGGTGAGAGACCTTGCCATAGGTTCCCGCCCACTGTCTTATGGTCTGTAGATGTGGTTTGGGTCCCTCTTCAATGTGCATCCTTTTTTCATCTTTTTCATCCTTTTTTTCATCTTTTTCATCTTTTTTTATGGTCCAGAAGGTGAAAACAGTGTGTCTGATCAATGCAACCAAGTATAGTCAGGTTCCTAAACGAATAACTCGTATGAAGCAGATCTTTGCAGTGAATTAAAAACACACTGTGCAACCGGTTATGCCAAAATGATTCGTGAATAAATGCGTCTTCTGAAACAGCACAAATTATTCTCTCTGGAGCGTGTTAACTCAACTAAAACTAAACTATAAAACAAAATGAAAAACTTAAGCTTAAAGAATTTGCGTTGGTGATCATCACATCTCTGAGCACTAGTACAAGTGAAGCTCAACTAAAAGTAAATGCCACTAATAAGAAAGAATTGCCAAACAGGCCTGATTTAGAAGTGGAGAAAGTGCTCTTCTGAAGCAGGTGATTTATTATTGGAACTGTCTGGTTTCTTCATTTATTCTGTCTATCTGATGAAAGCCAGTGGTTCTGTCTAACAGCTTTGTGTTTTAGGTGTTTTTGGAGTGCGAGACCTTATGGGTGAGAGAAGGCGATTGATCTCAGCGTGATGAGGACAGGTGAGAATTTCTGCAGCCGTTCTCTACTTCACCGCATGAACACACGCAGTCAGGCTAATTTATCCTTTCATTTTTCAGTCCATGACCCACTTATGTTCAAGAGTGTGTGTGTGTGTGTGTCACAGTATGTTATCAGCTCAGAAAAAAGACTACATACATGTCTTGCATCATACATGTGAAACCATGTTTTCCTGCGTGGGTTTCAGTGGTTTCCGAGTGTAACAGATGACTTCTTCCCACAAAGCCACAGAAGATCCGGATGAAACCCAAGCCTCAGATGCGAGCCAGTTTGATCTAGCATCCGAGAGGCCGTGTGTGTGTGTATGTGTGTGGAGAGCGAGGCTGGAGGGAGGAGTGTTTGAGTGCATGACAGCGGGATGAGAGAGATCTCAGAAGAGAGATTGTTCCAGTGCTGGAGGTGATCCTGCGTGGACGCAACGCCTGGATGTGCGTTTATTGGCGTTTTTATGACTGTTTGCTCTGGTTGTGTCTCTCTGGACCCTTCTCTGGCCACATCTCTGGAGCAAAGCGGCTCTTCTGTGCTGGAATGAGGACGCTCAGGCTGGACATTGAGGTATGATTTCCCACTTGGGTAGTGCATCCGTTATGATGCTTAGATAGAGCAGATATAATAGTGTTTACAGGGAAAACTAATGCATGCATGATGATGTGACTCCCGGATGCTTAATAGAGGACTTTTGGGAAAGTGTTGCTTTGCGTACATACAGTTGTGCTGGTGTGCTTTGGCAGAACCGTGAACTGCAGTAGTTGCATATGCAGCACTTTTGACTTCAGTGTGTGTTTTGCTCTAAATTGCGCTGATAGTGAGTGGGTGATTATGTGTGTGTGTGTTGTTTTCCTGGTGTAAGAGGCCTGCTGAGAGCAAAGGTAGGTCACTGTACGCAGAGAGCATAATTATGCACTCAAACACTTATCTAGGAAATCTGTACAGTGAGAGAATCTGTGTGTGTTTAAACAGTTTGAGCGCAATTAGCTGTTCGATTTATCTGTGGTTTAAACGAGCACACGGTGCGTTGTGATCTTGAGCTGTGTATGAAGTGCATTCTTGCGGTGTATATGAATTATGTTCATGCTTTAAAAAAAAAAAGCAGGGACTGTCAAGATCCAAAAAGCACCAATTAAGTAGTTCATGGCCACTTTGCTATATTCCAAGTCATATTAGAGGATTGTGTGAGGAACAAACCCACATTTAAGTGTTAATCAGTAATAATCTTTCAGCTCTCGTCTCTCTCTCTCTGGTCTGGTTCTGTCCAGTCAAGCATCATGACTTCAGAAGTCAAATGGAAGTTGTGCACAAGTTGTATGATATTGTTAAGACATTTTTATGGTCAAAACCAGGTTATCTTTCATTTTGAAAGATCATCCCTCTTTGTCATGTGGTCATAAAACCTCACATCTTTCCGTCTATCTGTTCATTTTATCTATCTATCGTTCATTCATTCCTTCCTTCTATCTATCTATCTATCTATCTATCTATCTATCTATCTATCGTTCATTCGTTCATTTGTTAGTTAGTTTGTTCAATCTATCGTTCATTCTATCTATCTATCTACTGTTCGTTTGTTCATTCGTTCTATCGTTTGTTTGTTTGTTCTATTGTTTGTTTGTTCTTTCTATCGTTCTTTTGTTTGTTCTATCTATCGTTTGTTTGTTCTATCTATCGTTTGCCGTTCCATCTACTTTCTTTCGTTCGTTTGTTCTATCTATTGTTTGTTCGTTCTATCGTTTGTTTGTTAGTTTGTTTTATCGTTTGTTCGTTCTATTGTTTGTTCTAACTTTCGTTGGTTTGATCTTTCTATTGTTCGTTCGTTCTATTGTTCATTTTTTATCTTTAGTTTTTTCGTTCTATCTATCGTTTGTTCTACGTTTAAAGCTTTATTAATCCTCATGGGGTAATTGATTAAAATTCTATCTATCGTTTGTTCGTTTGTTCTATCGTTCATTTGTTTGTTCTATCTATAGTTGGTTCATTTGTTCTATCATTTGTTCATTCGTTCGTTCGTTTGTTTGTTTGTTCTATCTATTGTTTGTTCGTTTGTTCTATCTGTTGTTCATTCGTTGGTTCGTTTGTTCTATCATTTGTTCGTTCGTTTGTTTGTTTGTTCTATCTATTGTTTGTTCGTTTGTTCTATCTGTTGTTCATTCGTTGGTTCGTTTGTTCTATCATTTGTTCGTTCGTTCGTTCGTTTGTTTGTTCTATCTATTGTTTGTTCGTTCTATCTATCGTTCATTTGTTTGTTCTATCTATCGTTTGTTCGTTTGTTCTATCTGTTGTTCGTTTGTTTGTTCTATCTGTTGTTCGTTTGTTGGTTCTATCTGTTGTTCATTCGTTGGTTCGTTTGTTCTATCATTTGTTCGTTCGTTCGTTCGTTTGTTTGTTTGTTCTATCTATTGTTTGTTCGTTCTATCTATCATTCATTTGTTTGTTCTATCTATCGTTGGTTCGTTTGTTTGTTCTATCTGTTGTTCGTTTGTTTGTTCTATCTGTTGTTCGTTTGTTTGATCTGTTGTTCGTTTGTTTGATCTGTTGTTCGTTTGTTTTATCGTTCGTTCGTTAGTTCATTCATTCTATCTATAGTTCGTTCTATCTAGTTTCTCTTCATCTTTTTGATATCTTGACCAGTGTGCAGGGATTTTTTTGTGCTTTCTGTATGAGAGCATCATCATCAGTCTGTGACGTTTGTGGTGTGGACAGATTGTTGTGTTTTAGTGGAGTTTCTCTTGGTTTGGTGTTTTTTTCTCTCCTGCTTTTACACTCGTTTTTTTGCGTTCTGTCTCTCCTCGTCCCAGTTTTCTCTCGTACTCCTCCTCTCTTCTAGAGCGCTGACCTCCAGAATGTTGTTGAACGAGGTCACGGCTGTGGGTTTCCTCCTCGTTTGCTTCTGCTCATTATTTGGGCTGTTCACATGTGATTTCCTGTGTCAACATTACTCTGGGTTATCTTGCACCAGTTTAACACTGTTCAAACCTTAATATGGGTTAGTAATTAATTGCCAGTTTTGAGGTTTTTACACTGTAGTTTCATAATGCCTGACTTAATATTATTATTATTGTTATTATTTTATTATATAGGATGTTTAAACATCGATTGAACAATTAATATATAACAAGCATGCTATAGTAGTTTTAAATCAAATTGTAAATTCATGTACATTTTGGCATGTAAATCCACTCTAGTTATCTTTAGTTCTCTAAAATGTATTACCAAAAATTTGAAGGAAATGTGTAAACCGTTGTATTACAAAACCGTTATTTTTAACTGTTTTATGTTGCTGAAACTAAACAGTGCATAAATATTTTATGTCATAAGCAATTATTCAGTAAGCATTAATGGTTTATGATTGGTTGTGTGTTGCTTGAATACTCTTTACTATCTGATTCACACGTACTAGTGTGGTTTTTGTAGGACGAACAGGGTGTGTTAATTTTAACACTGGTCTCTTTAGTGCCTTTCTGTTCAGGTTGATAAATACTGTAACTTGCACCTATTTTTTTCTGATATGCATTATCGCATCTGGATTCTTTTGACAAATTTAAAGTCTGACTTTGGCTATTGCGGCAGGATATGTTTTATTTCCACTGAATTACTAGGCGTAAGATGATGGTTGATAACGATTCTGCAATGTCACACAGCCTCTAAAGGGCTGTTCTGAATGTGACGTGGTTTATATTTGGCTTAACAGACATAGGTTTGCTTATTTTAATAGGTTATTAATTTTAATAAGTTATCAGACTTATGATTAAATGTATGCATTTAAATGAAAATGGAATAAGTGGAAATATCAACTCCTTCTGTTTACCTTCCTTACCTTAAGACCTTAAGGTCTTTCTTTGCTATGTAAATTAGGATATAGTATTCAAAAGTTTGAGGTCAGTAAGATTTTTTTTTAAAGAAGAAATTGCAAGGATGCATTAAATTGATCAAAAGTGGCAGTTCAGACGTTTATAATATCACAATAAATTTTTACCTATAATAAATGCTGTTCTTTTGAACTTTCTATTCAGCAAAGAACCCTGAAAACAAATGTATCACGGTTTCCCCAAAGATATGAAGCAGCACAACTGTTTTCAACATCGATAATAATAAAAAATGTTTCTTGTGCAGCAAATCATCATATTAGAATGATTTCTAAAGGATCATGTGACACTGAACACTGGAGTAATGATGCTGAAAATTCAGCTTTGATCACTGGAATAAATTACATTTTAGAATAGAAAACATTTAAAAAATTGAAATTACATTTCACAATATTACTGTCTTTACTGTAGATCAAGTAAATACAGTCTTGGTTAGCAGAAGAGACTTCTTTCAAACTTTTGAATGGAAGTCTATATTATTAGGCCATGGCCTGTATTTGAATGTATTGGCTTAAACCTTTGAGCAATTCACTGTTATTCTCAACAAATCTCTTATGATCTTCAGGCCTCCCACGTAACACTCCTATCACCTGCAAACAAGCGTACAGAGGAGGGAACGCCTCTCATTTCACTCATTCATGATCCCTGGGGTTTTAAAACATCATTGCATCATGAACACCAGCAGGTTCATTATAGAAACAGGAAGTGGTTTTGTGCTTTTCTCAATGGCACACTCTGAGTGCAGAAAAAAATATTTTTAATTGTCCGTTATCTGCGCTGTCATTCTTTTCTAATGGGCGATGGCCGGTGAGGACACAAAGAGCGTGAGCGAGAGGAAGGGACCAATGCCGGACCTGGTTGCTCCACTTCTTTTTAACGGGTTATAAAAGTGGGACAGCCTGTTCCATGGCAGTTCTCCAATTAAAGTTTCTGGGGACCAATTCACTGGAAATATATCTATATTCACCCTGTCCTACATAGGAGGGGGTGGTGCGCTATGTATGTGAGAGAATGAAGTACAATACGATAGGAGGTGTGCGTAAAAGGGTTTCTTCTCGCAGAAACTGAGCGAGCTGAATGGACACTCGGACGTGATGGATTATGTGCAGAAATGCGAGTGGAAAAGCCTTGTAGTTGCTGCATTTAGTTATTTATGTGACCCAATACTGGTTTTATTGGACTACTAACTAAACTGCATTTGTTTCTCTGTGATATAGTACTGGTAAACAGGCCTTGTCTCGTGTCCGGTGTCCTGAAAGACTGGTTTCTGCAGTCTTTTTGCTGTTTTCATGACCTGGTCTCGTATCACCGCTCTTCCCACTTTGTCCTTGGGCTGCTGGTTTCTGTGTGGCGCCTGCATTACTCTCTCTCTGAATCGTCTCTAGAGAGTGAAATGAGGCCAGTGCTCTATTTTTCCCCACCTGCCCCAGTCAACTGCCAATTATACAGAAGAGAGCTAATCAGGCGAGGTAGAAACACTTCTCTGCATTCTCATTGGTCCTGTTTTATTAGCTGGTTAATATGAGGGGAGTCATGCATGGATGAATGTGTAATTCTTAAAGCACGTTCACACCAAGGATGATAACTGTAATGATAACGGTAAAAATATAGTTCTATAAAATCTTTCTAAATGTAAAAAACTATAACGATAACGGCACAGGGGAACTATATCGTTAGAATCACTTTCAGAACTATTTTTTTCCAGAATATTAATCAGAATCTATTTTGCTTTAAAGGGCTTGAGCATTTAAAGCGACAGATGACATAAACTGGAGCGCATGCTTAGAATAATCAAAGTGTCCCAAACTTTTGAATGGCATGTACATACACACACCATATATCCATCCTATATCCATCCTATATCCATCCAATATCCATCCAATATCCATCCATCCATCCATCCATCCATCCATCCATCCATCCATCCATCCATCCATACATACATACATACATACATACATAGACTCAATGGAAGCCTGTATTAGAAACTCAACTTGATATTGCCATCCATGTATTTTTATACATGGATTAAGCAATTGATTTGGAGGGTTTGTGAACGAGACCATCTGTGTCTCATTGGCTTGATTCATCCTTGAATTGGCACCCGTGTAACCAGTCAAGTTTCCTAATAGCCTGTTTTAAACAGTCGATATGATAGTAGTCTCAATGTCAGACGCCACAGTCTCTTGCTGACTGTCTGATGTATATTGCATATAAAAGATGGGGGGGAAACTTTCTTGATCAATCTGTTTTTTTGTTTTGTTTTTTTTACATCACTGGGTAGTGGGTTGATTCAATGGATGCTTTTGAGGATGAATTATCACTGGATTTGCCATAGTTTACCAAGGTTAGTGGCATCAAATCTTTGAAAGATATTCAGAGTATTGCTTATTTTGTGGTGTTTTTTGTATAACCGTTCACAGAAACTGCCAAGGCATAATTTACGGTTCCATTTCACAACAGTCTGTTATTGTGGTGATCTATTTCAGATTAATCACACATAAAAGCAGTCTCTTTTACTAATTCATGCATTTTCTGGCTTTTCAAAGGATGCAGCATGTGGTGTGTTTTATCATCTTTGATTACAGAGATATATTTACATAGCCAGCAACAATAAATTATATAAAGATGAATTAAACAGTCCAAAACCAATTATTAAAAACCCAAATCAGTAATAATTAAGGCATTGGTAAAATGCTCATTGCAAATAGAGTGGGCTGATTTATAAATAGTATTCCAATAATACTGAGAGCTACTGCTGGGGAATGTGCTCTTGATGAACCACAAACAGGTTCATTAAAGTAAATGACCATCTAAAGCTGTGAACGGGTGCGTCAGTCACCATGAGCTGTCAGTAATGAGGTGATGGAGATCTCTGGAGGTTTACAGGACAGTTTCTTAATGTGGACGTCACTGACGTCATTTCTATCTACAGTATTTATTGTACAGATGACGGGCATTGAGGGAGAGGTGGAGATGTTTTGCATCTGTTCTTTAAGTGTGTAAAATAAAGCAGAGACAAATTATGCTGACTGAAAGCTTCAGAGTCAGTGACCCTCTCTTGTGTGCAATTAAACAACAATATAATCAGCAGAAATGCAGCGGGCGGGTGCTTCACAGTTACAGGACAATGACCTGAATCACACGCTGAATGCAACCAATGTAATCTGCAAGTCAAATACATTTATTTGTAAAGCACAGTTCACAAAGCGCTAAATGTCTTCACTCACTTAGCACATGCTCAGTAAAGAAAAACAAGTTTAACTTCGTCAAAAAACGTTGTGGTATAAAGGTTTTTTTTCTTGAATGTCCAGTTGTTTCCTTTATGGTGTGTTTGAATTTAAGTTTAAGATAAAAAAAAAAAAGTGTTTCCACATGACAGACCATATTACACATTTTTACAAACTATTGCAACACTCAAAAAATAAAAGCTGGTTAAATATATATATATTTTTTACATTTAACCTATTTTATATAATTATAATACCACTCAAAGTTTTTTCTTTAAACGCTGTTTATTCCTGATGACTAAAATAATTAATTCCATATAAATGAGATACCTATTCAGTAATTTAGTTGCTCATTACTCACTTCATTATAAATATGCATTTCTAACTATTTTTCTTTCCCATGTATCTTCTTTCAAAAGCGAATCACAATTATCCCGGTAGAGAAAGGAGCTATGCATTGATTTATTTTGATCATGTCTTTTCAGGCTCACAAATAGATGGTGAAGAGTTACAGTAACAAGCTAAGAACAATAACATCCTCTTGGATGCCACCAGCACATAGAGATTCACAGAGAACAACTAAATCATACTGTAATTTAGCCCGAATTCAACTTTCAGTCTTCCGCAAATTGAATCCAGTCTGTTAGCCCTGGAGAGACAGCTGGAGTTTGTTATTTTTAGAAGTAAAATGTGGAAATAGTCCCACACAGTGTCTTATCTTGCAGATCTTTATTAAATAAAAGGTTTCTAAAGATTTTTTTTTACTAAAACAAGCTGTTATTTGCAGGCGGTGTTGTTTCCAGGGAGTTGCTAAGGTGTTCAGAGTGGTTGTTAATGCATTGCTAAGGAGTTCTATTTTGTTTATTACTGGTCTAAGTTAATATATATTCTGGTTTCTAGGTGGAGCTTTATATTGACTCCATATATCAATCTGGAATTTATTTTAAAGGGTAACTCTCGGCAAAATGCAACATAGGGTCTTTTTGTTAATCTACCTGAGGCGAACTTTCGTTTAAAAGCATAATTAGAATGGAAACGCCACTTTTAAGATTTACCGTATTTTCGTTTTCGGTCAGATTGCCTGTTGAATGGGAGAGCTCGGGCCAAGACTATGATAGCATCAAAAATGGCTATTTTTAAAACACTAAGAAGGCTCGACACTACATGAAACTTTGCTTGAAGTATCACCAGAGGCTACTACACATGAACTCCAGCATTGAGAACATTGTTTGTGTACACAGAGTTTACTAAAAAAGAAAGGTTTTGAACAACTCACTGTGGCTGTGTCCGCCGGCATTTTGTCAGCCAAAAATAGTCGATCTCCGAATGCAACATAACAGGGAGGCGAGTAAAGATGGAAAGCTCCTAAAGCTTAGTTCCATATAAATTCACGGATAATTTGTTGTTTTGTCGTTAGTGAAAATCAATATTGACCTTGTATTTGAAAAAGGATCCTCATATAAGAACAATACTAAAATTCAGATCAGTTCATTCGCATTCGGAGATCGACTATTTTTGACTGACAAAATGCCAGCGGACACAGAGACACAGTGAGTTGCTCAAAATCTTTCTTTTAGTAAACTCTGTGTACACAAACAATGTTCTCAATGCTTCATGTGTTCATGTTCATGTGTAGAGCCCCTGGAGTTCATGTGTAGAGCCTCTGGTGATACTTCCAGCAAAGTTTCATGTAGTGTCGAGCCTTCTTAGTGTTTTAAAAATAGCGGTTTTGATGCTATCATAGTCGTGCCCCAATCACTCCCATTCAACAGGCAATCTGACCGAAAACGAAAATACTGTCAAACTTAAAAGTGGCGTTTCCATTCTAATTATGCTTTTAAATGAAAGTTCGCCTCGGGTAGATTCACAAAAAGACCCTAGGTTGCATTTTGGTGAGAGTTACCCTTTACTTTACTTTATACTTTATTGTCAGACTGAAGTCTGAAATTTTTCTTACATAACAGTATCCATGTTTACTACAACATTTAACATACATTTAACATTGACATTCACTCAAACCACACAATTATACATTCAATACAACACTTATCCATCTACAACCCCACCATCCCAATACTCTTGATCTCTGATTAGGTTTTTTTGTTCAGCGCTAGGATTGCCTGATGCACAAAAGAGTGTTTCAGCTTCACCTTATTACATTTGGGAACTCTATACCTCCGCTTTGACGGTAGTAGTTCAAACTCTTTGTGCAAAATATGCATGGGATTAGAAGCTATATTGTCAGCCAACCTGAGAATATTATTGTGATAAGCTGAGTCATAAAGCTTCTCAAGCGGCTGACCTACTATCTTTGAGCAGATTTTTAATTGATTAAAAACCTTTGTTTTTATTCCTTTCCCTTTGAAACATCACTTATCAGGCTTATGCTACTCTGAATAATACCTGAACTTCGTATTTTGAGCACTTCTTGCGTTGTTGTTGCTTTTGCCTCTTTATGATGACTCGCTGAATTTTGTCCTAATTTGTAAGTCGCTTTGGATAAAGGCGTCTGCTAAATGACTAAATGTAAATGTAAATATAATGTAAAAAGTATGGCGGAACTAACACAACCTTGCGGTACTCCGACATTTGTAATAATTTCAGATGACACGGTTTTATTCACCCTGACTCTTTGAACTCTATCTGTGAGAAATGATGTATACCACTGAATCAGATAAGGGTTCACCCTCAGCTGTACGAGTTTTAACACCAGTCTGTCAACCTGTATGGTGTTGAATGCAGAAGAGAAGTCCAAGAACAGAGTTCTCACAATTGTTCTTCGTTTATCTAGATTTTTAGAGATAATATGCACTAAAGCAGCAACTGCATCTTCAGTACTACAGCCTTTCTTATAGGCAAACTGCCATGATCTAATCTATCTTTAACTGCGCAACCAAATACTGAAGTAACAGTCTCTCTAGACATTTCACAATCACGGAAGTGAGAGCTATTGGTCTAAAGTCTTTGTATTTTTTTGGACATGATATCTTCGGTAGTGGTTTTATGTCTGCGGTTTTCCATATCACAGGGACAGCATGTGCGTCAACTGAAGCTTGAAATACTGGTTGCCACACAGGTGCTAGTTCCTGGGCGAAATTTTTTAAGAGGCCTGCACTACATCCATCAGGACCCACAGCCTTTTTTGTATTAATAGATTGAAACATTTTCCTGACATCTTCAACCTCAATAACAATTCTATCTGATGGTATTAAAACTCTATGTGTTGTTTCTTTGTTCTTATCTTGTTTGCCTGTTACTTCAAACCGTGTAAAAAAGGTGTTTAGTTCGTTCCCAAACCTAAGTTCATCATCAGTTACAATGGATTTATTTGAGGACGACAGTCCAGACATAGTTTTCATAATATCCCAAACCTTTTTAGAGTTGTTAATTTTAAATGCTTTCTCCAAACACTTCCTATGAACTTCTTTTGTTTCTTTTAATTTAATTTTTAACTCTCTTTCCGTTTGTTTAAGTACCAGACTATTTTTATCTTTAAAAGCTACTTTCCTCACATTTATCATTTCTTTAATATCTTTAGTCACATATGGTTTGTTATTTGGATCAACTTTGATCTCTTTAGTAGGTATGTTCAGCTCCACACAGAAGTTTATATAATCATTTAACACTGTAGTTCTTTCCTCTAATGAGCCTTCATCAAAGATTTCCCAGTTTGTCCAATCAAAACAGGCTTTCAGTTGTTCTACACTTTCATTTGACCATATTCTCATCATTTTCTTTTCTGGTTTACTTTTTTTAAGTTTAGTACTATACACGGGAATCAAAAGCACAACATTGTGGTCAGAATTTAAAATTGGTGGTATACTTTTGGACACATAAGCATTCCTGACATTCACAAAGCACTTATCAAGGATATTATTGTTTCTTGTTTAGTTTTTACATACTGTTCGAATCCGGCAACAAAGTCTCCAATTTGCACTGGTTTAAATCACCCAGTATAATCACAGGGGCATCGGAGTAGCTGAGTTGTAGTTCGTGAACATAGTCCGCAATCAGGCTTGCTGCCTGAGATGGTTTGCCGCTGGGCGGTACGTATACCACGAACACCAACATACAACCAAATTCTCTAGGCAGATAAAAAGGTCTTAAAGTCATGCCGAGAATTTCCACATTTGGATCACATATCTTATATTTTACTGAATAGTTTCGACACCATTTCTCATTTATATACACACAGATACCTCCCCCTATATTTTTACCTGACGATTTATCTCTATCAGCTCGAACTAAAGTGAAATCGGGGATTTCAAAATTCGAGTCAGGCATTGTAGGCTTCAACCAACTTTCCGTGAAGCAAAGCAAGGATGCTTCACGAAATTCGTTACAGTACCTTGCGTGTGATCTTATCATGTCTATTTTGTTATTCAGAGAACGCAGATTACTGAAGACAATTGACGGCAACGGTGGTCGTTTAAATCTCCTTCGCAGTCGGCTCCGAATTCCTCCTCTTTTTCCTCTTTTCTTTCGTTTTGTTCTCACCAGCTCACGTGGAACATTTTCAAACAGATCCTTAGACTGGCCTGTTATCGACTCTTGCGTTGTCTTGAAATTTAACTCCAGCAACATCTCCCGAGTGTAGGGGCGTGCAACCCTCGTGACACCGCATGTGTTTGAGATTCCACGTGCAGTTGGGCATTGCATTGCATTGTCAAACATAGTCCATAGCCGCCGATCATCCACAAAATCCAGATCAGGAGTATGTTATTCTCAACCTTCATCTTTCCACTACTAATCACCAACCGGACTTACTCACTCGTAAACAAACAAACAAACCGTAAACATGGTAAACTGAAACGCAGTGCTGCCGCTGAGCAGCGCACCGGAAGTTAGAAGTTTGCTTTAACATCAATGCATCACCCCTCTAAGGATTAATCTCTCTTTCTTTTTTCCTCTCAGTCTGTCTAACATTAAGGTGACGCCGATAAGCACCATGACCCAACAGCATAGCATCAACACTGCTTGCTGACACGGTGCAGCAAAGGATGCTGGGAAACACCAAGCGTTTTTTTGGCAGCGCCGAGGACAAAGAGGGTGAGGATGAGGAGGATGAGGAGGAGAGATTGAAGAGAGCAAAACAAAATGGGATGATCGATATGGGAGAAAAGGAACACCAGAACCGGGGCGGACGCAAGGGGGACGGATCCAAACCAGCAGCCGTTGTGATTGGATGGCAGAGAGGAGAGAGACAACCGAGGGCTGGCAATCCGGCCCAAAGAGGAATCCCACATTTACCCAGTCAGCCGACGCTTTATCATCAGACAACCAATCAGCCGCTGTATCACCCGGTCTTGACCAATCAGCAGGCCCGGCGGCGTATGATGGAGCGGAGCATGACCACAGTCTCTCCCGTAGAAGACTCGCACCTCCCTGTGATCGTTTTCCGCATCGGCATACCGGATATCAAACAAACGGTCTGTGCGTTTCTGCTCACACACATTCAGACATACTCACAAACTGCACTAGAGAGTGGCCGATTATCATCTCGACTACTTTTCTACTTAATTGGTTTAATTTTGCGTACCGAGATTCACGCCTACTGATAATAATAATTATTTATAATTAATATTTTATTTTATAGTTGTGTAATGATTTTTCAGTTATGACTATTTTTGTTGTTATTAGAAATATTTATAATAATAGAAATATAGTTTTTTAGTTATTGTTGTCAAATAAAGTGAATTCAAATCATTTTAAATTGATTCCAATTGATAATAATAATATTTTATTTTTTATAGTTCTATATGGTTTTTCAGTTGTTATTATCAGTTTCTGAAAGCTTCAAAGAAACACACACACACACATACACACATGCACGCACAAACAAACTAACTGTACAACAGTAAATGTTCTTAATAAGTTTCTGAAAGCTTCAAAGAAGCACACACACACACACTTTAATATACTCTGGATCTATGTGTCTCCCAAGGTTATCGTGGGAGGATCGAGACATTAAGAGAAAATCCCAAGGTTATCGTGGGAAGGATCGAGACATTAAGAGAAAATTAAAAAAAAAATTTAATTCAGGGGGATAAAAGGGGGAACATGGGAATCCTTAATGAAAGAATATTTAGTGTGTTGTATATTAGTGTGTGTGTGTGAAGCTATTCTGGGACATTTTAAATAAACACACACACACACACACACACACACACACACACTGAGCTCGAGTTTCCTCATGATTTGTGTGGGAGCTCTGACCTGATTTAATGTCAAAATCGCTCTCATCTAAACTCATCTAAACTCCTGACTCAATTAGCAGCTCACTTAACATGCTCAATCGCGGCACATTAACAATCCCCAGATAAAGCGGCGTGCTCACACACTCTTCATAGCGCTGAAGTTTTGCTGTTGGATTTTAATATGCAGGATGGTTTATTGTTTGCAGTATGTCAGTTTTAAAGCTTTTGAAATGGCTTGTAAAAGTGATTGTTCGAATGCAAAAAACACAGAGGCTCTTCTGTGCCGCTTCAGATTCATATTCAACAGGTGTCAGTATTTTAAGCATACAAATGTTTAATCTTACAATGTTACAATTATTGCAGCTTTGTAAAAACAAACAAAAATCGTGTTTACAGTAATGCATTTCATTATTATATTCATTATACAGTAATGGAAGTTATTTTTATTATTATTGATATATTATCATAGTTTTTGAATTCGATTTTATTTGTATATTTTCTGTTTCTTCAATTTCAGGTAAAGTTTTAGTAATTTTGTTGTTGTTTTTTTTTTTTTAAGACCAAAACACTGAAAGTTCCTTTTGTTCTGTTAAGGATTTGTCTTTTAATTAATCATATTTTCAGGGGCTTAATTGGCCCTTAACATGCTCAAAAACTCTTGAAACTTTGCACACACATTGTTGCACACATGTAAATGTAAATAAAAGTCTTCAAATATACAGGTTGCAAACTCTGCCTTAGACGTGCATTGCAAGTGCACTACTGTAAGCACGACCTCTGTATGAGGTATGAGTCAAATGAAGGTCTGTGTTGAACGACAGCCGTCACAGATGCCGTCGATAAATCTGAAGTCGTTTCGAACCTTAAATCCAGTTCAATCTGTTGTTCTTACTCTCTCTCTCAAACCTGTTTTCTCTTTCGCCGTCTGTAGAAGTGTTTGCGGTTTGATCCCGACACGAGCGTTTGGAGTGCGAAGCAGCAGATTATTTGTTCTCTCAGCGAGTCGTTGTGGGACGCTTACAATTACGGCCTCTTCCAGCCAGCTGGAGACGGACGAGATGCCAAGTTCCTGGAGGAGGAGCGCTTGCTTCGAGAGTTTTCCCAGTCCCTGGAGAAGGGAGTGCCCTACCTGGAGGTGCTGTAGCGAATAATAGATCACAGGCTCACAAACACTAGACAACATCACCCAGAATGCTCCGGAACCTCATAACCTTCTGTACAGACATACCTTAAAGTCTTGGCTACAAAAAAGCTTGAACATTTCAACAGTTTTTGGCTCATGCCGAGCTTACAGGGGCAAGCTGTCACAATAGGAACCTGCTATTTTATTGGCAATTGAGAAAAAATACCTGGTAACACTTTACAATAAGGTTCCATTTGTTAACATTAACTAACAGTACTTCAACAGCAGGTTAATGTAAACATTTACTAATAAATTATTAAACAAATACTGTAACTGTATTGCTCATTTATAGGTAATATTAGTTAATGCATGAACTAATATCAACTAATGGGACCTTATTGTAAAGTGTTTCCGAATACCTTTTAAAAATAAATAAATATGAATTGTTAAAAAAGATACTTATTTGTGTTTAAAATGCATTACATGTTTTTTTGTGTGTGGCATTTTAGCACATTTTAGACATTTAAACAGTTACAGTATAAAATAAAATTCATGAAACAGCAAAAATGGACTAAACTATCAAACCATTGTTACATTCATTGTATAGTTGACTTATTTTCTTAATGGCTGATACTGTAATATTTGAATTGTTTATTCTTTGTTAATCAGTCTTCTTAATATGTATTAGTAAGAAGTTGAGTTTATCTGTTTTTATTTGTATTAATTTTTGCAGTTTTATTTAATTTTTATATTTTATATATACTTTTATTTTATGTTATGTTATTTTTTATTTATTTATTTAATTAATTAAATTATTTAATTTTACATTTTATTTTTTGATGTTTTATTTAATTGTATTTCTCAAGTCTCCAAAAGTGGAGCATTTCTTTGATGTGCACAGTTTGGACTGACCATCTACATTAATGACTCATTTAGTTGTTAATGACTCATTCAGTTCTTGTTTCTCAGAACATGTAAACTGAACAAGCTTTAACCAGTTTCTCTCTATTCCCCCCTCTCTTCCTGGTGTCTTAAACTCACAGTTCAGATATAAGACACGAGTCTACAAACAGACGAACCTGGATGAGAAACAACTAACGAAGCTGCACACCAAGGTGAATAAAGGACAAAAATATGAATATCCACCTAAAACAGATCTTGTATTACAGCGAAAATGAAATATCCAGTAGAGACGGGTGTGTTGACAGACTGAAGTAAGGAAGTGAAGTGTCTGACTGTGTGTGTGTCTCCCTCTACAGGCCAATCTAAAGAAGTTCCTGGATTATGTTCACGGTGGAGCTGTGGAGAAGTTGAGTAAAGCTCTGGAGAAAGGACTGGATCCGAACTACCATGACACTGAAAGCGGAGGTGAGACACACACACAAAACTTAAACTACTCTATGTGAAGGGTCCTGAGAGTGTCCAAATAGTACTTTTGATAATATGCCAAGACAATCCCTTAAAGGGATAGTTCACCCAAAAATTTTAATTTTGTCATTACTTACTGACCCTCAAGTTGTTCCAGACTAAATGATGACAGAATTTTCATTTTTGGGTGAACTATCCCTTTAAATACAGCTTGCAGAAAAGTGATTTTTGAAAACCCTTTTTGAAGTGCTTTGATTATAAAAACTCATGAGTATCAAATTTCATGACGAAAAAAGTGCAATCATATTATTTGGGCAATCCTGAAAGTTAAATCTGTTTTGTTGTTTTTGGCCTAGATTGCATATATTATGTAGTTAGTGGTTCTCAATCCCGGTCCTGGCGTATCGATGTTCCCTATGCCGTGAGCAGAGCCCTTTGAACTGAACATGTACGCTCCTTTCAGATTGAAATCTCACTTATGATGGCAGAATACCCTTGTGAAGTCCACTTTGCAGGGCACTTTAGCTGTGTTCGAATTGAGCAAATCTCTGAACTGATAAGAGATGCATGCAAAATGTGCAGAGCGGGAGGGTACGAGGAACGGAATTGAGAACCACTGAATGTAGTAGATGTATATTGCATGGAGAATATGTTTAAACCTTTGACATTTTCAGTTCTGATGAGCGTCATTGTGTTGCCAACATTGCCCTGTCAGAATCGTCTCATTTCATTAACCTTAGACTCAAAGCTCATTATGTTCCTCTGAGTCTATTCTCATCATCTGTTGTGTTTTTTCATTGAAAGGATTGCTTTTTATTTGATGTGACGTTCAGCGCACTAATTGCACTGATGCTAAGAATAAGCAAGAGTTGAGTATGTCGCTCACAGGCAGGATGATGTCACAGTAATCCTGCAGCTCATTGGTCACTTCTAACCGAGACAATCCTTTCATGTTTGCCATATTAGCCTTTACCATGTTGCCTGTTATTCTTAAATAAAGCTGTTCTTCTGTAGCTGTAATGTCCGTGTCTGTTTCTCAGAGACGCCTCTGACTCTGGCGGTTCAGGGGTGTCTGAGCGCGGAAGGGATTCGTGTTCTGGTGCTGAACGGAGCTCACGTGGATTTCAGATCCAGAGACGGACTCACACCCCTCCACAAAGCAGTCAGAGCACACAACCAATCCACACTGATGGTACAAACACATGCAGTTCATTCACAACACCACTGAACAAAATGCTTTTAAATATTTTGAGGTGCAAAGTAGTTTTTTCTCTCTTATAGTGTCCCTATTATGCTATTTTAAAGGGTCCTAATTTAGTTTTTGGAGTCTCCTACAACAGGTTTACATGCACCCAAGGTCAAAAAACACTTTCTCATAATATATATTGCAGCATCACTGTTTTCTTAGTGTATGAATGGGTTCGATAAAGGTTTCGGTCTCTCTAAACCCCTCCTTTCTGAGAGCCTGCTCTGCTCTGATTGGTCAGATGGCCCAGTCTGTTGTAATTGGTCTACTCTGCTCTGATTGGTCAGATGGCCCAGTCTGTTGTAATTGGTCTACTCTGCTCTGATTGGTCAGACGGCTCAGTCTGTTGTGGCAGATGGCCCAGTCTGTTGTGTTTGGTCTATTCTGCTCTGATTGGTCAGATGGCCCAGTCTGTTGTGTTTGGTCTATTCTGCTCTGATTGGTCAGATGGCCCAGTCTGTTGTGTTTGGTCTATTCTGCTCTGATTGGTCAGATGGCCCAGTCTGTTGTGTTTGGTCTATTCTGCTCTGATTGGTCAGATGGCCCAGTCTGTTGTGTTTGGTCTATTCTGCTCTGATTGGTCAGATGGCCCAGTCTGTTGTGTTTGGTCTATTCTGCTCTGATTGGTCAGATGGCCCAGTCTGTTGTGTTTGGTCTATTCTGCTCTGATTGGTCAGATGGCCCAGTCTGTTGTGTTTGGTCTATTCTGCTCTGATTGGTCAGATGGCCCAGTCTGTTGTGTTTGGTCTATTCTGCTCTGATTGGTCAGATGGCCCAGTCTGTTGTGATTGGTCAACTCTGCTCTTATTGGTCAGATGGCCCAGTCTGTTGTGTTTGGTCTATTCTGCTCTGATTGGTCAGATGGCCCAGTCTGTTGTGATTGGTCAACTCTGCTCTTATTGGTCAGATGGCCCAGTCTGTTGTGTTTGGTCTATTCTGCTCTGATTGGTCAGATGGCTCAGTTTATTGTGATTGGTCGACCTTTTACAGCCTGTGTCGGAAACCTAACACCCATTACCATATCTGAATTTCAGCTTCCTCAGCACTTGATACACAGCGATACGAACAGTAACGATGGCGTCGGTTTTTCACATCTTTTGGAAGTGCATCAAAGTTGATTTGCTTTCATAGCGCAAAAAACAGCATCTCCTCGATATGACGATAACACGAACCAAACTCTTCCGGCCTCAGCTACAACTGCAGTGTTTGAGGGACAAAGTAGATGTTGTTCGCGAGCAGTTAATGAAGACCACAGGCTGGCATTATGCAAATTTGTTACAACTCTTCGTAGGTTCGAGCAGGAAGTGAGACTGGAATTACTGACGACTCGTTTCAGGCGGTTCAGATTCAGAATCAGTTCTTTCTTTCGGGACACAACTCTGTTTATCTTTGATACTTTGCAGACCTTTTACATTCACAAACAGCTCTATTACACTCTACATGAAAGGTAACATCTGAAAAAGCATATTAGGGGCACTTTAAAATAAGTTGTACATCTAAAAGGCTAGTCATGAAAATGAAAAAATTGTCATTCCAAAAGGTTCCTTTTCTTGAGATCGTGATCATGATTTGCAGAGGAATTTATGGTGACAAATACAAAATATTTATTTGTGAATCTTAAATGGGGTTTGTTTGTAAATCTTAATGTGCAAAACTCTTCATGTCTATCCCATGTTTCAGGCCCTGCTGTCTTTGGGTGCTTCTCCGGATTATCGAGACCGCTGTGGTCTGACGCCGCTGTACCACTCAGTGCTGACAGGGGGCGACACATCCTGTTGTGAAACTCTGCTTTACTATAGAGCACAACTGGGAGTCAGAGATGAGAACGGCTGGGACGAGTCACACCAGGTTTGTGTCACTAGTTTACACTCTTAAACACAAGGGAATAATGCATATCTGTGATTATGGACTCTTTGTTTATATGTGTGCATGCATGTGTCCATTTTGGTGGGTTTTTGTTTATCACATCATTCTCTCTTTTTTTGGTTCTCTTTTCATTTCTCTATATGGCTGCTAAATTTCCTCTTTAAACCAATCAGCATCCCTACATTTCTCATTCCAAGGCCAGACTCTGGTCCTGTTGCACATCTTTGATAGATGGCCCACATTAAATAGAAAAATGACTAGAAATAGCCTTAAGCATATGGAAAAAATATGGAATTTTTAATTTTTTTAATTTTTTACAATTCAAATGGTGCTTAAATAACAACATTTGAACTCTTTCCTGTCAGTCTCTCATGCTCGTTGCTTTTGTGATTCCAAACACCTGCACATGCTTGAGTGTCTCATCCTGGTCATCACTGAGTGTCTGTATTCGTAAGCAACTAGACTCTGTGTATCCTCTGTTGAAGATGTTTTTCCACAATCATCAGGTGTCATAGGATGGGATTCCTCAACCTTTATCCTTATAACCTTATTACACACCAAAATGTCAAAATGATGAACCAAATGGGTTGTAAACTAAAAATGAGGATAGAGTTTAAATGCAACTAAATGTATGAAATTAATTATGCTTGTTAGTTTTTAAAATATAGGAGAATAGCGAGTGGCCGTTGATACTGTTTCCAATCAATGACCTTAGCCAATCATAACAGTAGCCGGTTTCCATTTACCCTTCAAATTGAGCAAATTGAAATTGCGAGTTCATAATACGCCCAATGGAAACACGTAAATTTCGCACAAACTCCCATTTATCGCAAAAAAGTTTTTACGCTCGCATGAGGTGGTTTTCAGGCAATTCGAAAAAGAAATATTTAGCAAAACTGCAATGGAAACAGTTTTTGCGCATTTACAGGTCACCTGACGTAGATGACGCGGTGTGTTTGGACAGAATACGAGACAGAGTTCTTTATTAAATTCATATAAGACAAAAGAATTACAGGAATAATGGATTCTAAACCTCAAATAAATGCCACAATCATTTCGAAGCAGAAATGAGGGCGAAACACCCAGAAACACCTCATCGCTCACAAGTAGGCTATAATAAGGGTCGTTCCTTACCATTTATGCTTGGAAAACACACATATAGCTCCTTCGATTAATAATAATGGCTAGTGCAGTGGCTGGGATATAGTACATAAACCTACCAACGTCCGTTGCCATGATTTTTGGAATGATTTAACTTATCGCGAGAGGAAACAATGAAGTTTTAGTCGCATAACATCGGTTAATGGAAACGGCGTCATTTCGCAATAGTTTTTTGTCGACATTTAGAAGAAAGTTTTGCGCAAATCTGTAATGGAAACGCGCCTGTTTAATGACAAACCTTAAAGGAGCCGCACCTTAAAAACAGATCATTTCAAACAGAGGGTCAAAATAAAGGTTGAAAATAATCATTTTTCCCCATATATATTTGCAACAAAAAAACTAACAAAAAAAAACTTTACTAACTATAAATGAACCTTAAGGAACATAAAACATTTTTAAAAAAAATTAAAAAACATGTCATGACCCCTTTAAAAAAAGAGAAATGACAAAAGCACAGAACAAAATTACTAAAGCAAACTAAAATTTGAATTAAAACATTAAAAACATATTTATTTGAGTATATAAATAATACTAAAACAACACTGCTGCTGAATGCAGCGTTAAACTATCAAAATTCAACATTGTTGTATAAGGGCTGTACATGTTGTTAATGTAAAATCCTGTGAGAACTTCTGGTTTACAGATGTTTTTATACGAAACATCTTCCAGTACTTAATTCAGTTCATGTCCCCCTGGAGCAACCTGGAGTTAAGTGCTTTGCTTCAAGGCACAACAGTGAAAGTTCATTGCTAGAAACCCATCCAGTATATCAACCCTGAGATATAACCACTACACCACCAATGTCATGAGACTCACAGATGTTTCTGTGCAATGTGTACCTGAAACTACACGAATCCCTTCCACCCAATCACAGCTGAGCATATAAAAGCCTAGTCTAGGTGCTTTTGAATCAACTGTCAGACGCCGTCCATAGTCTTCCCCTGTCTCTCTCTCTCTCTGTCTCTCTCCGTAGATCAGACATGAAGAGACGTTTGGAGAGGTTGAAGTTCACAGGTACCCATCTCTCATCTCTCATTTCATTCATCGTCTTCTAATGTCTGTCTTTGCTTGATATTAAACAAAAGGTTCTCTTTTTAATTCTCTCCTCTTTTCTGAACCTCTTTGTGCACAAATATATGAATACGATTTCTTTTCCCCAATTCACAACCACCTACCTGCCAGTGACCCACACACTGATATGATGGTACGACTCCCACAACACCTCTGAGCTTCTGGCCCATACGCAGAACATTCAGGAGGAATTTAATGAATTTCAAACAAACAACATGGGAGTTTTAATGACCAGTACTGAATCTCTAGAGAGCAGGGCAGGATTATTGCCCTGGAAATCCAGAGTTCTCGCGAGAGCACAAGTTGAATTTGCTCAGCGAGTTTACTCTGGCATCGAGTAATGATGCTCATTAAATATGCCCTTGTATCCGAGCTGCACCAATCACATCGGGTTATCTGATATAGGCGGGCCAGAGGCGAGATGACGACAGCGCTGCGACGTCGAAGTCATTAGTAAACATTGCAAGATGGCTATGGATGAACACCAGTTGTTTGAAACGCCTTTGGCCGCTACAATGAGCGAGTTAGACTTTAGGAACAGAAGACGCCGCTCGAATCTTCCTTTGCAAGAAGGACGTTTTTGCTGTTTTGCGACCGGATACGGCAAGAGTCTAATCTACCAGTTAGCTCCGCTGGTAGCTAAGCGTACGGGGCTTGTTGTGATTGGTCGTAGTGTTATCCAATTGCGTGCAGTGAGATTTTCAAATGCATGCTTGGTGCCGCCCCTCGAGCTGGACGATTTTCATTAGTCGATGCCAGACCATTAATCTTTCAGATTTGGGTCTGGATTTCCAGGCTACAGGATTATTGTAGTAAACTAAAACCATAAAAAAATTTAAAACCTTGAAAACAAACTTTTTTTACTTGAAATAAAATAAAACATTTATAATTTTTATTTGGTTTAACTTGATGTACTAAAATAGCTAAAATTAAAACTGAAATAAAAATAATGATAATGGAAAATATAAAATTAAAAACGAATTCAAGGTCCCGTCCAAACTTCCACAGACTCAATGGCAAGCACAGCTGTCAATCATGACGTCACACCCCGTTTTTATAGCAACTAAAACCAAACTTATTGGAAGAACAAACCATTGAATGTATGTCTGCTTGATAAGAAGTACCTAAAATGAAGTATAATTGGATTTTTTTAGTTTGGTTTACGTCCTATTTGATTACATGGAGAGGGCGGGGTTTATGACATATACTGAGGCCAGCCACCGAAATGCTTTGGCTTATCTTTTCAGGACGTGTGTGGCACACTTGATTCAGATATGTAGAATTTATTTGACAAATTATACTCAAGGAGGAACTGCCACGTCTGTTAACTGGCCAAGATTAGTCTCTCGCTCTAACATACACTGTCGTGCAAGATTCAGTCGGACCCCAAAGCACGTACTTGCATTGGCTGAAAGAAGTTGGTTTGTGTATTGTATGCACATTATAATGATAGATATTAATTATTGACATTTATATTATTCAGGTTGCATCACATTAACATAATTAAGTAATAATATAAATATTTTGAATTTTTAAGCTGTTCATATGAAAAAGAGTATAATAATATATATTTTAGGTTAGCAATATTATTTTCAATAACAAAAGGAAGGCGTCAGCCCTGTTTCTTGTGATGTCCAAGCCTCTAATCTAGCAGTGACTGTAATACTATGCTGTCTTTACTGTCCTCTTTAGGCTGTTCCTCTAGTTTTTCCCTGTTCTTCCGACTTTTACCCCCAATAAGTCAGATGTCGTCTTATTTCTTTAACCTCTGTGTTTTGTTCATTCAACTGTAGGCGTGCCAGCATGGATTTGCCCAACACTTAGAACACCTTCTGTTCTATGGTGCAGACACCACTTCCCAGAATGCATCAGGAAACACTGCCCTCCACATATGTGCCCTTTACAACAAGGTAATCAAGGTTTTATTTCACTGTTTCAGTAAACAAAATGTTTAGTAGTTGTTATTTATATTTTTTTAGTTATCTTTAATTTTTGTATTTTTGGTTTAGTTTTGTGTTATTTTTGTTTATTTTTTTATCTACTGTTATAATTTGTATTAATATTTTGAATTGGCTTTAATTTTTTTATTTCTAGTTTATTTTATTTTTTATTTTTATTAATTTATTTAGGTGATTATCTATTTTACAATTTACAACTTAGGTTAAATTAAATTTTTTATTTCAGTTTTAGTTTTAGTTCTAGTTCAAGTTAACCTTATTTCAGTTAGTTGCCAATGCAACATTGCTAATTCAGATTTTTTTTTGTCTAATGTTTATTTTTTTTATTTTTTTTCAGCTTTATTACAATTAACTAAATGTTTCAATGGTTTTAGTTTATGCTAATTAGTCTAATGACTAATGATTGACAACATCTTTGTCCATTCAGGAGAGTTGCGTTCGGGTCCTTCTTTACCGAGGAGCCAGTAAGGAGATGAAGAACAAACATGGTCAAACCCCCTTCCAGGTAACTGTGTGCTATCAGTTCTAATCACATGACTTATTATAAATGCATGTGGGATGTTTCACCGCTGTACTAAACATTTAAAGGCTAGTGAAACAAAAAGACATTCACATTAAATGCACAGATAAACAATTTAAACAAGTAGCAAGTGTTTGTGCAAATGGTTGTCCTCATACCTCAAATTAAAGATTGCATTTTTGCAAAGTACATTTTAATGCTGTTTTTACAGGTTGCTGTGATGTCGGGCCATTTTGAACTTGGAGAAATCATCAAAAATCACAATGATGCAGATGTTGGTGAGTGTGCATCTTTATAACAGAAAGAATGATAAGTATACCAAAGCTCTCTTCCAAAGTCTAGGCCACTCTTTAAGACATCATTGGTGTGATTTTGTTGTCTAGAAAGGTATCTAGTCTCATGTGTCCTTTACAGAGAAGCCAAAATTGTGACAAGCTCAGTGTAAAAAAAATCAAGTACTGATGAACAGCAGTTTAATCTAATTAAAACAGACTATTTTACTAAATATTTGTGTTTTGTGCATTATTTATTCTTATTAGAGTATTGCATCATTAGTTTTTGTGATTTTTCATAAAAGTTTTTTTTAATTGTTAAATAAAATAACATAAATATTAGAGGAAAAACTTTAAAAAAAACTTGAACAAAAAAGAGAAATGTTGCTTTGGCAGCTAACTGAAATAAGTTGAAGTTTAAGTACTAAAATTGCTCAAATTAAAAATGAATTACGGCTAAATAGAAATATGCAAAAAAACAAAGGCACATAACAACATTACTACAATTTAAAACGAAAATATACTATAATAGTATATAATACTAAAATAACAGTGTCGGTGTTTCTCATGTACTTAGTTTCTGCCTCTGAACTCTTTCCAAATTGCTTGCATTTGAAGTTCCTTCGAAGGCAGATGCCTATGTAGACAGTAGACATCAAGGCAGATCACTAAGTTTTGGAACAGAGCCCATCTCTATGTAATCTCTTCTCCTTTAATCTTTTATTTTCTTTCCCATCAGTTCCATTTTTGGAAACTCCCAAATACGCTCCTCACTTTCTGGACGGCATGTTGAATCAGCCCATCACGGCTGGCCTTCAGCATCCTCACCCGCTGCTCCGCGCCAAGAGCGAGAACACGATGACAACGCTCAGGATCCCGTAGCGATGCCCACCGCTGCCGCCAGCATCCACCTGCTCAGGTAGCCCTTAACCCCCTGCTGGCCATCAAGGGAACACACAAGCACAGACATCAGTCGCCAAATCATTCGTTTTCTCTCGTTTCAATCAGACTCAACGCCGGGCCTCTTTCGCTTTGAGGAGCTCCAGCAGTCCCCGTGGAGCCCGAACACGGTCCCCGTCTCGTGGGAGGGAGGGAGGAGAGAAGGAGGAAAAGCAGGAAAAGCAGCAAAAGCAGCGAGGGAGGCAGGGGTGAGAATGGATACATAAAAAATGTCTATGGTGGTCGTCTTTGGCCATTGCGGTGATGATTTTCAAAAGCAGATCCTGTAAAAATCCTGTGAAGAGTTTATTTTTGGCAGATTTGGCAGGTTCACTGGGTTTGTTGGTGCATCCTTTTCATCCAACAACACTAAATAAAAGTACACTATATGCAACTAGAAACACACACACACACACACACACACATATAATTGAGTCTCAATAAATAGTTGAATTTGAATTTTGGGTTGTGAGTTTTAATTTACACTAACCATCTGAATGAAGAAATACAATAAATAGACTAAAATGAATTATTAATAAAATGAGAAAAAAATAAAAATATATTTCAAATTTTAAAAATGATAGAAAGTGAGTAGAATAATAATAATAATATAATGCATAAAATGTCACTATTATAGTTTTTATTGATATTTTGAATTATCTTTATTGTTAAATTTTGTTTCATTTTTAGTAATCTTGTTATGTGCTTTTGTCGTCTTTATTTTTCAAAAACAAAGTTTTAGGTTTAATTGATTTATTTTTTTCAGTTCAGGTTTAGTTTTAGTATTTATTTATTTCCAGTTACTAATTTTAGTGCTTCAGCTTAAACTTATTTCAGTTAATCGCCAAGGCAACATTTATAATTGCCTTATTTTTCATCTAACATATATATTTATTCAGTTTTATTTCAAATAATGAATCAGATTTAGTAATGCTTGACATGAAGTTTGATTATGTAGCTAAATTATGGAAAAGCTACTGTTGTGTGGAAATACTGAAAAATGTAAACGCTAGTTGCAAAGGCAAGTTTCTTACCAATGCTGTGTAAAGCAAACAGCAAATCATGACAAACAGCTCAAATCTTACGGTCTGGGAAAAACGGTTCAGTCTGTGCTGCAAAATCAATCATCAGGCTCTCAGCAGGCGTTAAGCACACGCAACAAGAGCGACTCCTGCTAGGATGAGCTGTTTTTTAAGCCAAGTTCAAACCGGTGGAAATGAGAATCACCTTAGGGCATCATAAATTAATAAATGAATTTCCCAGGATGCCTCTGGGTTGTAATTACCTTTTTTCTTTTTACCCCGTCGTTTGATTTCCATGGTAAGCGTGTCTTTGGTGACTAAACAATCTCAGGCTGTCAGGAACTCTTCCGGATCATATTTCAAACCAAAATCAAAACAATTATTAAGTCAAAACAAATTAAGTCTTAAAATTAAAATAAATTTGTTTTACATCGCAACATTATTTTCATAATAATTTAGCAAATTTTTCTGCCAGTTTTCCTACTGTAATACAGGGATTTCCAAACCCACTGAGAGTTTAATCTAATATTTAAATAATTTAATAAATGAAATAATTTAACAAAATATTTGCATGTTAATTTTTTATTTTACATTTTAATGATTTGATTAATTATTATCTTTTTTATCAACTGTAGTTTCTGTTATATTATATATTTTTTAACTATTATGTAGTTATATTTTTTTAATAAAACAAAACATGATAATGAGGACCTACAAAGAATCGCAATTAAGAATAATGGAAATTATTTAAAAAATTATAATTAAAAAGTAAAATGTCTCGATGCATTACTGTAATGAGAAATGAAAATGGGCTTAATTGCATGACAATTTTTTATTGCCCTAAAAATAGCTTCTTTTAAATTTTTTTCCCATGATATTTTAAGCAAAATGTCATTTCTTTTGCTTTTGGGGTGAAAAGTGATCAGCCATTTATATTCACCCATAGATTCAGGTGTTATTTTTTAACATTTGAGACATTTGCTGTTCAGTGTGCATAAACATCAAATTTCAAGTGTTAATCCATGTTTAGACCCTTACCTCTATCATTGTGGTGTTTTTTACATGCTAACTGTCAGCACTGATTTCTGTTGCTCTCTTATGTTACCATTACAGAAGCTCTGACTCACTGTTTTGCACTGTTAGGCTTCTGGCCAAAGCTCCGCTGCCATACTGAGTTAATTCTTACTCAGTGGGTTAGAAACAAACACTGTCTACTGTGTAAAAGAATCAATCATCTGGCTAAAACCTTCATTCTATGGAGTCTGTACAGTAGTATACCTAGAATATATTCCAGACTAGACTGGGATACTTTTACATTTGGTCTTGAAAATTTGGTTACATCCTAGAAATAATCATTTTGTATGGTGGTTTGGTCCCATGGTGTTCAATAATGGATGGTATCCAAATATTAAGGAGTTATGACAATCACATTCCTGCACAAAATCCTTGGAAACTTACCCTATAAAATAAAGCCAAGCCAACATTATAAATGGGCTCTAATGCACCCGCCTACACCATTTTTTATTACTTTGGATAAGATACAACTTTATGCCTGCATGTTATTGTGTTTTTGTATTCTTCTGTCTTTCCAGTGTTATTTTAGAACTGTATATATATA
>FLSR01004874.1:8147016-8179403 GCA_900092035.1 Leuciscus waleckii | reverse complement strand
ATTGTATTGGTCAAAATTATCGATTTTTCTTTTATGCCAAAAATCATTAGGATATTAAGTAAAGATCATGTTCCATGAAGATATTTTGTAAATATATAAAACATTTATTTCTGTGAGTGAATGCTGCACAATCGTGAACATAAATGGACAACTTTAAAGGAGATTTTATCAATGTTTAGATTTCTTTGCATCCTCAGATTCCAGATTTTCAATAGTTGTATCTCAGCCAAATATTGTCATATCCTAACAAACCATACATCAATGGAAAACCTATTCATTCAGCTTTCATATGATGCATACATCTCAATTTAAAAAAATTTACCCATGTGACTGGTTTTGTGGTCCAGGGTCACAAATGTAAAATGTTCCAAAAATGTTTTAAAGAATGTCGGTAGCCAAACAGTTTATGGACCCCATTGACTTCCATTGAATTTCTTTCCATACTATGGAAGTCAATGGAGTCCATCAACTGTGTTATCCATATTCTTCAAAATATCTTCTTTTGTGTTCAGCCGAAGACAGAAACTCATACAGGTGTGGAACAACTTGAGGGTGCGTAAATGATGACAGAATTGAACTTTCCCTTAATATTTCATTCTGTTTCTCATCCAAAGTTATCTTATGGCTTCAGGAAGCCACAGTATATGTCATTTGAGATACTTTGACAGCCCTTGCTCACTATATGCTTTCATTATATGAAAAAGAGCAGCGTTTTCACAAATCATACAGGTTTGAAACGAGTGCAGATCTCGTTTTTGAGTGAACTATTCCTTTAAAGCATGTTTCTCTCCCACACTTGTTTCTTTCGTTCTCTCCCTCCTCTCTTTTCACACAACCCCTCCTCGTTCTGTCTCTCTCTGAATGTCGCAGTGACTGAATGTGAGCTCTGTTAAACCCTCCCTTTCTCTCCCTCCTCCTCACTCGTTCTTAAGCATGTAGGCTCTAGGTTTGTTCGGTGTCTCTCGCTCTCTCTCTCTCTCTCTCTCTCTCTCCTCCTCTGGCTGTGTGTGCGCTGAGAGACGAGGGGCCGGAGAGGAGGAGGACTCAGAGGAGGGGGGGGACATGGCAATGGGGGGATACGGAGAGAAAGACCTGTCTCTCCCTCTCTCCCTCTCATCCTCATGGCCCTCGCTCGGTCCCCAGAACCGCAGCGTCTGGTTCATTTACAGGTATCGGCTGCTCCATTCTTTTATTGTCGCTGCGGAGAGAGAGGTAGAGCGAGAGAGAGCGAGAGAGGCAGATGGATGCTCTGAAGAGGTAGCAGACAGACTGTTGAGCAGAATCAATGTTTTCATATACAGTATATATCATCTGTGTGTGTGTGTGTGTGTGTGAACAGTCTGCTCTTTTAATCGTAATCAGATCCCTCTTCTGTGCGTGTGTGTATGCATCTATACGTGTGCATTTGAGTCGTGAATGTGTCTGTCATTGTACATACGATGGAGGAACAACACGTCAGAAAACCTTTTCCTGCTGTGCGTGTGCTTTAAATGAGTTCATGTGACATGTATGTGTGTTTGTGAATCATTGAAAGGGGTATGAGTCACTATGGGTGTATATATGTGTGAAAGTGTGCATCATAGAAAGTTGCGATCCTTCGGGGTTGATCAAATACGGCATGAATGTGTGTGAGTATTCCTGGCGTATCGTCATCTATGCATCACAATCCTTCCCGCTGTCATTCCTACACAGATGCGATATGATGATGCTTTTCAGAACGGTGTTAAAGTAGGAAAATGCTGGTAAAAATTCGAGACGGATCAACTTTAAAAATGAGCGAACTTGTCACGTGAGAGGATTTTGTATTTGAAAATCACAATTTCAATAATAATAAAAATAAAAAAAACGTTTAGCTTATGCTAAAGATGTTAAATTGTAATCATCTTCAGTTACAGAAACTGAACTGAAGATGATAATCTGAATATCATTTCATTAGCATCTTGTGATTGAACAAATGTGGCATAAATAGGTGGATTTCAAAATATTGGGATTGTCATTGGTTGGATTTTTGACATCTAAAATTGTAAAATCTTCTGTTTGTAGTAGAGTTTTGGCTCAGGTTCGTCATAGGTGTTTATAATTAGCTTTATTTAAGAACTAGAACTAGTTAAGTACAGTACAGTACCTCAGTACAGTATAATGATGCCTTTAAATGGATGGTTGCTCTTTCCAAACTCTTGTTAACAAATTGTCATTTTGCATCACAGTATTTTCCACTGTCATTCAGGAACATCTGATATGTTTGTTGTTCGATGTGTTAAACCTTGTGTTTGCCAGTTCTGTGGGTCGTGTGCTGTATCCATGATGGATGATGATGCCATTCAGAACGCTGTTTAATTTGGAAAGTTTGGCTGTTGTGTCGGATTAAAATTTGAGACGGTTTCGACCTCTAGAAAATTAGCAAACTTGTCATGTGAGAGGATTTCGTAAAAAAAAAAATCAGCTCAAGTTAAAGGTGTTAAATTGTACATTTTATATACAGAAACTGAACTTATTTTATTTTTCCAACACTTGATAATCTGAATATTAATTTGTTTGCTTGTTTGTGATGCTCCTTGATTGAACGAATGTGGGATAAATATGCAAATTTTAAATAGCTAACTGTGCTGTATCCATAATGGATCTCCAGGATTATGGGATCTTATCTATATGCCTGTGGAAGAAGATAAAGAAGACTGTAATATCACTACAGATTTAGCTAATGGAAAGAGCTCACAGGCACTATAAAGTCATTTTTTTGTTGATTTAGTAAATTGAGATCCATTTTGTTTAACATAGGCTGACGTAAAGCTAATAATGGAGAATGTTTCACATTTGTGTTGGATAACATTATGTGAAGGTGATGTACATGTCAGCAACTGGTTATTTATGTTAGATAAATGTTCCTATCGCAACATCCTGACCGTAAATATACTCACATTAGGGAAAATGTATATTTAAAAATTCTCACAGCCAAAATTGAATGTTTGGAAAATGTTTTTTTTATCTAAATTTGTTGCAAGTGATCCATGTGGAGATTTTTGCAAGATGATAAGAATACAGGCTTTACGTTGTAGCATTAATTCAGCTGGAGGCATTCGAGCATCAGAACAAAGATATTTTGCCTTGACATCGCAGTCAGAACACACAATGTTCAAAATGATAGAGCTTGAGCTGACAAAACATAATGTTAGTCTGTAACTGTCATTGTCTTTGCTCTGAACTAACTGCACACTTCTAGCCTACAAACCCTCATGCATTCACCATGGTAACCATAGTGTCCGCCAAAATACCATAGTTACTAACGTTATCGTTGCTACTGTAAATCCAACATATATGACATTTCAAAATCTATTTTTGAGCTTTAGATAGAAGCTGTGTTTTGAAACATGGCAGCTGGTTTTCTAACCGGTCCAAGCTGGTCATTACCTAACGAAAGCTGTACTTAAACTGGTTTACCAGCCACAGCTTGACCACTTTATGCTGTAACTCGTTTTCTGCTGATTCAAGATGATTAAATTGCTTGAAACGGTTAAAAATGGGATGTTTACAAAACAGCTACAGTTTCCTGTGTATTCAGAACTGTGTTATTTTAGTATCATTAATATACTATACTAGTGTAGTTTTTATATTCATATTTAGATTTTTATTTTTATTTTATTGTTACATATTGTTTTCGTTAAGTTTTAAAATGACTAAAGTTATTTTGTTATGTTTTTGTCATTTTTATTAGCTTTACATGTCTATATAGTTTTTATTAATTTTATTTCAGGTATAGTCATTTTAGTACAAAAAATATATAAATTATTTATTCTTTGGCAACTAACTGAATTAAAATATTTTTATTTTTATTTATTTTATTTTTTATTTTTAGTTTACGATCATTACCCAGAGTGATATTCTCAAATGATGACAAATTATTTCTTAATTTTGATTCTAGGTTGATAAAATGAGCTTCTGCATTGTCTGTGAAACATCTCTGTCTCTTCTCTCTGACAGTGACTACATCATAAAGGAGAAAACTGTACTTCTGCAGAAAAAAGACAATGAAGGCTTTGGTTTTGTGCTCAGAGGGGCCAAAGGTGAGTGATGGACATCATCGAGCTCTTTTCTGGTTTGATAACAGCAGCACATCATGACATGGACAGATCTCATCTGTGATTATGATCTATGATCTCTAGCCCAGACTCCTGTGGAGGAGTTCAGCCCGACTCCTGCCTTTCCGGCTCTGCAGTATCTCGAGTCTGTGGACGAGGGGGGCGTCGCGTGGCGGTCCGGTCTGCGGATGGGGGACTTCCTGATCGAGGTCAGCAAAGAGCTCGCCTCCTTAGATGCAATCATGTTTTAGACAATTAATGCACAGATTGTATTAGATAAAGAGCCACGGACAGTTATACAAAAACAGATTGAACGCAAAGCCAAAGCGAGTTTAGCGGTATAGTCTCCTGTCTGTGAGGTGTTAAACCCTAGACTGAACAAATCTTAACACCTACACTGAGGTGATAAGCCTCACTGTGATACTTGTGTTACTGACTTTAATTTGATTCTGCAAGAGAAGATGACGTGGAGCTTGTGTACCCTGTATATGCCATCTTGACTATTTGGTATTGCAAAATATATTTGTATTGATGCATCTCCAGACGCTTCGGCCTGTTAGCAAACACCTTCACCTCACGGTTCCCGGCTGGTTAATGTGGAGTGTGAATCATGTTGAATCATTTTGAAACAAGTCTGATGATAATGCTTAAGACGCCCACTTGTGTTCCTCTCTCTCTAAACTGCAAATCAAATTTCCTTTCTTATATAATTGTCAAATATAATTTTATTTAAAAACAATCTTTGTAAAGCTATGTGTACCGTGAAAGTCACTTGAACTGAATAATGAGGTAGAAAGTTTAGGGTCGGTAAGACTTTTTAAAAATGTTTTTTAAAGAATGCTCACCGAGACTACATTTATTTGATAAAAAATATAGCAAAAACAGAAATATTCAAAAAAATGATTGCAATTTAATGTATCGGTTTTCTATTTGAATATATTGTAAACTGTAATTTATTCCTGTGATGCAAAGCTGAATTTTCAGCATCATTACTCCAGTCTTAAGTGTCACATGATCCTTTGGGAATTATTCTAATATGCTGATTATTATCAATGTTGAAATCAGCTTTGTTGCTTTTTAAAATATTATATTACATATTATAATATACTGTATTATATATTTTTGTGGAAACCGTGATAAGTTTTTACAGGATTCTTTGATGAATAGAAAGTTAAAAAGAACATAATTTATTTGAAATAGAATCTTTTGTAATACTATAAATGTCTTTACTGTCACTTTTGATCAATTCAAAGCATCCTTGCTGAATAAAAGTTATGTGTAAATTGTTTATTTTTAGTTTAAAGGCATTTTGAGATTATTGAGGGCATTCACCTTTTTATTATAATGTCTCTGGTATTAGAGAAAGTGTCAGTCACTTAAAATATTCATATTTATGTTTCATAGTGGTGAGCTGTGTGATTCAGGCCTAAAGGGTTTTAGATAATTTTCTGAAAGAAACTTGGCTCCTGCTACTGGCATTTAGGTATATGCGCTTTTCTGTGCCTCGAAAAAAGCTGTTTGACTACAGCAGGCCAAACAGATGTTGCAAATGCTCTTATTTATATTACTTTGAATCAGTCCCAGTCCACTTCTATAGAGTCCCAGTCCGAAACTGGCATAACACAGTAAGCGGATAAGGATTCCACACATTCCAGAAATAGGCTGGATCATTAGCGGAAATGTGGGATAACATGTAGGTAGATTGATAAACAAACAGTTCTTGGCCGCAGTGCTGTACTCCCTTCTGACCTCAGGCCAGATTAGGCAGGGTGTTACGGGCTGTGAACCGCTCCTGGCGCGCCTGGCAAATCCGCCGTTACAATAGCAATCCGCTATGGAAAAAGCGCGTCTGCTCTTAAAGGGAATGTGAGATGATGCTCTGATTGGTTTATTTCACGTTACGCCCGAACCACACCTATGAATAATGAAGCTACTTCAGACCAACCCATTTTAGATTTGCGCCTGGCGCAAGAGGCATTTATCCCGCCGGGAAAATAGCAACAGCGCCCAAGACCCGCCCACAAAGTTACTTGCGCTTTGCGCTTGAAACTTGCGTTTCAGATCGTTAAAATAGGGCCCTTTATGTTACTATTTATTCAAAGTACAGTGTCGCCATTATCGCTGTTTTCTCACAGGTGAATGGAATCAATGTAGTGAAGGTGGGTCACCGGCAGGTGGTGAACATGATTCGCCAGGGCGGGAAAAGTCTGATGGTGAAGGTCGTCATGGTTGCACGAAATCCTGAGATGGAGGAAATGCCTAAGAAGAAAGGTCAGGGTCTGCTTTTACTGTCGATTTGTCTGTGGGAGTAAGAATGAATGGCATTGCAGACAGTTTTTGATTTGATTTAATAGCGCTCTCTCCTTACCTTTAGTTCCCCAGCAAAGTAAGCGGCTGACCCCTCCGGCCATAGCTCTGCGCTCCAAATCCATGACTTCAGAACTGGAGGAGATGGGTACAATCTCACAAACACATATCCTCACCTTACATACATATACATGCATGAAATACATGTTAGTATATTAAGCAGTTTTGTTCCCAAAACTTATTATCATGCATTGTCATCTTTTTGACTGATAATGTGCTTATTTTTCTCTCTTCTTTGCACACAGTGGAGAAAGGTCTGTGCAATCTCTTGTCATTTTGAACCATTATATTATTATTTTAGAATGAATGACCTAAAACTATCCACAATTCACACCAAAATAATATATATATATATATTATTTACAAAAAAGAATGTACTTAATTGCCACACAAACGACTTTTGTGTTTATATATATATATATATATAATTTGTGGCAATTAAACATTAGTTTTTTGTTGTCATTTTCATTCATTCACAATGTTTCTCAAGGCTATTCTCATCATTAGATTTTCATTGATGCAAGTTTTTTTTAACGATATTTGTATTTCACAACCATAATGTATAAATACTTCACTATTTAAAAAAAATTTACATTATACATATTTCTGTCATGAAAATGTCACAATGAAAAACCAAAATGAAACTTAAAACAGGCTTCGTTTTAAATTAGCAAAAAACTTATGTTTTCTGAATTAAGGATGATATATCTTAGTTTTCATGTTTCATGAAATCAGCTGTTTAATCTCATCAAAATGATTTCTTTCAGTAATCTGTCTTCTCATATAAAATGTTTCAAGGATATGAATTTATTATTCGGATTGTGTGCGTCTCCATTCTTCCTCCAGACTCTGGGACCTTGGTTTCCAAATGAGATGCAGAATTTGCTCTCATCAGAAAAGAGGACTTTGGTCCACTGTGCTTTATTAAATCCAGAGTCAACGCAGCCGTCTAGCCGGACATTTTCAGATCACTTCATGCTTCCTTCATTTTCCAGCAGGATTTGCACCTGCCCACACTGCCAAAAGAACCAAAACCTGGTTCAATGACCATGGTATTACTGTGTGATTTCATGTAATATTCTAATTTTTTGAAATCCTGTTTTCGTGGGTTTTATGAGCTGGAAGCCCAAATTATGTACAAATAAACAACTAAATACTTGAAATCGTTTAAGTTGTGGGCCCTGAATCTATAATCTATGGAAGTTGAACGTTTTGAATGGAATTATGGAAATAAAAAAACTTTTCCATGATATTCAAATTTTTTGGAAAGGGTCTGTATATATATATTATTTACAAAAAAGAATGTACTTAATTGGGTATGTGGAAGTCAGTTATCAAATGCATGATGATGATGATGATGATGAAATGTGTACTGTGACTGCCTCAAGTTAGCACGACTATCATATGGGTGGCATTTACTATAAGAGCAATTCATGAAAGTTTCTCTGGGATGTATGAATGTGCCTTGTAAGATGTTTGTTTGGATCATTATGGTCAGATACGTGTGTAACTGTCTCTGTCTGTGTATTTGTATGTGAAGTTGCTAATTTTTTTGAATGTGATTTTTCTCCATGCTCAGATCATTCAGAGAGTTCTCAAGCCCCAGAGAAGAAGAAGAGCGTCTATCAAATGGCCCTTAGTAAGAAATCTTCCTTTTTATTGTGACATCTTTTATATCCATCTCCTGCTATACATTTCTCTTTATATCTTAATATATATTTCAATGTAAATTATGATATATGCACATGGCTTCACCTCCAGTCTGACAGTCTGTTGAATAAAAAGACCAAATGGCAATAAATATGTTTTCATGATTTATAGCATGAATGGCGTCTTTTTTTCTCCTTTCGTTCTCCAGATAAGCTGGACGAGATTCTAGCCGCTGCTCAACAGACAATTAGCACATCAGACTCTCAGGGTCACAGAGGTCATGGGGGCAAGAAGGAACGAAACAAGGGCTTAAACGCTAATGAGGTAACATCTCGTTCATTTATCTCTGTACTGATTAACAGTGATTCGACAGTTTTGAGGAAGCTACTTTTAAAGCTGGTTTGTCAAGTTACTCATAATTTAAAGCTACTCATTTGAAAAAGTGGAAGCTACTTAAAGGTAAAGCTACTGATGATATATTTTGTCATTTATCACCAGCATAAACTTTAGCAAACTGCATTAAAAACATTGTAATGAACAGCAGCATATAGCTAAATGTTTCTGCATAAAAAAGAAGATCTAAAATGCTGTGCAGAGACTCAAATCGGTGAACCATCCGAACAAAACAAGTCACTAGAATGAATAGGACTTTCTAACATTATACATGAGAGAGAAGTTTGGAAAAGCCTGTTTGAATATTGCATCAGCTTACTCCGCTGTAGAGTAGCACATGACATCAAAAACCACCGCTACTCGTTGGAAAAAGTAGCTACAAGATAAGCTTCAAAGGAGTTATATTCAGTACACAGCTCTGAAACTTAGTAGCTTTGGTTAAAGAAAGTGTTTCTTTATAGAATATTTCTACAAATGACCATTTACGTTTGTTAGCCCGATCTTAGGTGTTGAAAAGCTGTGTTAGTAAGGATTTTCACCTGGTAATAAGTGTAAGAGTGCAACAACCTTTGTGCTGCATTTGCTGAAAAAAGTACATTTACAAGCAGTTCATGTGTGAATATAGTGCTGTAATCCGTATTTCACTGAGGCAGCAAGGAAATGTGATAAATATTTAATCCCATCAGTCTCTTTTCTTTGTTCACAGCAAACTTTTGAACAATCAGGTGTTGGCATGATGCCATCAGGGTCTGGGTATGGTTATAACCAAGCCCAGTTTTCATCAGGCCATTCAACTCAGCGTGCTATGATGATGCGTCAGAAATCCATGGGTGAGTTTAAATGCAGAAGGTGTTGAATGCATCTCTTTAGTTCAATTGCACTGTAACTAGGGCTGCACAATTAATCAAATTTGTAATCACAATTACAATTACGGATGCTAGTTAGTTTTAGTTTATTTCGGTTTATTTATTTAGCAACTTCAAAAGAAAGAAAGAAACTATTAACGGTGTAAAAGTTGCTTGATGGAAAAGGTGTCGGCTGAAGCTTATGCTTATTGCGCCGATCCTTTTTACATTTATTTTATTTTACACACAACACCAAACACCAAAGTCATCTTGTGTACATAAAGAATGACTAAAAGAAGAAGAAGCTAAATTCATTCAGCTTTGTATAATGTAATATATATATATATATATATATATATATATAACATTTATTTGACACTTCCCAAACTTCGCCTCAATTTGGTTACTGGCTTTATATATATAGTGTTTGACAGAATTGTTTGTTAGTCAGTTTTATTTATTTATTTTTTGATAATTTCTTAAAGCTACCTATGGATTTACATGTTTTCAGTTCATCATCGAGACTATTCCACAGTTTAACCCCCTGAACTGACAGACATCTCTGTTTGACATTGGTTCTGATCTGTGGTTTACTGAACATGAGTGTTCCTCTGAGCTCATAAGGAATAGATTTCATCTCAAACAGGTTTTGGACACAGTCTGGAAATGTATTTATTATTTTAAACATTATTTTGGCTATTTAAAATTCTACTAAGTCATTAAATTTTAATAGGTTAGAGTTTATGAATAGCTTGTTTGTTAGATGATAATAATCTGTTTTATTTATAATTCTTATTGTGCATTTTTGCAGAATAACAATTGGTTTTATTGTTGTTTTGTATGTATGTCCCCAGATCTCAACCCCACAAGTGACCCTCTGTAGCCGTGACCTGTCGTTGGTGAATTGCACAAACTTGATTTAACTCTGTTCTGCATGTCTTCTCTCCAAAGGAGTTACAGAAGAGGAGAGGGGACATCTCCATCCTCCTACTATGAAGTTGTCCCGTAGTCTTTCTGTGCCTGGACCAGAGGACATTCCCCCTCCACCCGACACCTCAGCGCCTGAGCCCCCCCTGTCTGCCGGTGGCCACACAGATAGGAGAGCAGCACCAACACATTTTTATGCTGTCCCTCCTCTGCCTCCATCACACCACCCGCCTCACACCCAGACACAGCACAGGGTCCCGCCCAACCGCAGGGTAAGAGCTTGATACCATGGTCAAGGTCCCAAGAAGTGGCATCGGTCATAGGCTTTGTTCTTTCTTGTATTTTCCTTTACATAAATTTCCACATAAAAGAGTATTAAATCTTAGAAATATTGTGTATTCCAGGCTGAAACTGATACCAGCAAGATGGGAGGAGCAAGAATGGGTGGTATGAGACGTGGCTATAGCAACGCCACACCTCCCTCTGATGTGGGCGCCAAACAGTCCACCACACAGCGTAACCAAGCGCAAGCGGTGGCTAAGATTGCAAGTCGGCAAGGTGGGAAGGGGCTGTTGGTGAAGCAGCGCAAGGTGGAGGAGACTGCAGGCCGAGAAAAATTGCAGAAAAGTTCCATTTCAATCCCAACGATTATTGTTAAAGCGCCATCTACCAGCAGCTCTGGGCACAGTAGCCGTGCAAGCAGTGAGGATACAGAACTGTCTCCTGAGATGAATGAAGAGCAGGAAGAGGAAAAGCCTCAAAACCCAGTCATGGCTCCTACGCCCACTCCACCTCCACCACCTAATATCCCAGGTAAACTGGAAACACTGGGCAGGAGCACAGCACAGCGGGAACGTGAACGCTTCCGTGATTCCCGTCGGAAAAGCGCCTCATTTTACTACTCCTCTGAGGAGGACATTTTAGATGAGAAGGAATCTGCTCAAACTCCACTGGAGGCCAATACCACCTCTCGTTTGCGCTCTTCTAAATCTATTGATGAGGGATTGATCTCTGGTGATGCCTTAAGCATGCCACCTGCGTTTGGGTTGCCGCAGTACGCATCAGCTACACCTCATCAAGCCACTACCTTCATCCACCCATTGACTGGGAAAGTTCTAGACCCAACAAGCCCGCTTGGACTCGCGCTGGCAGCACGTGAGCGAGCGCTGAAAGACGACCACCGTACACGTAGAGAGGAACGACACTTCGGTCGCCAGCTGTCCAGCACTGGAGTTTTTCCTTCTGCAGTCTCCCCTACAAACCAAAAGCCCGTTCCTCCATTCTACATATACCAATCACACACCTCAGTCTCCTTATGGTGCCTCTCCAACAACAGGTGGGCCAGGCTCACAGAGTCGCCCCCAGTCTCCTCGAATGCTGCGATTGACTGGAGGTGGGACGGGGAGCCTGGAATGGAATGAACAGAACGTTATGGATAGAGAGGAAAGAGGGACACCAAAGGTGCGGTTTACAGATAATCAAGCCAGTCAGTACCAGTCTCATCCTCAGGACAGGGACAACAGGGCCAATCAGTACCACACTTACCTGCGGGAAAGAGAGAGAGAAGGGCACAAGAGGATACCACCCAAGCCTCCTCCCCGCAGGCCTTCCTACATAGATAAGGAGAGTGAACTCGGCACAGCTGACAAAAGTCCCACCAGTAATTCCCAGGATGACAGGGGAGGACAGAAGATGGGAGAGAGCAGGATGGAAAAGGAGGGAGAGAAGGATGTGAAGATGGGGGGAAATCTAAGGGTTGGAGAGGGTGGCGATGTGATGATGCTTCCACCTCCTGCTCCATCTGTGGATGTGGATGATGAGTTTGTGTTTGCAGAGCCCCTACCTCCCCCTATACAATTTGCAAACGGAATAGAAATAGACACCCATGGAACAACAGAATATAATCAACAACAACAACAGAAGGAGCTGTCAGGATCTCAGTCTCTCAATGACCAACAGTCCCTGCAAATGCTTTCCAATCCCCCGCAAGATGCCATGTCCCTACCAGACAACATGCATGCTGACTCACAGCAGACACCCATCCATCCTTCTGCTGTGGTACATCCATATCTTTTCCCACCGTCTTCTGTAATCCTCACTCCACAGCTGTGTCCTAAAATACCTCCTGCAAACCCTCCTCAGTCTCAACCCTCTGGCTATTCCCAGCACCCAAACACTGGCCAACCCCAGCCTTTATCCTCGCCACAAGCGGGAGACTCTGCCACTTCTAGTCTTACATCTTATGACAGCGAGGTGGCCAATCTGACTCAGTCAGCTCTCTCCCCATCTCTTCCTTCTCCTCAGATTTTCCCTCCTTCGAGTTCCCCTTCCGCCCAGCACCACCTCCTCTTCTGACCCTATGTCATTGCATCGACCTCTACCACTTTTCTATCAACACCAAGGTCACACTAATGTGTCTCTGTCGTATTCCACAATGGCTGCACCTGCTGCTGTAATGACCGTCACCACAACTATGCCTTTGGAAAGTACATCAGTTATAGCAAGTGATCGACTTCCTCCGGCACTTAAGGGGCGTGATTGGTCGGAGCCTGTGGTTGATTCTGGAATTGAGGAACTGGAGAGTCACAGCATCAGTGATCATCACATGGAAAACTTTGCAGAAAGAATGGATCGAGAAGGAGGCCAAGAGAAGGAGAGGGAAGGAAGGCGAGAAAGTATGGAGAGCGGGATAGTAGGGGATGGTTTCAAAGGAGACCAAAGAGTGTCCCTGGATTTGTCTCTTTCTCACACCGATAAATTCGCTCAAAAAACACAAAAACCACACATTCATAAATCCAAACCACCAAACCAGCCACTAGCTAAACCACACACTCAAAATATGTTAAAATACCACGCACACACACAGAATGGGCGAACCGGACCTCCGCTACAGCGGCAGGCTAGCACTGCTCCCAACATGTACAGGTCAAGGGAAGAGGAGGAGCAAGAACAGGGAAGAGTAGGTGATGCTGAAGTGAAGATTCCAGCGTTTATGGATCGACGTCTGAACTCTCCTCTCTCCAATGTTAAGGCCAGCATCATAAATGAACTCAGCAGTAAACTACAACAGCTTGGTGGCTGGCAGGGTCAGGGACCACCGCCAAATCATAGGTGAGACATCTTGTGAAAACAATCACACATGTAGACACACATTCTTACTAATCATACAGTACAATCATTTGAAATTACCTGAATTTTTGCATTGATAATGAAGTCACAATTATAGACAAATACAGTCTGGATAAACTAACGTATGCAACCAGTTTTTCAAATAAACAATCATTTGAACAAATCCTGGAACTTACCCTGTCTGTGCTATGGACAGAGGTGTGAAGTCCAGGGGTCAGAAAGTACAGTCCTCCATATACTCAGCCAGCTGATTTCACTAATTAGTTCTATCTCCTGGCTGAAAAACTGTGCAAATTAGCAAATCCAGGTGATTGGAACAAAATACTGAGGAGAACTTTTACTTTCTGAACCTGGACTTTACGCCTCTGGCTATGGACATGAATGATACCTCAAATCATAGCAACCCAACAAGTTAAAACCTCTCAGTTCTCTTTGGCAACCACACACAACACCTTAGCATTGTTGTGGTGAACTTTGTCACTGGCATGCATCTTATTGATGACCTTTTTTCTGGTTTACATACCTTTATTTTCTCTTTCTCAGGTTTCCAGGTGATCCCTCCTCTGGCTGTGCACCTCTCATCCCTGCTTCCGTTCAGTCTCTCCAACGCTCCTTCTCTCCAAACCTGCCCCCTAACTCTTTAACATCTAACTGCCCCGCTGTGGCTCTGAACCCTGTACCTTCGTCTCCTCTTCCTGTAAAAGCTCTAACCCCAGCCTTAATCCCGATCCCCATCCCATTACCTCTAACCCCAACCCCAGCTCCATCCCCTCTCAAAGACTGGACACCATCTAATTCTCCTATTTCTTTTCCTCACGGTATTTTGTCCCCTCCGTCACTGCCCCATACCCCCCTCTCTCCTCTTTCCCTGGCTCATGCACCCCTCTCTCCTCCATCATTACCTCATCCTCCCATTTCTCCAATATCTCTCTCTCATGCGCCCCTCTCACCTTCCTCTGTCTCTTATCCACCGCTCTCTCCATCCTATTCCCCCTATCCCTTGTCTCCGAAACTTCGCTCTAAGTATCGTGGAAAAGTTTCTGAGTTTCAGTTCTCCGGGCCAGAGCTGCGCCGTTCTGAATCTCATTCATACACTCAGCGCCGTCGAGCGCCCAGTCCCCTCATCTCCTGTTCGGACCACCCGCAGCCTGGACCTCCACGTCCATCCTCGCTCCCTCTCTTTCCATCTGCGCCTCTCTACAGCTCTCTGTTTGAAATCCAACCCCCTTTAACACCCCCATTGGGGTCGCCCACAATATTCAGACCAGTTTTTCCCCCAAACTTCTCCTCTCTTCCCGCTCCCATCTGCGGTGGCTCCTCCTAACCCTGCGCTTGTCTCTAGGTCACTCTCCCCTACCAACTACCTGTCTGGAGGCTCCTCCCCATCTTGTATGGGCTACCCGCCCTTAACGCCTCCTCCACCCAATCAGCCATTTGTGTCTAAGCCCCTCCCCTACTGGAGCAAATATGATGTTGCTGATTGGCTGACTTACCTGAATCTGGCAGAGCACCGGGAACGTTTTCTCGACAACGAGATTGATGGCTCCCACCTGCCATCTCTGACAAAAGAGGACTTCCTGGATCTGGGTGTGAGTCGGGTCGGACATCGCATGAACATTGAGCGTGCGCTTAAGAGACTTACGGACAGGTGAGATAGGAAGATAAGAAAAGGAGGGGAAATGAAGGGTAGATTCAGACGAGGATCTGATGAACAAGCAAAAGAACATTAGAAACCAAACTAGACAGAAGAAGTGAGGGGGAAATGATAATTTTTTTAAACTGGAAAAAAGCCTTTACATTTGTTTTTCTAAAAATGGTCCACCATTTCATTAAAAATTAGCTCTGCATGGATATTTCTGCCTGCAGCTTTACTCGACAAATAAATAGTCTGCCCTCAATGTTTTTATATGCTTAAGATGAAGATTAGTTAAGGAAGACTTAATTTGATCACAAAACCCATATCTTGAGACTGTGACCTTCATGTATACGTTTTATTTTGCACTACCAGTCAAAAGTTTGTACATCTTCTCATTCTTTATGTAATTTTTTTTTATAATTTTAGCATTATAGTAAAGTATGAAAACTATGAAATGATACAAATGGAAATATTTATATAATGTAGTGACTAAATAAGTTTTTGTTTTCATGCACGTGCAAACGTGTAGTTTCTAGTTTTTTTGCTTTTGTTTTTTTTTAAACATAGAGAGAGGCCTTTAGATCAAAAGTCAACCTAAACTCAGGTTGAAAGAAACATAAAATCAGTCAATGTGTCTAACCTTTGACTGGTAGTGTATATTATAAATGCATTGAGTTATGATTTTTCATATTCCATTTAAGAACACACCAATCAATTGAATTGCATCTCATTCCTTTTGTTAAACATGGCATTTATTTAAAATTGCACAAATGACACATGCCCTATAATTACATACTGCACACTAATGTAACTAATTGCTTTTTGAATGCCAAATTCTTCATCTTAGTCTCTAGATGGTCAAGCACTTTTGTTTCTTATACCTCATGCTCTGCCTCCTTTCTTTTCCTCCTTTCCCCCTTCCATGTTTTCTAGGCTCTCCTCTGCTTTCTCTGTCTCCACTGTTTCTTCTGAAGGGCAGAACGAACGCATGAGAGATGATACGACTCAGAGCTAGAGGAGAATTAGAGAGAACTAGTTAGAGGATAGAAAGAAAGAATGTGGTTAGACAAAAAGCACTTGGGATGAAAGGGAAAGACTTCCACTGAAGGACAGAGATGGGGATGATTGCAAAGGAGAAGTGCTATGAAATACTCAAACACTCTTGCCGAGTGAAAGCTAAAGTCATCGTCTCCGTTGTTCTGAGCAAATGTTTGTCATCTCAGCTGAAGCCAGATGGGCAAACTTCTTCAGCCAATCAGAGACACACAAAGAATGTACTTCTTTCATTGTTTTTTGGGATGACTATATCAAAAAGTGTAATGAATTTTAGTAATATTATATTATTATATTGATAAAAAAGAGGCTACTGTGCATATTTTAGCATCATGACGTACAGGCTTTGATTCATCTGATAATATGATGATTAAGGTCAACATGAAATCAGAATCGACCCCGTTTACTTTTTTAATACACATTTCCAGTGCACATTATTCCAAAGAAAACAAATGTAATCAAGCTCTCTTATTTTTAACCATCAGTCATGTTGAGTGACTTTTCACCATCCAATCAATTTGCGATAGATAAAATCAAGCCTTGCCTTACATTTTTATCATTGAATGTCCTTTTTTAAATCGGAAAATATGTTGGATTAGAAAGAAAAAGGGTTACAAACTATTTCGTGTTGACTTTAAGCACTAAAAACAGTCATCGTAATGCCAATAATAACCATATAAGGATTAAGTATGTAAGCATTTTAATACCATAAGCAGAATCAGTCTTCCAAAGATCAGAACACAATGAAAGAACCCATCGTTTATATTGCTTAAGTGCGCTCTTTTTAACCTACACACACACACACACATACACACAAACACGGACTGTGTGTGTATGTGTGTGTGTTTTGTGATGGCGGTGGTGGTTGTTTTATAGGAGTAAAGCATAACTCCATTTCATTTGAAAATATATTTAAGGAATTAGAAACAAAGGAAATATATATGAATATATGTGTGCGTGTGTGTATGGAAATGAATGCAGAATTAAAGTATATATATAAATATCAGATATTTCTATTGTTCTGTACAATAATTGATGAATATGATACATAAGCTCTGCTTAAGAGGTTTGAATAAATTATTCTCGTTGCATTTATTCTCATCTGTTCTTGAGAAACAATCATACGCAAAACATACAGTAAGTGTTGAAAAAAAAAAATCCCAAAAAAAAAAAGAAAGGCCCCCCCCCCCCCCCATACACCCCATTTTTGTAGCCATTTTTGCTGCTTAACAGCCTATTTTCACTGTGTGCTTTATTAATTTAATGCTTGAACCTTGTTCCATGGAAGAAACAACCATTAAGGTGAGTAAATAATGTAATTTGTGTATTTTAGGATGAAGTATTTCTTAAATTCCCACAGGCCACGATTGACTGTGTATGATGCAGATCACTGCGGGTTCTTCACCGTTCCTGTTGCTGAGGTGATGAACTCTGATAATAAACAATCATCAACATTCACTCAGCCAGTGTTGCTATGCTAAGTTAAGCACTTTATCCCCCGGTTTCACAGACGAGGCTTAAACTAGTCCCAGACTAAAATGCATGTTTGGGCTGTTTTAACTGAAAGCAACTTGCACAGACGTATCTTATAATATGTCAGTGTCATTGTTTTGTCTCAACATACACATCAGTAATGTTTTTTTCTAAGGCACATTTTAAAAGGTACTAAATGTCCTAATTGAACTAAGGCCTAATCCTGGCTTAGTCTAAGCCCTGTCTGTGAAACCAGGCCTATAACTTTAAATGCTTTGATATAGAAATTGCATATTTTGTTCAGGCCGTATTGTTTGCTTCTGAACTTATGAACCACACTGATACACACTAATTGCTTCACATGTTGGCGGTTTTTCGCTGTGAGCTGTGGTTGGCAGAGAGCTGAAATAACTCTCACATTCTACAACACACTTAAATTTCACACCTGACAACTCATTTACACTGAGATGAGAGATTATGTATGTGTCAGTGTGTTTGTGTGTGTGTGTGTGAGAGAGGAGGAGAACACACACTTGCATGTACATATGCACTTTGGCAACAGCTGACTGACTGCACAGACACTGGAGTGAACATCAGACAGACAGACATGGGGGAGAAGTGAAGGATCATGAAGGAGGACAGAACAAGCCAAAGACTGGAGGTAAAAAGCCTTGCTTTTTCTATTCAGTTTAACTTAAGTTTATTGGGTAGTTGACAAATAACATGTTCATTTTTTTATTTATTTTTTTAACATCAAGATTTTAAGCTAAGATTGACATGAACGTTTTTATTTTAGGTGCTGCAACTGGTCTTTTTAAAAATCTTAAAAAAATAAAAATAATAGTTTTGCACCTCTTTTTTAAGTAGGTATAATTAGTTCATAATATGAGCTCATAAAATATGCATGCATGACAATCATAAAAAATTGTTTTAGATGTGTGTCACGTCAACTACCCATACGGTGTAAAGAGTGTTGCACACACACACTGATTTATCTGAAAGTGTTGCATGTGAAAAAATAACTTCTGTGTGTTAATGTGTATATTTAGCTCACACAGAGCTTGATCAATAGATCAGTGCTGTTGAAATGCTCCCATTATGTTTTTGTACTTTACTAACAATTGATTGTTACGTGCAATAACAAAAATGCTAGATTTTTGGGCTTTATGAGTTTATTTAAAAATGTGATTTAATTTTGATATGAGCTGTATTTTTGATACATGTGTTTGTCCCTATGCCATTCTTTCATATTAGAGATATGATTGTGATCTCATGTATGTTTCTCATGCAGAAACATGACAGTATGAATGACCATCACGATTCATCACGGTCAGAAGTGAACCTGGACTTAAATTTGTGGGCATTTTATTATGTGACTCTAATGGATATATTTGACAATTTTATTCTGGGTTCTAGTTATGGGTTTAGACTCCACAGTGATCATTTTAATTAGTTTATTTAATTTATTTGACACAATGGACATTGTGTTAGAACATATTCTCTGATAAATAGGGGGGCAAATATCACTCCACTTTGTGACTCTGTTGTATTTTGCACAGTGTGTGTGTGTGTGTGTGTGTGTGTGTGTGTGTGTGTGTGTGTGTGTTGTGAAGCATGTGTAAGATGACCCACCAGCTCTTGTTTATTTGGAGTTCGCTCGGCTGGTGCATGGAATCCTGGGTGGGGGAGAACTCTATTTCTGATCCCAGATTCCAGTAGCAACACACACAGACAGACACGCCTTTACAGTATGCTTATAAATGCATGTATTAATACATACCGATGCAGTTATGTCCATTAATTATTTTGGCGTTCTTTAATTTGGCAAGTTTGTGTGATTTTTGTGAGCCTTGTCTTTAGTATAAAGATTTCTGTCAGATTTAATCGTATTAAATTCACCCGCGCATTTCAGAGATGTTTATCATCACAACTGACTATATCCAGTTGCAGTCTCGCATGCAGCGAGTCCCCAGAGTGATTCACATGGACAGTTGCATGCTCTGGATAACGGCCAGAAACTCACCCACGACCTATTTTTATCAGATAGACTTTGCAAATACATGCATAAAGTGTTACCACTTTACAGTAAGGTCTCATTTGTACCTCACATTAACTAACAACAACACTCAGTGCATTTTTTACAGCATTTATTCATCTTTATTAATGCCATAAAAATACAAATCGATTAAATTCAATAGAAATTGAATTGAATTCTATTTAATTGATAAAATGGACCAGTGTAGTTCACAGTGCATTAAGTAATGTTAACAGATTCAACTTTTAATTTTAAAAATGTATTATTAAATGTTAAAAGATGATTAATTACTGTAGAAGTATTGTTCATTATTAGTTCATGTTTAATATCAAGCGGGTTGCAGGACTTGTTCCTCTCGTCATTTGCTATTTTGCATCTTGTGACCGTGTGTTTTTGACCCCAAACCACAGCGGATGTAATTTTAGACTTTGTTACCTTGTGAAAAAGTTCTCGTAATTATATTTAATATGCACTTGTAGTGTACGTCAAATCTTAAAAGTATATTTTTAAAAAGCTGTACTTGCAGATAATATGATATTAATGAAATAAAAGGCCATTTAAAGGGAGTGCACTTTAATGATCTTTTGCCGTGCTTTAAAGTACACATTTTGATGTGACTAATATGCATACTAAAGCACACATAAAGTAGTGTGTTACTTTTAAATTAAAGGTATAGCGGAGGATGTTTTACTTCCTGGTGGGTAACCTATACTATTGGTCCTCCTAATTGTCAATCATTCTGGTGAATCAATCAAACTTTTCAAAAAGTGGAGAGGGCGGGTCTTATATAAAATTTGGAAAGATCCTCCGCTATACCTTTAATACATTTTAAATGCACTAAATTGGAACTTCTTCATTACAAATGTTTAACTGTCAATATATTTAAATACATGACATACAAGTTTCAATAGAAATAACATAAAAATTATTTTTATGTACCATACATTTTTCAGTCAACAGTGCACTTTAACCACGTCATGAACCAATAATTATGAAATGACACATATAAAGATAAATTTAAACTTTAATACATTTTCATTAATTTGCAAATTACATGCAATTTCATTTTTCGAAAACATTGCATTCAGTTCATAAATATAGACATATATTAGATTAAAGTTACCCATCAACATGACTAAAATGTTGGCTGTTGTTATATTGTAAAAGGCGAAAGGAACAACGTGGCTGTACAAAGGTGACGTTTTTTTCTTTTCAGGAGCATCTGGTTTGCAAGTCAAGCATCATTACCATTGCTCATAGTGTTCTGAACAAATCTCTAACACTTCTAAACTGCTGCATGTAACTCATTCTGAAATATGTCAAAACAAGAAGATGTTTACATCCGATGAAACAACAGGCCCGGGGAATGCAAATGTGCAGAAGGTTCAAAAGCTTGTGAGACGCTGCAGTGAGCGGCCGTCTGTTTGCCATGAAGCCTCTAGGAGGATTGTGGAAACAAATGAGTAAACATACCCAGATGCCCCTGAATACATGTCACCTGATGTGTTCTGATAGTGCAGGGGTAACAACAGCCTTGAGGAAACTGGACAACTTGGACTTCTCTTGGTGTATTGGTTTCATATTCCATAACATGAAGCATGCAGATTCTTCCTCACTTACACACATGTAATCAGACTGTCTTTTGCAGCCAGCTGTGACCATGGCGAACCCTCCCGCTGGCCCACCTGAGGACCTCAACAAAATCAGCTTCTGGATGGTAAGGAAAAAGCTGATCCAACACCTATAGTGAGCTGCCTTGCTGGTTACTCCCTACAAAGGTAGCTTCCTTCTAAGGCAGCACCATAGATCAAAAGTGACTGATTTGGGTTGCACTACATAGCATGTGTCGCACAAAATAACGCTTTTCATGAGAGACTCAATTCACATAGATTCAAATTGGCATCTATCGTTCCATAAAGAACCTGTAACATTTAATAGAACCTTTCTTGATAGTGGAAAAAGGTTCTTCAGATTATTTAAAAATTCTTCCTACAAAAAAAATAAAATAAAAAAATAATATTATATATATTATCTTATATATTATAATAACTGATTACTCAAATGTTCTTTGGGGAAACAAAAATGATTCTTCTATGGCATCACTGTGAAAAACCACATCTGAAACCTTTATTTTAAAAAGTGTGGCACCCAAATATCTGAACACCCCCCCTCCATTTTAACTATTGAGTATTAATTCAATATATTCTCTCTAAAATATATTTTTTATCTTTTCATTTCTCCTTTCTAAAAAAAAAGCCTATTGCTTATATATTGTCCTTTTGTATATTATGCAGATGTGCTAACTTTGCACACATTGTGTTCCCAATCCCCCATTTGGGAAATTATATATTATTATCTTTGTCATATAATTTGCACAATTATTTTTGGTAACATGGCAAAAAATCACTCATTAACATTAATTTGGTTAGTCCAGTCAAGATCATTTGCTTTAATCTGGAGATGCTGTCATCATCTATCCACCATTATTTTGTAAACGTTGCTCTTTTACATACTAGTGTTATTATAGTTAGATCATTAATAAAAACATATTTTTTACCTGACTATGAGTTTTCCTGTTCAGTTTTGATGACATTTAATGTCCAACAACCTCTGTAGTCTCTGTAGGCACTTCGGAAAATCACAAGGGAGTTTTACTGATGCATTTTATGTCACAGAATAAAATGTGAAAATATCTTGAGCTTGTGTTCACCACAGACCTTATTTTGCGTATTTAACAAAAAAATATTCAAAACCCCAATTGACTTTAGCACAATGGAAGTGGAAGTGCTAAAATGCTAACTTTCTGGGGTTTGGCCTACAAAAATACCCCATCCATTTCCTTCTGTTCTTGTCTCAAGCCAGGAAATTAAGTGCGGACAGTGCCGAGGACATCAGAGTCGTACCAAGCGTGTAATGACATCATAGCATGTATGAAGGACCGGGCTCATGTGGAGCGACAGTACGCCCGTCAGCTGACTGAGTGGAGCAGCAAGTGGAAATCAATCACTGACACTCGTGAGTGCTTCAGTCTGACCTGTCAAAAACTCTCAATAAGTGATCGGTTGTATTATTTAATATATTGTACTTCTCGAACACAATTACACAATTAAAAAATAAAAATTACAAAAGTATTTTCGGTAACACTTTACAATAAGGTTCATTAGTTAACTACCTAAGTTAACATGAACTACGAATGAACAATACTTCTTCAACATTACTTAATCTTAGTTCATATTAATTTCAACACTTACAAATATTTTATTTTAAAGAAATCATTTTTTAAGGACTACAACAAACGGCTGGTAGGGACTACACGACATTCTGACATTTTAGTGCTTGTCTGCGTGAGGTAATCAGAGCTGCTAACACACACACACTTGAAGCACCGCCCTCTGTGCCGGGAGCAGCAGCTCATTTGCATTTAAAGGGACACACACGAAATGACACGTTTTTACTAACATGCTGTAAAAAATGATCAGGTATTTTGAGCTAAAACTTCACATACACACTCTGGGGACAATAGAGACTTACTTTACATCTTGTAAAAAATTGCATTATATCACCCCTTTAATAAATACTGTAACAAATGTTTAGTTCATGTTAGTTAATACATTAATTAATGTTAACTAATGAACCTTATTGTAAAGTGTTACCGTAATTTCAGACCAGATACAGAATAATTAAGACATATGTTTGACCTCAAGTATGGTCCTGTTGTGTGAGCGATGAGGACTGAGTCGGAGACTCCAGCGGTGAGTCCTGTGGCTCCGCCCACCGTCGTCTTCGCTCTCCGTCGTGTCCTGTCGCGTGATTCGCTGACGCTTCCTCTTCCGGGAGCTGATTCGCTGGAGGGAACCCACAATCTGGAGCCTGAACCAATCACAATGCAGAGAAAGAGTTGTAGAAGTGGATGCAGTTCAGCGCATGTGTGTGTGTGTGTGTGTGTGTGTGTGTGTGTGTGTGCGTCGGTCACACACCTGCTGTCCGTGTCCTCGATGTCTGCGTCTGCATCACTGTCTCCCTGAGGATGAGACTGGACACACTCCTCCTGAAACACGAGTCACACACTGAAACACACACACTTGCACTCATACATTCAGAGACGTGCAAACCAAGCGACAACCTTCCTGTCTCTCTCTTGAACCCAACACAGAAGTGACGTAAACTGCAGTTCATCGACTGGCCACTAGAGACAGGCTGCAGGAGAGAGTCAGTCCCATAGACCCACATGTTAAAATGCTCAACTTTACAGCAGAAAGAAACATGTTTACAGCCTGGAACTAAAAGTGGTTTTGGTCTACAGTATATAGCTAATGTTAGCCTTCATGACGACTGGGAGGGGGGTGAATATTTTTACAACTCATCTGTTTAAATTATATTAAGCCTTAAAGTTCTGCATAATTAAGGGCGTGGCCACTTGAGTGACAGGTGGGTTGCCGCTGATGTCACTGCTAGCCGTTTGTCTGCTGTTAGCGTCACGTCACCTCAGCTAATCCGCCTCGCTGCACATTTCCGGTTATCCGGGAGTGACGCGCGGCCAAGATGGCGACCGCCGGCTCCGCCCACTTTGGGCTTCAAAAACACTCTTCAGAAACACTACGGGTGACGTCACGGACACTACGAATATATTTTTTTACAGTCTATGAATTAAACTCACGTTTAATATCAACCACGTCAGCCATTTGTTTACATTCTCTCTTCAGTTTAATTCCCCTTAACTTCCCCTCAGTAATGTCCTTATTTCAGAACATGTTTCACGTCAGTCTGACGGGCTGAAGCGATCTGAGACGATGATGATTGAAGAGAATATAACAGAGTTTCTCGCCGAGCACAATCAGTATCCGCCGCTCTGAGATTATAAAGAGGTTCAAAGAGGTTGAAATGAGTTTTTTGGGGGGTGATGTGTATCAGTGAAGGACATCTCAGTGACATTTCCTTTTAAAAGCTCAAGATGGCTCCGCCCACTTAGGGCTTCAGAAACGCTCTTCAGAAACACTACGGGTGACGTCACGTCCATATCTTTCTCACAGTCTATGGTTTCATGCGTCATATTCAGGGTTTGAAATGAACTTTTTCACTCACCGGCCATTCAGAACTTCTAGCCCAAAAAAAGAAAAGAAAATAACCAGATTAAGTACGTTATATATATATATTATAAAATTTTGATTTCATATATTCATTTCTTATTTTATCAAAATCCTGTCATCCAGCATCTCCTCCCTTTGAACTTTAGGGAACTTTATTAATACAGTACAAAGAACATCCCCAAAAAATTTTGGGATGTTTGGAAAATAACAATGTCTTTTCTGTTAACCAAATGCTTTTTAATCTTCGCTATTGCTTCAATGCAAATGAAAAAGCGCGCCATTATTTGTTGTGTAGTGACGTGTGTGTTCAAGTAAGCCAGATATGAGCAGATTCTGCGCAATACGCTGTATTTAATATATCATGATGACTCACGAGTTGAGTATTTGTGCTAAATCAGCGCAGATTTGGCTTACACGAACTTCCCCAGCAAAGTGAGTAAACATAATAAGTAACACCAAATTGGCTCGTGATTTGACAGCGTTACCCGCCACAGTTGCATTTAGCGGGTGTTGATTTCAAACCCTGTGTGTACATATATATTTGCTTTCTGCACTTTATGTATTTATATGTGTATATATTATGGAGGCTTGTTTTCACCACGGAATAAAAAAATTGGTAATTTTCTCAGAATTGCGAGTTAATATCAGATTAAGTGGGAAAAAAAATCTGATTTACAAGATATAATCTCAGAATTCTGTCTTTCAAGTTCAGATATAAACTCTGAATTGCAAGATATAAACTTGTGAGATTAAAAAGTCTAAATTGACCCTTTTTTCCCTATATACTGTATGTATGTATATTATGGAAGCTATAATGGAATATATATATATACATAGAAAGTTCATACCGCTATTAACACTTTCTCAGACGAGCAGATGCGATGAGACCTGTTTTGTTGTTTGTTCATGTGACGTTCAACATTAGCCTATTAGCTGATTAGCCTATTAGCTGCAGTGATCTTCATTGTCCTGTCAAAAAGCCTGGTTTTTATATATTGTGTGTGTTTCAGTATAAAAGCAGTGTACGGTGAACTACATCACACACTCATGTCCATCAGTGAACCTGATGATCTCCGCTGGTGGAAGAACAACCATGGGCCGGGCATGCCGACCGACTGGCCCAAAATAGAGGTGTGTGTCATCATATGCATTCAGATTGTGTCAGAAACTGTTGTAATTTAGTGTTTCACGACTTGACTATTCACAAAACAAGTTTTAAAATGACTACAGGACCCATTTGATTCTTCTTTCTTTCTTTCTTTCTGTGTTTTTGTCCTGTAATCTCGTCTATGCGTGTTTTTGGTGCAGGACTGGAATCCTCCGATTAAAAAACAAAAACCAGGAAAGAAACCAAAAGCACACAGAGGACCTGAGGAGAAAGCGTAAGCTCACCACACACACACACACACACACACACACACACACACACACACACAATAAAGTGTCTATAATTGTATATTTAACCCCATTAGATTTTTGTCTCAATTTTCAACTATGATGTATATAAGGCTAGACACTACAAGGCATAACCAATTTAAGTTTTTTATTAATCTCCACTTCAGTATCACTTTCATCCACTAAACTTTACGGTTTTATTCCTATCTATATTCTGACTGGTTTTAGAGAGGGGTTTGTTCATGTATAATTTGCCTGATTTAATACATTTTATCCCTAAAACATGGTGAATTTTCTGTTGACAATATTTTCTGATTTATGATAAAAAGAGATCTCCTCTGTAAAAACTTTAGCTCTAATATATCAACATAATGAAGCAACCTGGCTTTATCAGTGTTCACATTTGTGTTCTGGAAATGTATGCAAATTAGGGCATATTTAATTAAATAATGCCTCATTTCAGTATTTAAACATATTTCTGAAAACTTGTAATAAATTACAATAGTCTTGATGTACTGTAATTAATCAACTAGGGAAATGATGGTGATGTTTATTAGTCTACATTTTGACCCTATTCACCTGTAGTGTCTTGCCTTAACTGAGAATGGTTGCACTCAACGTGCTCTATTATTATGTCAAAGGTAATATCAATTAATTCAAATTAATTAGAAAATGAATCAGATAATGAAATGAAATGTGTAAGTATTGAGCAGCGAGTCTCTTTGGGTTTCCGTCTGTCAGCGGTTCAAATCCTTCTTGGCTGAAGTGATTCGGTTGGATGAGGAATGATTGCGAACTGCAGTCATAAAGGTGAAGTGTGTCATTTGCTGAAATGTGCAGTATACTGTGTGCAATACTAGAATGAGCTCAGCTTGACCTTCATTTCCACTGTGATGAATGAACTGGAGCTGATTTCATCTGATCAGCCGTCAAAAGAGTGAAGAAATGTTTTTTTACACATGATGCATTAAAAATGCAGATTTATGTTTCTTGCATGATACCGGGAATGGAAGTCACTGAATTAAACATGTTGTCATGTGACAACAATGTTGCATACTACTTTTTAAAATGCTTATTGTTGCACAATGCATACTTAAAAATAGCATGTAGTGCATGCCGTAAACAGTGTGAACATTCCATTCTTTTACTTTAATTTTTCTTTGATTTTGTTTCAAAAATAATGATGCACTGAATGGAATGTCATAGATAGAATTAAAAAATAGTTAACATCTAAATTAACGTGTTTTTTTTTTCCTAGTCAGAAATCTGATTGACGATCACTGAATCGACCTGAATACATACTTTTATACCAACAAAACGCATTTTTATGGGTTAAATCAGGTAGAAATAGCTCTTAAAGGTAACATTATCTTGGTTGACACACTATCTTTAGTTTCTGTATTTTGTATCAGATCATTGATCATTATCAGTGCTATTTTATAGGTTCCTAATGTTGCTTTGGAGTCTCCCACATTAGGTTTACATGCAAAGGTCAAAAAACCTTTAAATTTACTCCGGAAGCTTATTCTACATTGCAGCATCAGCTCTTTTCTCTGGAGTCTGAAACCGGGTTCGTTTGAAGATTCAGTCTCTCTAAAGTGTATTTGCATTGCAGAAAACAGCGTCTTCTCAACAACACGAACCAGACGTCTCAGCGACAGCTACAGCGTTGGAGGGCGGGGCAAAGCAAATGTGGTTCACAGGCAACCAGTGAAGACCATTATGCAGATTTGTTCAATCTTTAAAACTTTACAGGCCTTTTACATTCACAAACTGCTATATTACACACTGCATGAAAGGTTATGTTCGAAAAAAGCTTAAAAGAGGCAGCCAGCCAGGTATTGCAACATGACTTTTCCTCCAAGATTGTGTGTGTGTGTGTGTGTGTGTGTTCCGCTCCTTCATGAGTTTTGTTGTCCCTTCCTCAGAGCACATCTATAAAACATGCTGCCACTTCCATGTTTCACTGTAGGGACGCTGTGTGTGTTCATTGTGATGAACAATCTTACTGACAATCTTTAGCACTTAAGCATGAAGACCCAAAAGTTGTTTTTGTCATCTTCCTCCAGTGTGCTTTTGGCTGAGCTCCAGTTGAGATGTTTTCATCTTTGTGAACTGTTTTATTCTGCCATGAGGACTGTAACTCTTTTAGGCATGAGTTTCTCTCTTATGCGGACACTGTGTTTGGAGGCGCCAGTCCTGGGCAGATTCACATTTGTGAATGTCACCTTTTTAATGATGGTGTTCGGTGTGCTTTAAGGTATATTCAATGTTAATGGCTGCAAGTTGTTTAGTGGGTTGAATAAACGGTTTTGGGGAGGAATTAATCAGTGCTGGCGAGGTTTCTTTTAGTGTTATGTTTCGAGGCATATAGTAGATTCATGCGTTTGAACATTTTCATCTATTACACTATATATAATATATTAGCATAATAGTAAAATAGCACTGTAGCTTCCATACGGTTTGGACGCCTCAGGAGTCGAGGTGAAATTGAAAGCGCTCAGATTCCTCTGTCATCTTCTCCCGCAGGGTCATGATCGGAGGAGTGCGTGTGCGAGCGCTGTACAACTACACCGGAGAGGAAGATGATGAACTGTCCTTCAGAGCAGGTGATCTTCGACCCTTGTGAAGTTAAACTGAATCTCTCTGAGGTGCTGACGGCTGTCGCTCTGTCTCACAGGTGAAGAGTTCCTCAAGATTGACGAAGAGGATGATCAGGGCTGGTGCTGGGGGGTGAAGGAGGGCGGAGTCCAAGGGTTTTACCCTGCCAATTACGTGTTGCCTGTGAAAGGACATCAGGAATCATAGATGAGGCACAACCATGCATATTTACAGTTATGGAAAACATTTATACGGTGGCCATCAAAAAGTATGTTAATGTCTGAATGTCATTGCATTAGATTGCGACTTTTTCAACACTATATCTATTGTTTTGTCATTTAACCCTTAAATGCATGAATGTTTTGCCAATCATTAGCCTACATATTCGGGTCTTTAGCGACCCGGATCTATATCTAACACGGATGGATCTCTGTCGCGATAATATAAAACTCTCCTGATATTAGAGTAACAATTACAGAAGGAAGAAATAAAGCATATTTTGTCATCTTTTGGAGCTTGGTTCAGTTTTAGCAGAAGTTTTATACCATCATCACTGTCCTCATCAGAGCTCATTTCTCAGTACATTCAGCATCTGCCTCATATTCGCCAGTCACCATATTCTCAAAACCGTCGTTTTCATCTTCAAACCCAATATTTTGATTGCTGACAGCTTCTTTACTAGATCCACCATCAAGTGACAGTGACAGTAATATTTGATTGCGTCACTGAGCCATTTCAAGTTTTTCTGATTATTCTTCCTATTCTTTTGTTTTCTGCCTGCGGTAACTATGAGTGAAACATCACGTCATCATTCTGGATCAGACATCGCCACCATGAGGAATAATGGTGAATTGCACTTATTCAGTCATCAAAGATTCAATTATTGTTGTGCAAAAAATATATACTTAGATTGTTACACACATCGGGTCGTTAGTAACCATATATAATTTATTTAACAAAAAATGAATGGGAAAACAGGCATCATTTTATGATTTTTTTTTTCTTCTTGTTATATTGTTTATAATGAATTGATTGAGGAATACTAAGAAGGTTGATGTCTAACTTTTAAAAAAAATGAATGAGGAGGGTTGTGAATGAAATCACAAAGTATGTGTTTAAGGGTTAAAACTATCTTAAAGTCTTTCTGTGATGTGTTTAAGGGTTAAAACCATCTTAAAGTCTTTCTGTGATTTTTTTTTTCTCTTTTTTTTTCTTCTTCTTGTCAAGTGTATTTGCGTTTTATTTCTGTAAATTAACTGCTACTCAGTTTGCAGTGCTACTTAGTAACAGTGACATTCAGATATGTTTAAGTCTCTAAATACTTCCACCGTATGAATGGAAAGAATTAAGTTAATAAGTGTGTTCATCGGAAAACAAACCAGTGTTTCTACAGACCAAAATGATAATAAAATATTAATTCTGTTTCATCAATGGAACCTTTACCTCTTTATTTAATAATATGGGATGTCATTAATTTTAATTAACACATTTTTGCTTTTGGAAAACCTCCAAGAGAGCCAGAGACCTGCAAATGATTCAAGCAGAGTCAAGAAACGGCCTCTTTGTAATTTATATATTGGTTAATGAGGGGTTGTACAAAAACCAGTAGGAGCTTGTTAGAAAGATTACTGTGCACTGGAGAAAAGCCTCCATTATCATCAGAGCCAAATCATATATATTTCACCTACAGGCATTCACACCTGAAAAAGTGGAAGGAATAAAACTAACATTTCTGTGCATTGAACACTTGACTATCAGCTCCGGCTCTGTCACACACCCAGGACCGATCGAGCGAAGATGGGATTTGAACAGGTGTCTGGTTAAACATCAAGGAACAGGTGCGTAACTATAGCAACCAGTCAATAATTCTGGAATGACAGGGACCTCTGGTGGCCGATCTGAAATCCCATCTCTCCATCTGTTTTAATGTTGTTTTTACAGTCAAGACAGAAGTTAAGCCTCAAAGCTAGTCTATCTTACTGTTTGCACGAAGTATTACTCTGAATGTTATTTTGTGCATATGAAGTACTATAAATGCAGTTTAATTACCATTTAAGTTTAGGGATTTTTTTATGTTGATGAAACAAGTCTCTTCTGCTCACCAAGGCTGTAATTATTAGATTAAAAATACAGTAAAAATGTGAAAAAAATTAATTCTTTTCTTAGGAGGAGGACATTCCCCCTTTTATGTAAAGCGCTTTGAGTGCCGAGAAAAGCGCTATATAAATGTAATGAATTATTATAATTATTAATTCTGTTTGAATACATTGTAAAATGTTATTTATTCCAGTGATCAAAGCTGAATTTTCAGCATCATTACTCCAGTCTTCAGTGTCACATGATCCTTCAGGAATCATTCTAATATGATGATTTCATGCTCAAGAAACATTTCATTATTATCAATGTTGAAAACACTTGCTTAATATTTTGTGGAAATCTTTTATAACATTATAAATGTATTTACTGTCACTTTAATGCATCGTTGCTGAATAAAAGTATTGAATTCTTTCAACAACAAAACAAATGACTGACCTCAAACTGTTCATTGAAAATGTTAATTCATAAAAGCACCAATTTATGCCTGCTTTTTCTTTGCAAATAAATAAATAAATAAATAAATCTGTAAACACAAAAAAAATCCACAAGTTTGAAACATCTATAGTTCACTAACAGACTATTTTTAATTGTGAACGTTTTTAGTCTCTCGTGTAACAAGTTGGTGCCACTTTTTAATTTATTCAGGCCCAGAACTCACAAACGCTCACGTACTCCTGTGGATCATGTGTCTGGCTTTTACTACAGCCTAACAGTAGTAATGGGAAAGTTTCGAGTTAGTAAACCGTGATAAACACCAAACCCTTGTAAAGTACGGTTTTCGTTTGGATGCAAGCATTAAAATCTATAGCTAGATACATTACATTACAATTAATAATTATTTCACAGTTACGTTCATGCATTTAAATTTCTATCAAACCAGCACATTTAGATATATTATTTTCAGCTATTTTATTCTTGTGCACTATTTATTAGGATTTAGCAACTGAACTGGGTCGCTGCGATATAATTTCACAACAATAATATCTTAAATGGTTCGTGTTAATTAAAGATCGAAAACAACAAGCTGTTGAAATTATATTGATTAATAATATCAATATCATGCATATAAAGTGTCCAGTCCATATGTAGCGGGCGATAGCGTCAGTATTAGTAACAGAAGCACATAGCGTTTCAGTGAGGCAGATACAGAGAACTCATTCACACACAAGCACAGTCCTCCACATGCACACACACACACACTCACACACACACACATGCATACATGAAAACCCTTAGTGGGAGGAAACACACAATAATATATGCCACGAGATGTTGATGCACATATGCACTGGAAGAAAAATGAAAGACTGAGGATCATATGACATTGTGAGGGCAGAAACCTAGCGCACGACAGCTGCGTTAAAGACATCAGCCAAACTGATGACACAGCTCGAGTTTCAGCTCAAACCAGAGCGAGTGATATAGACGCCGCAAAACGGGGGAGTTGTTTATTGTTTGTTTGTTTATATTTGTGTGTGCGTGCGTCTGTGCGTGTTGTACGGAACGGAGTGAGGTGAGGGAAGGCAGAATATCCACTGCACCACTGTGTGACTGGATTCTTAATGGGAGGGGGGATGGAGAGAGAGAGAGAGAGAGAGAGAGAGAGAGAGAGAGAAGAGAGGA
>FLSR01004874.1:8133269-8146991 GCA_900092035.1 Leuciscus waleckii | reverse complement strand
AGAGAGAGAGAGAGAGAGAGAGAGAGAGAGAGAGAGAGAGGTAGGTAGATGGCTTATCATTAAGTCATAATACATACTGGAGGACACAAGTGTGTGGGACGCAGACAGAGTTCAACACAGAACCACAGGAGAGCTCAAACAGGGCCGCTAATGTGAACTAACTACCTCCAGCATGTTCAACATGGAGGCCGAGCTCCATACCATTACGCCCGCTAGATCTGGTCAAGACGCCCAGCTTATTCATTTATTCCTTTACTGGGAGAATCAGCTTTGCTAGCGGCCATCAGCATTTACCAGGAGCTGCAAAAATAGCCTAATAAAAATGCAACCTTTTTTTGGTCACACTTTAGTTTAGGGTCCAATCCTCACTAAATAATTAACTACGACTTTTGCCTCAGTAAACTTCTAATCACGGCGTATTAATAGTGTGGTCGATTTTTCCCTAAACCTAACTATCTGGGGCGTCTCCAATCGACACCCACTTGATCTTATTAACTGGGGGCGTCTCCAAATCGACACCCAATACCTTTATCTGGGGCGTCTACTAATCGACACACAATACCTTTATACTCTAGCTCTTTCGTCTTCAGTCGACAACTGGCCGAGTCTTACTCTAACTAACTTGCTTCCCTAAACTAGCTCACTTCCTGCGCAGGAATAATTGACAAACAGACTTCAGCAAATGTCCTTCAAATGCTTTAATCACGGCCAGGAGATCTTCTCGAGCAGTTCTCAGGGAATCTCTCCCAAGAAGCAAGGCCGGAGGATCTCAGACAAATTCCATTGAGAATCCCACCAGAAAACACAGATACAACAGTTTTTATAGAATTGAGAAAACAAATAAGATTATAGTGACTAACATGTCACCTTCAATATGATTGGTTCAAAAGCCCCAACCTTTCCCTCTGTCACTGGCACAAGCAAACTCTGTTTTTGTGATTACTTAACACAAGGTTTGAGAACTAGTCATCTGTCTAGTTTCACTTCCCCTATTTATTTAACACACAACACACAATCAAAGTCACCAGTTTTCCCCAAAGAGTTTAGAAACATTTAAAATCATATGAATGTCGTTCCTGCAAGAAAAACAAATGTTAGTTGATTAATTAAAGTTGATTAATTAAAAAATCCATCACAATAGTTAGTAAGGTAGTTTAAGTTTACGTACTGAGTAGGATTAAGAGATGTAGAATATGGTCATGCAGAATATGTGCTAATAAACAGCCAATATCCTAGTAGCATGCTAATAAGCCACCGGTTAATAGTGAGAATTGGACCCTGAACTAAAGTGTTCCAATTTTTTTCAAGCAGAAATTGCATGGTGACCAATTATGAGATAAAACTGCCTCTGAAACTTAGTTTGCATAGCTAAAGCATCAGCGTAAATGTATGTTTTAGGCCCGCCTGTGAATTCATCTGATGCGTTTTGCACACTAAAGAACTGCTTTCCTGGTTATATTTTAGAAATAACTTGAACAAATATTGTGCTCTTAAAAATGAAGGTTCTTTATTGACATTGATGGTTCCACTGAGTCTTTCCACTGCACTGTTTTTATGTCTATCCACAGGCAGGACCTTCATGTTCCAAACCCTGAAGCTGAAACTAGAAGAAGAACTTGAATGTCTTATTGCTTCATGGTTATCATCTCTTGAAAACATTTAGTGCGAGTTATCTGTTATATCACCCCTCAACAATGGTGACAATTAACAAATATACATTTAGTAAATATATATATACACCTCAAGTTACAATTTAACCATCATTCAGATAAGCGCTTTTCAAGTCATGGATCAGTATGAGGCGCCAAGTGTGACCTGATAGATTTTGTGGACGAAATTAATTTGCATTTCATGCCAAAACGCTGTTACTGTATACTTTAATGCACAAGAAAGAAAAGAAAAAAACATTTTGTGAACAAAATAATCATTCTGTGAATATGATGATTAATTCACCCACATACACAAAACTAATTTAGTCCATTAGATAGCCAGGTCACCAGCAACGTCAAGGTCATGGGTTCAGTCGCAGGAATGCATGAAAAATACCTTGTAATGCAATGTAAGTGGCTCTGGATAAAAGCATCTGCCAAATGCATATATGTAATGTAAAACGCAATGTTCTGATTGGGTTGCAGACAGCAATGTAAAAGCAATTCTAACTGCGAAAGTACATATATAAACCAGTAAATATATAATCATGCATATGAAGTGAAAAAACGTGCCATGAATCCAAATTGTATTTTGGTACAGAGTTAGGTAGAGTCACATTTGATGTCAAAGTTTTGTGACAGCTTCACCCTCAAAAACATGCACAAAACTATACAAGGTACAAGGAAATATGACCCAGAAGACATTAAATAATGAACTTGCTGTGAGCAAAAAACAACAAAATCCAAAAGACATTTTTAAACCAATATAGTCAGCTTTCCTATCGGTTTAGTCAATATCATGTTAATGATTTTGCATATTTTGGGGCTTATGCAGTTCAAGGTAATACTAACACGTTTCAATGTTTTATTTCCTTTTGTAAGATGCAAACATTTTTGCAGGGTGAACTCTGAAGCCAAAGCAGCTCAGAACCAAAACAGCTTTTCCATTTTAGATTTCAGTTTAAGTTGTAGTAGTAGGCTAGGCATGATCACAATCTGCAGATGAAACAGTGTGTGTATGCATGGATGTATGGAAACAGGCTAGAGCAGGTGTGTTTTGTGCATGTCTCAGTGGTCGCTGTATTCAGGACCGTGGCTACGGACTTTGCGTAAGATGTTGCGCTGGGTGCAGCATCAGTCCCTGTGTACGGCCACGACGCGCGCGAGCTGCCTGCATACACTCACAAAAATGCGCCAGTAGGTTTGTACGCCTCGTACCCCGGATAATCAAATTACATTCGATTTTTACACTTTACAGCGAGCGATTGCGTCGTTTTTCTCTCTCCCAGCGGTGGTATGATCTGTTAACTATATATTCACCGTGTCGGCGCGCACTGACGCGCTCCGGATCTGTGAGAGACACCGAATCAACGGGAGGAAAATCATTAGAAGAGATTCGTCGGTCGGCGCGAGGAGAAAGGAAAAGGTACAATGTGCATTTGATTAGATGAATGTTCTCAAATGCTGTGGAACTGATCAATAGATTTGGTTATAATTCATGATGTGGGATTGACGGGAATTGCTTTGATTTAGGTTTCCTCGTGTCCAACATGATTCATTAGAAGAGGATCCGGAGGATGTGATGGATGCATGAGAGGAGAACGGTAAGATCTTTCATTCAGAATTTGTTTTATTTATTTATTTAGCTAGTCAGTTTATTTACTTAAATATGTATTCATAGCAATGAATCTGGCCGTTGGAATTGTGATGATTTCGCAGTTGGCAGTTGTGTTAATGATGGCTTGGCTTGATTTGCATTTTTCTTTCTCATTATCCGTGAATTACACAGACACCCGTGTGCCATTTTGTTGCGCGTCTTCGAGGGAGCGCGCGCGCGTGTCGGGGCCTCACTTGTGTATTTCACGCGCGTACGGCGGTCTCCGTTAAGACGCCGCAGTCACTAACGCATTCAGATGCACCGATTTACTCACATAAGAGCATCAGACCCACTGCAGTCTCTGGCATGATGGAGATCACTGCATCTGATGTCTTATGAAGGTTAATTAATAATCAATATAATGGCTTATGAAATAGATGTTTAATCCATGCATTTAAACTCGTTTTTTGGCCTGTGGCTGGTTTTAACGAAGCCGTAGTGCAAACAGAGCGCCGCCACCCAACCGGATTCCGACATCCAGCATCTGCAAATCAATTTAGCGTTGTCATGGTTACAGTGAAGCTGCACCACCGCACCTGTGACACACACACACACAGTAAAGATGCGCCTGTGTGTGATGATGGACAAAGATGTTAGAGCCATATTAAAACAAAACGTTGAATTAAAATCGTATTTTGCAAGACTATATTTGGATTAATTTCAAATATTTCTGATGTGCGACAGTGTGTGTGTTTGCATGCACAATCTTGCTTTACAATTAAAAAACGTGCTCTGTTATCAGTTAAAGGTCGACAACGTTGAAACAACCCGACTGGCATTAGTTTCCCATTAGCTCGAGTTTGCTCTGCATGTAGGCTAAATACCCTTACTGGTGCTTTAGAGGCTTATTCACTGTGCACATGTGTTCTGCGCATGCCTGCTTTGATGTCAAAATTGATTAATAAAAGTGATCATTTCAAATGTAACGCAAACATGTTTTTCTTGTGCCTTGGGTTTGTAGGATGAGTGCATGATCTTACACTGATTATGTCTATAATAAATGTGTGAGTTCATGTAACCGCCTTGAAACGTGTTGTTTTATTAGGTAAATGTCACAAATAGTTTAAAGTGAAAAAAAAAAGGAAAAAAAGATTGGAACACCTCTTTTGCCCATATTACCTCACTTCCACTTTGCATGTAAACCTTTTCTGGTGTCCAAATATTTTCTTTCTTTTTCTGTGTCTATTGGTTTCCATTTTGATGTCAGTAATTTCATATAAACATGGTGGTGTCGAGCTCGGGCTTTTGGTTTAGAGTTCATTTCTAGCCAATCTTACACCTTAAAGCTAAAAGACTTAAAGTCTTGAGTAGAATTCAGAAAAAACAACATTTGTTTAAATATAGGCAGCATTTACTAACATTCTGTTTATACAAACTAATCCTGCTGCTATTGCATTACTGTCATCCAACATTCGTCATTATTCTCTGTTTATTCATTGTAAACTTCAGTGTTCAGACATGAGAGTTGTTTACCTCTTGGTTCAAATATTGGCAGCATTTACCAACATTCTTGCAGTCTGTTTATACAAACTACAACATTCATCATTATTCTCTATTTATTCATTATAAACATCAGTGTTCAGACATGAGAGTTGTTTACCTATTGCTCGTATGCACAGTGGTTGCACACACACATTTCTTTGTACAGTTTGTATTAAATGTCTGTTTTCATTTACATAAGTAATAATGTGAATATTGTATTATTGTATATTCTCATTATTCTACTTTTTATGTTTACAGAACCACACATCTATGCACATTTAATAAAGAATACTAATTGCAAATATATTTTAGAGCTAGACATTGTTCTGACCGGACAAACCTGTTGCCTTCAACCAGTCAAATTAAATATTAAACCTCACATTTTTTTTCAGTCAAGGCCAGACCATTCCGAGTCTGGAAGGTTGAGAAAGAAAGACTGTGTTATTGACTACAGCTGTGGCTGCTCAATGTTTATAAGTAATAAAAGCAAAAGTGGAAATAATTTGAAATTACAATTCTGCTTTGACTGGGCTAGAGGTCACAGTATTTAGTTGCACAGGTCACAGTTTTTGGTTGCTGATGTACTGACCCTAACACCCTTAGCTAAATGAAATACGATAAGCTGTACATATATGCAGTTTTTGACCTCCTTCGTCCTTTCTCTCTCTCTCTCGCGCGTTCCCCGTCCCGTGTTTTTTCTTCCAGTAAGCAAGGCCAGTGCTGACTGTGATGATTGTGATGGCAAGCAGAAGACTCCCGTAGCAGCATCCAGTGCTGTTGACAACTGTGTGGATTACACTTTGATGCCACAAGATACCTGATTCCACAAGTTAATCGTAAAAAAAGTTAATTCTCTTTCTTGTTTTGTGGATGTTGTCATTCAAAATACACTTCCATATTTATTAGTTATCATAAAATTAACATTTAAGAAGTTTTGAGGGTTTTTGGTGCTCACTATTTGCTTTGTTTTGTTCAGGAAAGGGGCAGGACATGATTCAGTTGCCATGCAGGCTGCTATCGTAACAGGCTTTTTCAGCCCCTCCCCCCTTATCTGGTTGGTCCAACTGTTGTTGTGGCCACACCTCCTTGGACCTCGATTGGCCGAAGCCAGTCCCGCCTGCCCCAATCCCTGCAGCTGTTCCAATCAAGCCAGTCGAGTGATCTGTACCAGAAAAGGCTTAAATGAAGTTCCACAGAGTATCTCGTCCAATACGCGATACCTCAACCTCCAGGAGAACTCCATACAGGTAACCTCCTTGATACCCTAAATATATACGTTTTCTTCATGAAAACTGCATGCCGAATTAGCTAAAAAAGAAAATGATGGATTCTTGCAATGATTTGCAGAGCCTTAGTGTTAAACATACTTGGTTAGTCTTTGTTTACAAGCTCTGTTAGTTACACCTTCCAATGCAACAACCATCAGGCATTGTAGATCAGTCATCTCCAATCACAGAGTGACAGATGGTCACGCATACGCACATACTGAAATAGAACAAAATATCAAAGATGCAACATTCGTGGGTTCTGCAGAATAGGCTAAACGTTAACAATATAGATTCAGAAGATGCAGTAACCCCATTCCAGAATGTGTCAGCTGTTATAACTAACTATATTCTCTTCCTCTCTTCTTCTTCTTCTGCAGTTGATCAGGTCAGACACCTTCAAGCACCTAAATCATCTGGAAATTTTACAGTTGTCTAAGAACCAGATTCGTCAGATAGAAGTGGGAGCGTTCAATGGCCTTCCCAATCTCATCACCCTGGAGCTTTTTGACAACAGACTCCCACTGGTACCATCACAGGCGTTTGAGTACCTGAGCAAGCTGCGTGAACTCTGGCTAAGGAACAACCCCATAGAGACACTCCCAGCGTACGCCTTCCACCGCGTGCCGTCACTGCGACGGTTAGACCTCGGTGAGTTGCGCAAACTCAGTTTCATCTCGGAGGCCGCATTCGAAGGGTTGCTGAACCTACGTTTCCTGAATCTGGGCATGTGCGGGCTTAAGGACGTACCCAACTTGACGCCTCTCGTGCGGCTAGAGGAACTGGAGCTGTCAGGAAACCAGCTGGGCGTGGTGCGTCCTGGATCGTTCCAAGGCCTGGTGTCTCTACGCAAACTGTGGCTCATGCACTCTCGGATCTCTGTCATTGAGAGGAATGCCTTTGATGACCTCAAGAACCTGGAGGAGCTCAATCTGTCGCATAACTCTCTGCATTCATTGCCACATGATCTCTTCACTCCACTGCAGCAGTTAGAGCGTGTCCATCTGAACCACAACCCTTGGGTTTGCAACTGTGATGTTCTGTGGTTGAGCTGGTGGCTTAAAGAAACCGTCCTGATAACTCCATTGTTGTGCCCGATGCCATGCCCCACCAGGTACTAAGGGCAGGTACATTGGTGACCTTGACCAGAGAGACTTCACCTGCTATGCACCTGTGATTGTGGAGCCACCAACGGACCTGAAAGTGACCGAGGGAATGGCAGCGGAGCTAAAATGCCGCAGCGGGACATCCATGACTTCTGTTAATTGGTTGACCCCCAACGGGACCTTGATGACCCATGGAGCGTACAAGGTCCGGATCTCTGTCCTGCATGATGGAACCTTGAATTTCACCAACGTGACAATGCAAGACACCGGACCATACACCTGTATGGTCACCAACTCTGCTGGCAACACCACAGCAACTGCTGTGTTGAACGTCTCAGCTCCTGATCCAGGCAATGGTTACAGCTACTTCACAACTGTAACTGTTGAAACCGTAGAGACGGGGCAAGAAGGGCACGAATCAGCTCGGCAGTTCGTCAACGAGACGATTATTAGCTTTGGACCAACAGCCACATCTGCATCAGCAGGTCCCACTGGTTCGATGCTGTCCTCCTTGTCACCGCGAACTACGCGTGCACCCGATCGCCCGTTCACCGTCTCCATTACAGACGTCGCCAACCTGTCGGGTCTTGAGGACGTAATGAAGACAACTAAGATCATCATAGGCTGCTTTGTGGCCATCACCTTCATGGCGGCCGTGATGCTGGTCGTCTTCTACAAGCTACGCAAGCAGCACCAACTGCACAAACACCACGGCCCGGCGCGCGCCATTGAGATCATCAACGTCGAAGATGAGATTGGATCTGCGGGAACTAGTGGCATCACTGGAGGGAGCACTCTCCACACTGGAGTGGGAACTGGTGGAGGAAGCGGGCAGAGTCCAAGGATTCATGAACCTGAGATCATGACCCTGCCGAGCGTTGGACAATCGGATCACCTGAACCACTACTACAAACCGCACCACTTTAACAACAACGTGCTGGGCTTAAACATGACCACTGGAATGCTCAACAACAAACCCAATCTTTCTCCCAAAATCAGGCTCGACCATGAAAATAGGGACCGGTGACACCATCCCTGGCTCGACCTCACCTCCCCTGCCAATCCCCATCCCAATGGCGATGACTTTCCATGGAACTCTGAAAGGCCTTAGTCACGTTCCCAATATGCAGACTGAGCCGCTGTTGCTATCGAATGGCTCCAAGGAGAGCGTTCAGGAGACCCAGATCTGATTACTCACATACACATGCAGGAAGGGAAGTAGACTGGATTTTACGCCAGTGTGACTGTCAAGTCTTTGAGATTATGGAACTCCATCCCTTTCCGACAGATTCTATGGAATATTCCGTTCAGTGAACAGAGAGACAGGGTTTTACTGACGTGGACATGGCGCTATTGAGTACATATGTGCCAAAGCAAGCGTCTTTTTTGCAGTTCTTTTTGAGTTGTGTCCGCGTATAAAAAAATATAGTCTATATTAAAGTAGTGTAATTACTTAAGTGTTGGTTTGCCACAGTCCAGCGACACAGAGTACACACACCGATGTACAGCAGCTAACAGACCTGTATAAAAGCATACACACATTTACACTCCCCGGAGGTTGACATCATTATTCATTGTACTCACCTCGGTAGGTAGTGTACCTGTGTGTGTGTGTGTGTGTGTGTGTATGTGTGTGTGTGTGTGTGTGTGTGTGTAAGGGACAGTATTAACTGAGACTGATTCAGAAATAAAGACTTAAACTGCTGTGATCCAGAATACATGCTCATGTTCACTCTGCTTCATGATGACATTCTGAATCTAGCACAAGTGAGGATCAGTTCATAAGCTCAGAAATCTGAACTCTAAAAGACACCAGTTTCAGGGTGACACACATCATACCTAGAGGAGAGGGCAGAGAGAAGAAGCCTTTCCCTGTGAACAATAAGAGTTACTTGGCTGCTGTCCTCAGCAAAGGTACCATAGTACCTCCCAACAAGCCGCCATAGTGCAAACTCTCTGTGCATATCTACGTTTGAAGAGATCGTGAGTGTCATATGTTTGTCTTTTCCCTGTCAGCGCTGAATGAAGAGTAACAGCAGTGTGTAAGGGCTATTTCACTGGCATTGGGTGTTTTTGATGTGCGCAGAACGTATCTGGACTTAAAGCCAACATGAAGCGCCATTTAACTTCTGTAGTATTTCTATGTGAAACATGGATGCAGGGCGGGACTTGACTTTATCCATCGGGAATTTATTGGATCGTGAAAAGTGGGTGTACCAGAATGGAGCCAGGAGGGATTTGTGATTCTAGCCGAAATGGAAAGTCGTTTCAGAGGCGGAGCAGGTTACAGTTTGATAAAAAAAAAATCTAGATTTTTTTTTTTTTTTTTTTGGTTTGGGCAAAATGTCTAGATTGAAAATGTTTTTTGTCGTCTTTTTTTTTTCTTGGCATAATGTGCACAGTTGAATCGTGCACAATAAGGCCAGGACTGTGTGTTAGGAAAGTAAATAGTGTCAATTTTGAGTTCATGTTGACTTTAAAATAAGCTGTATTAAAGCTTTGAAATATACTGGGATACGCAGCACAGGAGAATTTCATTGACTTGAAAATTTTAGATTTTTAACAGAGACAGAATGAAAGACATTGTGAAAATGTCCAGATTTTTCTGACGAAAGATTTTGCAATATGACATGTAATCTTATGTAAAGATTTTCAAGTATACTGTTTATAGACCAAATCAGTGGGTTTGGGTTCAAGGGGCTGGTTAAGGGTCAGGGTTCAGGGAATGGGAATACCGCTCTTTGGGCCACTTCAGATTAAACGTTAGCCATCAAGTTGGCGAAACTTGTATGCCTCACTTTCAGAGAGTATTTTCTTTGAAGAGATTTGTGGACTGACCAGTCCTTCGTGGGAGCCATACAACAACTGCTGACTACATAAAGCGATCTATTGATCAAGTTCCTCATTCTTGAATGGCTTTGAAGTTGTATAATAACAATGTGCAATGTGCCATTAACTGGAGTAGAGTACACATGCGTGTATTATTGTAATTGCTGCATTAAACTTTATTCGGTTTTTAATTTCCAATTCATCATCTTTTTATCAAACTGTTGTTGTTAAAACTGATTCATCCTTTTGCAATGGTGGGAACTTTCTTAATCAAGCTGGACTTCATTTGACCAACTGGGCAATTGTTTTCTCCATCGACATAATTAATTTTTTGTTGAAGTGCTATACATAGCCTCAGCAACCTGAGGACATTATATCCCTCTCAAATGTCTCCCTGCTATTCGTCATAATGGAATTATAGGACAAACTATATTTTTTTCTGTTTCTTTTATTGCTTCCCCTCTTTCTCCCTACAGTATGAAAGCTGATTGTGTTTGAATATCCAGTGGAGTTGCTTAGCAACAACATCATTGCCAGGAAATGCTCTTAAAAGCTTATTGTAGCACCTGACCCTCATCGGCTGATGCGGCACATAGGTAGAGCAGAATTACGTCAGTATCACATAAGCAAAAGGTTAGTTAATGTGAGGAACGTGTTCTCTGCCTCGCTTTGTGTCCTCGACGCCTAAAAACTGCACATTGAGCAGGGAAAGATATGAGATGATCTTATAAACACACATGCTGGCATGTTTGCATTGAGGCCGGATCCAAAATTTGCATAACAGATTTGAATGTTTTTTTGCCTGTTGAATGGTATTGATTTTGGTGGAACACATCTGTATAATTCCAAGCGCAATGATAAAGCAGTTACCACAATTGAACCTTGATTTGGCCAATTAGCCGTATTGGGTGAGAAAAATTCTAATTCTAGAGAGCATTTTTGGTGCAAGATGAGGTATAGTCTGTGCATTTTAAATGCATATATATATATATCTATCTGATCATTTTGGAGTTTTTTTTTAAGAGTACACCAGCATATTGCTAACATACATCAACTACAAACAAGTGTAGTTGATACAGACAGGCGTTATAGCCAGCAAACCTCACCTTTAACCTTTCCATACCTCTATTTTATCATATAAACTTGTGAAATGCAAAATGGCTAAACCCTGACCTGCCCCAGACAGTGTGTCAGAGTTCAGATGTGTGTTTCGTCCTGTAGCAGGTTGTTCTTCTCCTCTATGCATCCTCTCTGCGGTCAGAAAAAATCACTTTACCCTTACGGCTACGAGAGACAATTCATCTAAACCTTTCCCCGTTTCAGAAAGCTGCTCTAAGCTGTGAGATGAAGACACTGAGGCTGCAGTGTATTTTAAGACGAGGCATGGAAGCTGTTTCTGAATCAGCGCAGAAAGATTGTATTATGAAGCAGTTTCATCACTGTAGACTCTTGATGTGGTGGGTCTTTCTCCGTATCTCTCTATCACGTTCTCACACTGACCATGTGTTCATATATTGCCATGTATATAATCTAAAGATGTAAATATTCTCTATTTTTTGACTTACCATGAGCAGAACACGCGTTCTTCAGGATTTGAAACAGAACGAAGCTTTTTGGAAACTATCTGCATTTCTCTCTCCTTCTATTTATGGGTGAATCTCATGAAAACAGGTCATATTTCACCACAGTATCAAATGAACAAAATTATATTGTGCATAGAGAAAAATAATGCAGTTTTTTTTTGTTGCTTTGTGGCATTTTTAATTAATTTTCCTACTAATTATTATTGCTTATTATTATTAACATCTTGATATTTTGTTTGTAATTTCCAATTTTCTGTGTATGCTTTAATAAATAAAAATAATTTCGAAAAATTTTAATATATATTAGCAACACATTTTGTACAAGTACTACAATCATACATTAAAAATACACACACATATATATACTGTATATATATATTTCTTTTTTGCAATGTTGAGAATAATAATTATTCTCTCCTTTTTTTCTGAGAAATTGTCCCTGAAAAAAAGAAAAGAAAACAAATCTGTTATGAAAATGACACATTGCAAAAAAAAAAAAAAGTAATATTGGGTTTTATTCTCACTATTATTAAACTAAATAAAAAAAAATACGATTTTGGGGTGAAATTTGACCCGAAACCAGTTCTTAGCAGGTTTTGTGAGATTCACTCATATATTTCTCTTATTCTGTCTTTAGAACAACAAACTCCTCAAGAAAAAAATAAACGAAAAAAAAAAAATTATAAAAAAAAAACCTAGAATTAATCTTTTTTGCATTAAAATGTCTTTAGAACAACAAACTCCTCAAGAATAGAATTAATCTTTTTGCAAAAATTATAAAAAAAAAACCTAGAATTAATCTTTTTTGCATTAAAAAAAAAAATACAGCACTGCTGATATCGGCTTTGTTCTTCATCTGTTTACCTATTTATTTGTACTGAGTATTTTTTAGTTGATTTGGTTTCTTTGTTGATGCTGTGTGGTTCGGCTGTGAAGAGCTATAGTTGGTTGGCCATCAGTTCCGGGTCAAAGGTTGTGGCAAATGCTTAACTGTGCGTGTGAGCCTCTGCACTATGCCATTCGCTACACAGACGCTCTTTACCAATAAAACATGGACATTTTGGCTTTAGAACTCTGACTGTGTGTCTTTATGCTCAACTTTGATTAAAGCTGCTGTAAAAAACCCATAAACTGAGATATTTGTGAAAGTGTTGCACAGCCTACAACTCTGTAAACAGCAAAGAAAGGGGAGTGGCCTGTGCCTTTTTTTTTAGCCAATCAGTAATGCTGTCTGGATGTGACTCATGTCTGTGGAGGGCGGGGTTTTGAAAAGAGGGTGTGGCCTGATTCAACAGCAGAGCAAATGGTAAAATTGCTTAAAGCACAGTTTCTTTCTTTAATTATTTCTCTCTGCAGTTTCTGGATAATAACTGGCTGTTATTCAAGACCCAGAGCCAACACAGGACAACAATTATTCATCATACTAAAATGTCCTAAACTGAAAACTAAAAACCAAACACTGAAATATTGCCATGAAATGCACACATAAAATTGGAAGAGTTCACTGGCTGAATGAGAAAATTGACTTTATGATTTCTTTGAGTCTGGTCTCTCTTAAAGTTCAACTATCATGATTTCGCCAGCATAAAACAAATTGTGTACAAACCATATTTATCCTCATTGCAATATGCTTAACACTTTAGTTTAGGGTCAAATTCTCACTATTAGCTAGTTGCTTATTAGCATGCATATCACTAGGATATTGGCTGTTTATGAGTACTTATAAAGCACATATTAATGCCTTTATTCTGCATGACCATATTCTATATCACTTAATCCACCCAATACCTAAACTTATCAACTACCTTACTAACTATTGAGAACAGTAATACACAAAGATGTGTTAATAGTGAGAAATGGACCCTAAACTAAAGCGTGACCTTATTTTGCCTATCCTAACTATGCATGTTTACAGTAAGTTGCATTTTATTATTTGTATTGAACAGATGTTACCGTGACCTTGCGACCCACCAGCTGAGACCCACATCAAGCCTCTGATTCTCAGACACACACACGTCTACAGCCAATACCGCAAAATACACACCATAGAGCGGCCGGGTTAGTTTTGGATAATGACCGGAAGACTGTACATGATCCCACTTATTACACGGCTACTGAAGTAAATAAATCTGTATGAACCGATTCAAGTGT
>FLSR01004874.1:8091901-8133005 GCA_900092035.1 Leuciscus waleckii | reverse complement strand
TTTGATCACAGGAATAAATTACACTTTACTATATATATTCACATAGAAAACAGTTGTTTAAAATTGTAAAAATATTGCACATTTTTACAGCATTTTTTCTCAGATAAATGCAGTCTTGGAGAGGTTCAAAAATCATGATTACTCCAAACTTTTGAGCAGTAATGTAAAGCTGAAGTGGATGTGCACACGTCGCCGTCTTCCTGTGGCCTCACCTATACGACACACACACTTCCTGCACACACTCCCCGCTCTGGCTGCAGCGTTTCCATAGCAACTGTGAAATGTGGGAAACCCTCTGTCCTTCAGAGAGGAGTGAGGGGGTGCTGGTAATCATGTGATTGAAAACAGTGATGGAGCATCAGCATATAGTGTTTGCACTCATGGAAATCATCTGCAATGATGCCGCTCGCTGACTGACTGTATGCGTTACTGTATTTCTCCACGGTCTTATTTTCCCAAAGACAGATGCTTTTTGACTATGTCTACATCAGGGCAAACTGCATCTCTGGGATGCTTCATGCAATCGGAGATGTTAGTAGTGCTCTATAACGTTTGCAGTTAGCTCTACACTAAGGTCGAAGTGTTTATGTTGGCTTGTTACATTTGATATATATCGAATAGTTATCGCCAGTTGTTGTTAATCAGATTCAAGTGCCGAGCATCTGTGAGCACTGAACGTCTGCATCAGTAGCGAGGCCTCTGTTCCATGACAACCACGGGCTGAAATAGCCCGCTCTCTCTCTCTCTTTCTAACATGCATGTATTTATTGTCTCTGAAGACATGCCAGTGTTTTTTTCCTCCTTTCCCCTGCTGTCTGACTCTCCCCTCATTGGCTTTCTCCTCCCCTTTGCTTTCCAAAGCTCACCTCTCTGCTCCCCTCCGCTGTTCTCCCTCCATCTCGGCTGATATATAGTGGCTCAGTTGCCATGGAAACCTCCAGAAACTATGGTGACGGGTCTTACAGCATTGCCTCAGCAGCACCAAGTGGCTGAGCACAACTGCATGCAATGATGTATGCAAATTAATACAGTAAATTGGCCAAGTCAAACTGAAATGACAATGTTTTATTTGTACTAGGATTACTTTTGTATATATATCATTTGAAAAAACATTAAAAACGGTTTATATATGTATAATTTTTTTTGAATATATATATATATATTGTAACTGATACATATACATTTATATAAAATGTTATATATATATATATATATATGACAAAAGCATTAAAAACTCTATATGTGTTTTGTATATATATAATTTGAAAAAACATTAAAAACGGTTTATATATGTATCATTTTTTTGAATATATATATATATATTGTAACTGATACATATACATTTATATAAAATGTTATATATATATATATATATATGTTACAAAATTTTAATTTTTGCATCATCACATTTTAATACACGTTGTCTTGTCCATCAAATCAGGTAAATTAATGTCTTCTAATTAATATAAGCAATGCCATTAATGGCCCTTTTTTAAATCTGGGTAAACTACTTATATTATAAACAGATTAAAGGATCTATGATTAGTAAGTGGCCTATGAACATCTAACTGTAAATTGTGATGATAAGTGGATGGAATGAGCAGGAAATGTGGATAATATCTTGTTTATGTGTTCTGCGTACAGATTCAGATGTAGCACGATGATAATGTGCTGTTTTAAATGTTCCACATTACGCCAGCCAGTGGCATTACTAAAAAGAGACATGTCAAATTAAGTATGACTTTCCCGCTTTAATTATCTTTCTACATGTTGCGTGGGAGGAAATCCATAAAGCATCTAGTTAGTTTCCCGCATCTAAAGCTTGTTTGAATTCTGTGTGAAAGCCAGTATGACATATACATTAAATCACCTTAAATGTATTCATTCTCCTCAGGCAGTGACTTGAAAACTAGCCCTAGAGACGTAAGGTTGCGTAACTTCATTGTTTGCTCGTATTCTTTGTCTGTGTCATGTAACTTTCCATCTGAATGTTGTCGGATGACATATTCTGATGTTTTACAGAGGTTTTCCCAGTGATAATGTTTAACTGGTGACACAAGAATGTCAGAAAACATGACACAGCAGTTTAATTAAGGAAGCATTGACTCGTTCTACCTGCGCCCTCTAGTGTAACACTGAAGTGCGCTTTTAAAAACAATCAGCTCTTGTCCTACACACTTCTGTTCATCATGCTGGGGATTTTTCATTGAATAATTGAGCTAATGATATTTTCTAACTCCTAACCCTGCCCATAAACCTTTTTATATTTTTATTAAGGCATTATTTAGTATGTTTGTTAAGTTTACATTAAGACAACACATTATATTACCTCTGATTTCCAATCTGCACTCCACCTCATCTTCTCCGAGGTCATTTACAGCCTTGCAGGAGTATTTTCCACTGTCGAAGGTGCTGGGTTTGCGGATGTTGAGCGTCAGAACGCCCTGGTTATTCTGCATCAGGAACTTTGGATCGTCGCCTATTATCATCTTGTTCTTCATCCAGATAATCTTCGGCTGGACAGAAACACAAAGAGGTCAAGCTGTAATTCCTACTGCAATTTCTATTTTAAATAAGGCTAAAAAGTTGTATTAGTATGTTGTATTTACAGTAAGCCTTTATTTATTCACATATTTGTAAGGTACTTTCTTTGTATTAGTTGTGTTTTGTGATGTGTGTGATTGTACTGTGTATATGTGAGCCTTTTAACCAAAGACATATTTCTATCACTGGCTGATAGATAATAAAGTTTTTTTAATTGAATTGAACTGAATTTGAATTAATATATAATTACTCAGAACTGAAGTTTAATGTTTGTTTATTTACTAACTTAATACATCTCATGACATCATAGTATTAAACTAGATATGACACTGATCTTGTTTCATGATAAAATCAGTGAATATGTGAATGATGTTAAATGATGGTGAGTGTATGTTAAGGCAAAAACATTGGTCAATTTTAAGATTTTGGGCTATTTGGCTTTTCATAATGTTGTTGTTTCAGACTAGTGGAAAGAAAACATCCAAATTACACTGGTAAGTGTTTATTTTACTGCACTTTATCTATTTGCACCTGTAGATTTAAACTAAAATACATCTTTAAAGGCTTTTTTTGTCTCAAAATCTTCACTTACATACACCAAATTGTACAGCTTTATTTGTATCTATATGAACAAATCTCTCAATAAAAACTTTCAGAATATAGATAGGAATAAAACAGTAAAATCTGTACTCCTTTAAGGCAAGAACTGCATTGTTTTAAAAAGTTTTATAATGATCTCTAAGGTCCACTTATAATGTTAGCAAGATTTTTACAGCAAAGCATCCTAATTTAGAAGAAATAAAAGCTATTTTCTATCCTGTTTTTGACCCTCTCTTTCAAACACTTTTTGGTTGGTGTGCCGCATTCAAGACTTGGAAGTAAACGCCCACTAAAATGATTGGGTAACAGTTTTACATATTAATATCATTTTCAACGTCCCCGCCGCCATTACAAGTGTGAAGTTGTTTTGAAAACTTCCGATGCTGAAAAATGGCAACTGGTGAAATTCAACCATACAAGTTTGAGCCAGAGTCTGATCCTGAATCAAAGACAAACCTACACCGCAAATACCGAAGATACTCCAGTCTGCGACTGCGTGGTAATTAATCATCTTTATTTATGTATTTGTAAGGTAGTATTATATTTTATTACACCATATTAGTGTTGAATTTTTTTTGCAGAGCAGATTCACATTTCTCTGAGTCAAACAAAATCAAGTAATTGCTATGATAAATAATACAACACTCGGTTAATCTTCGTAACGTTAATCTCCTCAGCTGACATAGACGCCTGACAAACTTTGTTGTTGTGATAACGTACACGCAGTACAGAGAGCTTTTCTCTCACCACTAAACGAACTGCTTTAGTAAGGTTCTGTGAAAATGTTTCCGGTTTTATTTTCCTTTTACGCCCTGAAGAAGATATCACGAGTTCATTGAAATTATCCACCCTCGATCACTTAGTCAGCTTTGACGAAACTCCTCTTAGCCAGCGCGTCTTTTCAAAGTGACATCTGACCTGAATACTGCGCGCTAAGTAGCTAAAACGGACTCGCGTTCACCAACAAGGTCTCTGCTCTCTGCTCTGTAAAACATGAACTCGCGATGCCTTGACAGCGGACAACCGGCTTTTGTGAAAAAACGTAGGGTTTAGTCAGTCTTGTCAGGCGTCTATTTCAGATGAGGAGATTAACGTTATAAAAGACACACCGGCAGGCGGTTGGTGAGTAAACGAAAATCTGCGCTTTGGCGGAAGGATGTTACGTGAGAATGTGGAGTGTCAAAATAAAGGTGTATATCGATATTTTAAGAGTGGAATCGATGCATCGTATCGTTAGACGTTATATCGATGCATCGATCCATACGATGTATCGTTACACCCCTACTCGGGGCACTTCGACTCGGCGCAGTAATATAATCACTCCTGAAAAATCCTCTCCCTCTCACTTCTGTCATTAGAACCAACGTGACTTTTTACTGCGCCGAGTCGAAGTGCTCCCGAGTCCTTTTACCCACTTAGAAAAGGGCCACGTTTTATTTTGTGTCACCATACTTGGTCGTGTAACTACTCGTGTAACTGTATTTAAATGGGTGAAACGTGGAGGTGTTTGGTCGCTTCTAACTTCATCTCTGTTTGGTCCCTAATGAATGAACTGGGCTAAGCTAAGTGCTATCAAAGTGTCCCCGCGCGCCAGAGCGATTGAGTGTACGCACTGAGACGAGAGAGGTATCAACTCGTCTTAGTTACGGGAATAACATAGTTAAATATGAAAAAACAGTGGAGTGTTCCTTTAAACACGAATCCGCAGTCAAATGAAGTGAACACGAACCGTGTCCTACTGAAATAAAGTTCATCCATGCTTTCTTAATGTTAGGATAACAAGGATGGAAAAGCAAAGACTGTGTAAAACGTCTTGTAATCCTCTATGGTTTTGTTGCTGGACTAATCCGGTGTCTCTGGTATTTACCACTGCATGGCATGCATGAATCAGTGGGCGGGGCTAAAGAGGTGATGATGTAGAAGTAGGTGTTGATCATCTGTAGAGGTGGTCTTTCGTCACACTATGATGTCATACTGAGACAATATCCGAAACGAGTCATTTTGGGAGCTTGGTTTCAATCAAAGCTACTTATATAAATCACAAAATGTCTTATTTTGTTTTATATTCTTATTTAGTAATAATAATAATTTTATTATATAAAAATATTACATTATTATTATTATATTGATATTTATATAAATCACAAAATGTCTTATTTTGTTTTATATTCTTATTTAGTAATAATAATAATTTTATTATATAAAAATATTACATTATTATTATTATATTGATATTTATATAAATCACAAAATGTCTTATTTTGTTTTATATTCTTATTTAGTAATAATAATAATTTTATTATATAAAAATATTACATTATTATTATTATATTGATATTTATATAAATCACAAAATGTCTTATTTTGTTTTATATTCTTATTTAGTAATAATAATAATTTTATTATATAAAAATATTACATTATTATTATTATATTGATATTTATATAAATCACAAAATGTCTTATTTTGTTTTATATTCTTATTTAGTAATAATAATAATTTTATTATATAAAAATATTACATTATTATTATTATAATTATTATAATATTGATATATAATCACAAATTTTGGTTAAATTGTGCATCCCTAGAAACAAGCACAGAGCAAACCTAGATTTTTAAATTGTAATTAAATTTTTATGATTTTTTATTTTTATTTTTTATCCCTGAATCCTGCAGCCCTAACTAACTAACTAGTCAACAACTGTAACCTTTAGTATATCTCTTTTTTTATTTTGATGTTGTTGAACAGATTTAAATAGTTTCTGCAGTTCAGTCAAATAACTAATCTTCATATTTATTGTGAATTCTCCTGACATATATTCGGTTCCCCACACTGACCAGACTTGGCGATGACAGCGGTGTTCTTGCTCATGCAGGATCTTCACTGAGACCGCAGAGGTTCTCGTGTAGACGCGGAACAAGTACTCGTTTCCGATGACGAGGTCAGAGACGGTGCAGTTAGCGCGGCGATTGTGTTCGTACACCGTAAACCAGTCCTACAGGGTGATGAGAGGATAACACATGATGGATTGATTGATAAAGGGAGTCGTTCACCCAAATATAAAAGTTCTGCCATCATTTATTCACCCTCATGCATCACCATAACAGTAGCCCATGACTTGACCCTAATGTCTCATGGAAGAAATAAAGTCAGACAGGTTTGGACGTAAATGATGACAGAATGGTCATTTTTGGATGAATGATACCTTTAATGAGTGCTTTGGTGGATAAATGGAAACCAGATCTCTCACCTTGGTTTTTTTGTCTGCTTTCTGGATCGTGTACCCAGTGATCTCACAGTTGCCGTCATCTTTGGGTGGTTTCCACTCCAGCGCTGCATTGAAACCCCAGACATCAGTCACATGCACTTGAGTCGGAGGGCCCGGTTTATCTGGGAAGAGAGTTGGAGAGTCAGAGGCTAAACTTGATGAACGTCTCTGGAGTAAATCAGCGCTCAGTGTGTGAGTGATAAGACAGAGAGAGCTTGTAGGACTGTCAGTTTAACACCGCGTTTCCCAAACCAGGGTTCGTGAGGGAACGGGAGAGGGTTTGGGATTTGATGAAAGCTAATTATTAGTCAAAAATAAATAAATATTTTCATTTTATGATTTATTTATTTATTTAAATTATTTTTAAATGATTGCATTCGCATAATTTAATCAATTCAATTTTAAATAAAAATATAAAAAAAATGTAAAAACTAAATAAATGTATAATTTTAAAATTATTTATATTTGCATAAATAATTACATTAATAGTAATTATAAAATGTCAAATTAAAACAAATACATAACTTTAAAATGATTTCTATTTACATAAATACTAAATAAATGTATAATAATGATTTATTATTTAATTAAATTAATGATAATTAAATAAAAAAAAGTCAATTTAAAATGAATAATTTCAAAATAAATAACACAAAAAATATTAAATATAGAACCGTGAACATGCAAATATGTTATTAAATTATTTAAATATTAACTTTATCTCAGGGGGTAAGTTAACATGTTATTTTAACTGAATTTGTAAATATTGTGTTAAATTTGGTGTAATTTGTTATTATTAAATTGCATTAGATGGCTATTATTTCACCACCATGCTCTCTATATATCAGTATTGACCACTGAAAAATCCTTATTGGTCGACCACTGGTTTTAATGATATTCATACATAAGTAATGCATGTTGGATAAAACAGTAACTACACGTCTTTTTTGTCTTACCTACAATTCGGATGTCTATGGTGGCTGAGTCCTCCATGTTTTCAATTTTCAAGACAAGTGTGTATTTCCCAGAGTGATCTCTCTCAGCGGAACGAATGAAAAGGATGGAGTCGACGTTTGAGTTCCTGACATTTACTTTCTTTTCATCCACTGGCTGCCCGTCCTTCAGCCATGTCGCAATAGGACGAGGTTTACCCTAAAAACACACGTATACTTGTTCATTTGTAAAGCGATCTGGATTTGGATGCGGTTCATTTGTATTTAACATACACACCTGGAAGGGGATGACAAGGTTGATTTTCTCTCCGACTCTCCTGATGTATTTGGTTCTGAGTTGACGAGGAAGCCGGATCTTCGGATGCTCTGAAGCGAGAGGAGAACATCACTGTGAAGGAACAAGTTTGCTAGAGACACAACTTATGTTTAATGAATCTTACTTTGTGCTTACCCATAATCTCTCTGACAGTGACTGATTGCCCGAGCAATGCTGGAGGGCTTTGGCCTGCAATATTTACTGCAAACACACGGAAATTCACCTTCTCTCCAGTGGGAAGGTTTCTCACCACGAAACTTTGACGATCAACGAGTCCACTGTTAGCAGGATGCCACTCCGTTTCTGACACGGAGAGAAAATCAAAGAAATATACATAAAAAAAAGGATTATTAATAATAATTCAATGCAAAATGTAAATTTAAAGTAACTAAATAATTAAAATCTATATATTTTAACATACATAATTAAAATAATAATAATAAAATCATAAAAATGGCTAATTAAAATAAGTAAGAACTAAAATAAAACAAAAACTAAATATTAAAAAATATTTATATTTTATTTGTTAAAATAATTAACAAGTAAAAATTGGACTGGATGATATATTGAATATTCAACATATATTCGCAATGATTTCACATGCAAAAGAAAAATGAGCAACACTGTCCTTGTCATGAGATTCGAATAGATTAATGAGAGCAGATTCGATGACACTGAATGATTTGCAACGATTTGTTCACATTATCACTCAAAAAAGTTCACAGAAGGAGTTCAGTGTATGTTAGTGTTTCAGTTAAAAATATATGTTGGTAAATATTAGATTTTTATTGTTATACGTATACAAATATCTTTTTATAGTTTTCATTCATTTTAGTTTTAGTTATTTATATGGGAATGTAAATTACCTAAAAAAAATAAAATAAAAAGTCAGTTAATGTTTATTTTATTTCAACTAATAAACGTTTTTATATATAATTTTGGTTTTAGTTAATGATTATAACCCTGAATGAACAGGCTGAAAATTAAAAAATATATATTTTGCTATAATTTATTTGAGCTATTATTTAGCAGGTGTTACAGTATTTATCCATGTATAGCATGATGTAGGAGTATTTAAATGGTAATTATATAGCATATGAATTGAGCAACCTTGCCCAAGCGCACACTGCACATGTTTCCACTAGCTTTGTGTAGTGTTAGTTTAGGTCTAGAATGATTTGACGTAGAAGATGATTCACCTCCTTCCTTGCAGTATTCTATGAGGTATCCATCAAGCCCTCCAGCTCCGATCTTCTCCGGAGCCAACCACTTCAGTGAGCACGTAGTGTCCGTGACATCATCAACGGTCAACTTAGTGGGCTCACTGTGGGGGCTGAGAGAGAGAGAGAGAGAGAGAGGAGAGAGAGAAAGGAAAACCAAGAGTTAAAGGGATAGTTGACCCAAAAATGAAAATTAGCCCATGATTTACTCACCCTGAAGCCATCTTAGTTCTATATGACATTCTTCTTTCAGACGAATACAATCGGAGTTATATAAAAAAATGTCCTGGCTCTTCCAAGCTTGATAATGGCTGTAAAGTGTTACTCTTTTGGCGTAAATCGATGCGTACGACCGTCTGCCGGAAGCTAGTTATTTTAGTCGATAAAGGCCTTTATTGACCCCCGGAGACGCGTGGAGCACTTAAATCATGAATAGATGCGCTTTGATGGACTTCCAAAGACATAAAGCCATTCACTGCCATTATAAAGCTTGGAAGAGCCAGGACATTTTTTAATATAACTCTGATTGTATTCGTCTGAAAGTAGAATGTCATATACTGTATACCTAGGATGGCTTCAGGGTGATTTAATCATGGGCTAATTTTAATTTGAATTTTTGGGTGAACTATCCCTTTAAAACAGGAGATCACAAATTTCCTAGCAAAACCTCCTCACCGATTGGCATGAATGGTTTGGAGTTGAGACTGGGACCCGACATTCCGATTCCATTGACCGCAAAAACTCTCATCTCGTACACAACGCCTTCAATCATGCGCTTGGCCTCGTATGTTGTGTTCTCATACACGTCAAAGTTCAGCCTCGTCCATCTAGATGATCCTTTCTTCTTCCTCTCCATCAGATAGCCTAGGAAACAGAAGCAGAACAGATTCCTGTTGACATGACGCAGTGACTTCTTCCAAGCGAGTTAAATAGGCTTCGTTTACACTGTCAGTTTTTGGGGATTGATGAACCGCATTTACTTACAGGTGTGAGTCTTGAAACGTCCCGTTCACACAGAAGCGGTAGCGTCTGTATGAACGTGCAACGGGAGCGAAGCCTGTATTCTCTCTCTTACTAGTAACCACATTAGCGACAGTGACCAAGTGATATCAAAGATGGCGATGTCCATTACACTGCAAGGTCTAATCACTTTTAACTTGACAAGAGCAGCAGGCTTGAAAAATTTGAATATCGTGCAAAAGCTATAATTTTGATGATTATGGCTTGCAGCTTATGAAAACTCCAAATTCAAAATCTCAGAAAATTTGAGTATTACATGAAATCAATAAAAAAAAAAGGATTTTAAATACAGAAATGTCGGCACTCTGAAAAGTATAATCATGCATATGTATATAGTTATATTAGTATATATTATACTAAATATATTAGTTTCACCTATTAATTTGAACTACTGAAATACACAAACTTTTGCACGATATTCTATTTTTTCGAGTTTCACCTGTACTTTTCTTCTTACTTGTGCACTTTATGTTAGAAAATGTTAATTTATTATTTTTTCAAGATTTTTTATTTATTTAGGATATATTTTTTTTTTTTACCATTTCCAGGTTCTAAATATTCTTAAGAATTATTGACAATAATATAATTTATCGCAGTTATTTCTGGGACAATATATCACCCAACAAAAAGTAGTTATCGTGACAGGCCGAGGAGTGAGTTCGGGTATAGACTACGGTTGTCACTCCAGTAAATAACGGTACTGTTTCTGAGCTGTATGAAGGACTAAAATAAATGTTTCCGCTGCTGTGAGAATGTGGCCATAATGTCTTGGTATTTAAGTGGGTGGGGTTGAATTACCTGTAACAGGTCATTTCAGGTGTGTGCTATGTTACTCTAACAGGTGTGTTACCCTTTAAAGGTGCTCCTCCATCAAACTTTGGAGGCTCCCAGATAATATTGGCACAGTCTTCTCCGACTCCAGTACACTTCACGTTCTCAGGAGGATCAGGAACATCTGCAAAAGTCGAGAGAATTTAGAAACATCTACAATCGCATGGGCTTGACTCCCAGGGAATGCATGAACTGATAAGACGTTTAATAAGTTGCTTTAGATAAAAGTATGTGCCAATGCATAAATGTAAACCTAAAAGTGTATTTAAGACCTGAAGGTGCATTCACACTAACAGTGATTCAATCATTAGAGGTTGAGTAGTGTTTGTAGCTAGTAGATGTTCAACTACTTGAAATGTCTTGCTTCAATTCTGGTCATAACCACAGTGCCATCTGCAGGCAGAAAGAGGCAGTGCTGGAAACACACCTACGATTTTGATGAAGAGGTTGGCTTTGTCCTCGCCTGCCGGGTTGGTGACAGTGATGGTGTAGTTCCCTTCATCTTCTCGCTCGGCTCCTTCAATGACGAAACAGCTTAGCTCTTTCCTGTTTTCCACACGTACACGTCCCTCTGATTCTGTCAGTACCTGTAATATACAGGGACAGCGGTTTTATTCATTTTATTTAGCAAAATATTAAACATTTTAATTAAGATTAAACATTAAGCATTTATTTGATCAGTAAAACAGTAATACTATGAAATATTATTTGATAAAATAACTGTTTTATCTTTTAAAACATTGTAAAATGCCATTTATTTCTGTGATGCAAAGCTGAATTTTCAGTGTCATTACTCCAGTCTTCAGTGTCACATGATCAGTGTCAATCATTCTAATATGCTGATTTGCTGCTCCTATACATACATTTAATTTTTCTGAAAAATATAGCCACATGATCATGAGACCCTGTATTATTTCTTGTTAGTCTACTTACAGTATTTCTCAATAAAATGTTCACTCTGTTCTTTAACCACGGCACACACACATTTTTTTGTTATATTTTTGAAAATTATATTTCCATTTTTACGGAGCCCCACACCTGACATGCAGGGAAAAAGATGTATATCATGGCCACAGATTAACAATTAGTTCCCACGACTTACTAATACGTCAGCACGTGTTTCTAATTCGTTCCCTCGTTTTAAGTAAATTGTGTGCCTGAAATAATAATACGTGCCCTCGATTTAATAAATCAAAACAAGAGAATGAATTAGTTCACAGTGGCCACAATTGACTAAAACGAGTGAACGAATTAGTAAACGTCACCATGATATGTATATGTTTTTGTCTGCATGCGTGTGGGGCTCCGTACCATTTAACTTTTATTAAAAACCCTGGTAATAAGCATGTGTAATTGCTTTATTCAAAGGTTCACAGTAGGCATACAGATATTGATTTCTGTAGTTGTCCTTGTTTTGCCATATTGATTCCATCCCTAGTCATTCCCCACTAGGCCAAGTCTCAAATAAGTAACTTCAAATATTTCATGAATTATTTCAAATTTATTACGTAATATAATAGAGAGTCGGCAACCTATGAAGGGATAATCACTGGCACATGACAATAGCTAAAGAAGTGTATGCATTTAATTTAAATAAAGTCCCTCAAACTTGCATACAGAGGTGCTATAGTATAAATACTATAAAAGTGTGAGATTTTTATCTGTGCAAGTGCACAGATCCAACAAACCATTCTGTGATGATCCCTCCGCATGCCATAAGGTTAGTAGTAATAAGGTAGTAATTGTCATCAAAGTTACGTGAGAGTGTGAGTACCTTATCTCCCTTCATCCAGCAGACGGTGGGAGCGGGATCTCCTGAGATCTCCACATCCAGACGCAGCTTGTTACCAGCAACAACAATGATGGTGTTTTGAGAAACCATATTACCAGCCACATCCAAATGGATCTTAGGGGGATCTTAAAAGGAGCAAGACAAAGTAAGCGGATGCAAGCAAGTGCGGTAAGGGAGCAAAAGTTCTGATGCTATGTACTGTAGATAAGAGAAATTAAAAGTCTGGCAAAGGGATTAATCGTGGTCCAACCCAGGGTTATTATCGTCAACTAAAACTAAAAGGGTAACACTTCACAATAAGGTTCCATTTGTTAACATTAGTTGACTACATTAGTTAACATAAACTAAAGAAAATACTTCTAAAGCGTTTATTCATCTTAGTTAAGGTTAATTTCAACATTTACTAATCAAAAGCTGTACATTAAGTAAATATTAATGAATGGACCTAAACTGACATGAACCAAAAATCAACACTACCGTTAACAAAGATGAATTAATATTGTAACAAATGTACTGTATGTACTTACCGGTAGTTAGTTAATGCAACTAATGGAACCTTATTGTAAAGTGTTACTATTAAAACATTTAAACACATTTCTGTTAATTGAAATAAATCTGAAATAAATTTAAATATAAATAATAGTTGAAAAACTTAAAACTAAATGAAAATTAGTAATGTTGCCTTGGCAATAAACTGAAATAAGTTTAAGTAAAAAAAAGAATAATCTGATTATGTACGGTCACAACAGATCAACAAATCTGAGATAGTTTTGCTCACTATAGAGTTTCCTTCTCACCCAGGAAGTTGAGTTTAGCGGAGAGTGAGAGCGCATAACCTTCTGGGACAAACGTGTAATCTCCAGCATCCCCTGGCTTGACGTCATCAATGACTAAACGATGAACCCTGGAATTGATTAACACACACACACACACACACACATTTAAAACATGCATAATTACATCTACGAGCGACGTGAACTCATGTGCATGTATCTGAACGCTGACCTGCCGATGTGGGTCATCTTGACACGGTCACTGGCCAGAACCTCCACGCCATCCTTAAACCATTTCCCTGTGACCTTCTCGTCAGACACCTCACACTTGAACACAGCTTGCTCTGCCGATTTGACCGTAAGATCTGCGATACTTTGCAACACCTCCAGTTCCTTCTCTGGGGTTGAGTTTGACAAAACAAGAAAAAGTTGAAAAGAGTTTTAAACTTCGGTCCCAAAACCACCAGTTAAACAACCATTAACATAAAAGGATGGTTGTAAGGAGAGATCAGATTTTACCCTCAACGATGAGCTCTCCCTTCGAATGGCCTCCATTGGTGTAAACAAAGAACATGCCATTGTCCTCTAGTGTTGCCTCTTGAATAATAAGACAGTGGCGTTTCCCATCCTTTTTAAATCGATAGTTCGTATTTTTATCATCTCGAGACAGCTCCACATCTTCATGCATCCTACAAGTACACATACAATGTGTTGCCTATGCAGTAATGATGCGATTTCATCCAGAATGCAAAAAGTGCATATTAGTGTTAGTTGACAGAATTAGCATATTAGTTGACATATTAGTGCTGTCAAATGTGTTGTTCTGGAGATGAAATAAGTCATTATAGCCATTCGACTTTACAGTACAGTAGCAATATTTTTTTAACATTTAATAGGCTTAGAATTAGCATATTAGTTGACATATTAGTGCTGTCAAATGTGTTGTTCTGGAGATGAAATAAGTCATTATAGCCATTCGACTTTACAGTACAGTAGCAATATTTTTTTAACATTTAATAGGCTTATATTTTTTTGCAAACTATTGTATTTTTGTAGTTTGTTTATGTGTGTTTTTACCAAATGACGTGTGCTCCCTCCTCAGACACTTCTATCTCAAACTCCACTCTTTCTCCAACCACAACATGATAGTCATCCAGCAGTTTAGTGATGGTGATCGGTGGCTCTGCAATGCACAAATTTGGTGTGGTGATAAAAAAAAAAAGAAGATTTTAAACATTGTACCAGATAAAAAAGGTGTTATTAAATTGGATTGTACCATCTCAAAATAACATAATACATTGTTGGACTATAATACATCCTTCAGAATGCAGTTTTACAGTTACTTTGACAATAGTTAATGAACCTGCAATGTGCTTCTTAGAAGGAGAATTTTATGCTAATTAAATTCCACTTCACAATGATCAATTGTTTGCTTTGCAAATCGATTGTGAGAGTGCAGTTTTTTTAAGGTCGCCCCTACTGATAAAATCTAAGATGAACTGATCGAAAAGAAGAGACTTTCCCATGACTTCTTTAAAAGATGATTTCACCATTATGGTTTTTTGATTTATGGAATAGTTCATTACTTTAAAAAGGGAAAACTGTTATGGTAATAGGGTCGATGCATAATCCCAAGTCTTTGTAGTAATTATGTCAACTAAAAACAAAACAAAAAGTAATGGCTTTTAATAAAAATGTCAATATTTGGAAACAGAGGTGGGAATAGGCCAAAATCAGGCAAGTTCATGTCAATAAAAAATTTATATTAAAAAATGAATTGTTTTTTTTGTTGTAATTGATTTGCACACACCTTTAACAAAGACTTCAGTGAAGCATTTATCAGTCCCGATCACGCATTCATATGCTGCATCATCTGCCAGACTGCATTTGTTAATAGTGAGGGTTCGAATGTTTCCATTGGACTCCATGATGTATCTGTCACACAAAGAGTCGGTTAAATCACAGAAATAAGTGACATCTCCTTACAATATCAAACATGACAGAAGCCATAAAATAAGATTGCATCTCCAGGCTTCTCATGGCCTGTATATTTGGACAAAATATTGTCATTTTTGCCATTTTGTTTGGTGCATGAATGACACACTTCACTGTTAAAGTTCAAAATATTAAAAACGGGATGATCTTCAATAATCATAGCAATGTTTTTGGTTCAAATAAAATGTTGTTGTTTTTTGCCCATTAATGTGTCTTTGAAATTGAATGTATGTATATGTATTTTCTGCATTCTCACTTGGCAGAAGTTTTGATCTCTTGGCCGTTCTTCAGCCATTTGACCTCAGCATTAGGGTCAGCCACCTCCACAGACAGGACGATCTTCTTTCCTTTATTAACTGAGTACGCCGACTCCAATCGTCTCAGGAATGCTGCGGAAACATCCCACACACGATCACACACTCACAAACAGAAGCACAGAGACTTGATTTTTCATTTATCTCTCCTCACGTACCCTCGCTAGCTTTGGGCTCCACAACCTTCATCTCTTGAGTCGTTTCAACATTCCACGCAGGTCAGTGATGCCGTACTGAAATGCGATCTTCTCATACTCGCTGGGATGAGCGCTCTTCAGAATCTCCCAAACGTCGATCTCCAACTCTGGCTCTGGCTTCTTTTTCCTGTGAAAGAGACGTGATCAATAAAAGTCAGCGGTTAGAGGAGATGGAGTGTGGTTTTAAAGGACAGAATGAACACTTACTTTTTAGCAGCTTTGAGAAGAGCACTGAAGTCCAGACTTCCCTCGTCCTCCCCAGCATCACTGCACAACAGCACATGTTGAATTCACAAAACAAACTTTTCATGTAATATAGTACATACTTGTAAAAAGAACAATTTATGAGTTAAATGTATATATACAGTACGTAAAAAAACACAATATACATGCTCATATTTATGTGTGATTCACAAGTGTGCGTTCATTTATTTTCCTCGCATTGAGGGAAAACAACAATTTTGTTGGAAAAAGTCAATGTTATCATATATACGCCCCAATATTTAGATTTAAATTAGATTTAGATTAACAATTGACCAATATGTGACCCTGGATCACAAAACCAGTCACATGTCGCACGGGTGTATTTGTGGCAATAGCCAACAATACATTGTATGGGTCAAATTTATCGATTTTTTTTTAATGGCAAAAATCATTAGGATATTAAGTAAAGATCATGTTCCATGAAGATATTTTGTAAATTTCCTACCGTAAATATAGAAAACATTTATTTTTGTGAGTGAATGCGGCACAATCGCCAACATAAATGAACAACTTTAAAGGCTTTAAACGTTACATTTTTTTGCACCCTCAGATTCCAGATTTTCAATAGTTGTATCTCGGCCAAATATTGTCCTATCCTAACAAACCATACATCAATGGTAAGCTTATTTATTCAGCTTTCAGATGATGTATAAATCTCAATTTCAAAAAAATGGACCCATGTGACTGGTTTTGTGGTCCAGGGTCTCATATTGTTTTTTAATAGTTGATTCAATTATTGAATTTAGTCCTGAACTGTTCAGTCATAAATTGTGATAAATATATTCTGTCACTTCTGTCTGTCTGTCTACTCAGACTTACGCTCTTTTGAAGGCAGACAAAATATCTGCTTGCTCCTCTTGTTCAGCAGCTACAGAAAAGGACGAATGATAAATATAGAACAGTCATTTACAGATTCATACTAAGAGATAAAGCGTGTAAGTGTTATTTTTGTTGTGTGTGAAAGACACACTAACCCTCCACAGTGACCTCAAAGGTGCAGCTGTCACATTTGTCTTTGGCAGACACTTCACACCTGTATCCACCTGCGTCTCCTGGGACCACCTTGACGATCTTCATCTCGTATGTGTAGATCTGGGAGAGAACGAGCGAGCGAGCGAATGAAATGTGCCACATTTAAGGATGATGTTCAATAAAATACAAGTCACAAAGTCATTTTATTTGATCAACTTAGTGTAAAGACAATCTACAGTATGTGTGGACAAAAAAAAAAGCCATTCAATGTATAGCACTATTACAATTATTTAAAGAGTTTTGAAGGTTTCTAATCATAAAATTAATAACTTTAACATTACAGTTTGGACTTTGAACAATAAACAAATGCTCTACTTGGATCGAAGACCTATACACAGCATATTTATGAAACCTCTGGCCAGATGTGATCTAAGACTAGTCATAACTTTTAAGTCAGTAACATAAAAAGGTAGATTGATTTAATTTATAATAGGGCAGATTTGCCCTAACTAATTGTTATTAGGTCAGACTAGTTCTGCATCTGGACAAAAAGTTGTGCTTGAACACACCACTAAAACTTAAACCGACAGTCAACTAGCATGTACGTTCTGTGTCTTTGTGAAAGATAATAACGTCCACAATAGCAGATGACAGTAGTCTGTATTCTTCATTCAAAAACGTGAACGTGAATTAGGAATGCGAATATACAAATCGTAAACAAAGCAACGCTCACTTACCATTTTGAATATGAATCATGCTGTCAATTTGTCTTCACTTATATAAAAGGGATAGTTCACGCAAAATGAAAATTCTAGTAGGAGAAAAAAAAATACCATGGTAGTCAATGTGGGATGAGATCTGCTCGGTTACAAACATTCTTCCAAATATCTCCTTTGTGTACAGCAGAACGAAGAAATGTATACAGGCTTGTAATAACATGAGGGTCAGTGAATGATGACACAATTCATTTTTGGATGAACTATCCTTTTAATTAGGCCTCATACGGCCATGTCGTTATGAAAATATTTGTGTATTGGAATGCTCTGTAAAGATGAAGATGTAGGAAAATGTGTAAGTGCGTTCTTTGTGAGCCCTGTTGTCTTAGTCGTCTGCTTGCTTTGTCACTTTACAAAGCTGAACAGACAATCTTGATGGGCCGACGCCGGTTCATCAAGCTCAATTGGCCGGGCTAAAGCTGACGGAGGGTTTCCTAAATCTGACGTGCGGAACACATTGCAAAAACTAGCCCAAAGATGCTCACCGACTGCTAGATATTGGCCGACTGTCAGCTTGGTGTGTTTTGGTGATGTTTATGCAACTGGCATTTGCAACTGAATTTAGAAATCCTGTCATGGTGCATATTTTTTTTTACATTATATGGCATTATATATGACAGCACAATGACCTCTAACCTTAGTGTTTCTGTCATAGGTCTCTTTTATCTGGATGTGTTTTCCCGCTTTGCTGCCGAGGTCCATCCACTTCCCCTTTAACCACTTCATGGTGGGTTTACGTGTGAGGTTGGTGGAGTCCACCTTAACCACAAATGATACATCTTTACCTGTGTACAAAACATCAATATCAACATCCTGTAATTCCCATTCATCTCACTTTTTTTTTTTTTGCAATCATTCATTTTAATTAAAATGTATTTCCATATTAGGGCAAGCCAATTATATTTACACACACCTCAATGTAAATATAATTGGAATTGTTGCAAATTATATAGAGTCATGTCATGCGCACCGGCTCAGAACTCTAAAATAAGTTCTAAGTGACTCCTTATAATTAGTAGTAAGTGGTTTATATATAAGGACAATATAAGGAAGTTGCTAAGGGATATTTATAACCATTCAGATTTATTACCATCATCTCCTGAAGCTTCTGCAGATGAAAGAACACCATTAAACTAAAGAAACCTACTGTGTGCACAGCTGTATATTTTTTAATGGTTAAATAGGCCTACTCTTGTCATTTCGAAACAATGCAAGCTAATGATGTCACTTACCCTCAGCTTTTAGCTCTGTGGAAAGAAATGAGAAAAAGTGACATTAGACGTGGTTAAGTAAAAAATATAATTCATTTATAATTCATTTCTAGCTAACTAGCTATGGACTTTCCTGAGGTAAATGTAACGTCACGTGACACGTTATTTGCAAGCTGATTTATTCCGCTGTTGAAACACTGATTGCGTAATTACATGAGGCATGATACATTTTAGTAAGTATATTACTTTATATTTCAACATACCTTTTGATGTTCATTCACGTTTATTTCGTGCTAAAATGAATAGTATTGAGGAAGATTGGTTCACTGTGCTCCACGCTGCCGTTTTGAACTGAAGAGGCGATTATAATGTTTGTTCAGCCACATTTGCGTAAAAGCGACATTTATTGTTTGAATTTCGTAATAACATTAACGCAATTTGAAAGCTGAGACGTTCTTTTATCAAGTCAAAATTAACGCTTATTAATTAAATCTCGTTTCTCCACAACAGATTTTTGCGACTTTCGACTATGTGACCTCGTGACTTAACTTAATAAGGTAACATAAACGTTGAAAAATATTGTAACAAAGTGACATTTGATGTATTGATCTGGAAATCGGGTTCAAAATGTAATCAAATAAAAAATATAAATGTTTAAACTATTTTCGTCATATCAAATTTGTTTGGCATAAATATAGAAATGCAAGCTGATGTTATACGTTCGTGAACGCATTTCAGTTCGGGCTGTGAAGGGGCATGTCATTGGTTGGATCTACTGAACGAATACGTCGTCCATCACTGACCGAGATCGCTCTGTTTTGAGTCTGAACGAGAGAGAGATCTCGTTCATGAACGAATTGAAATGAAAATACTGGGTAGATCGGTCATTTAGCATGTGATTCAATCTCATTCAAAGCGCAGTTATAGGTTTAGTTATAGGTGCACATACGATTGTTTATATAGGCTATTCATATTTAACATACAGAACATAACTTACCGTTTAATATAATCACAGATTTATTAATGTGTATGTCTGACCAAACAATTAAAATGTTAATTATGCAAGAAAACCTTGCTTTTGGTCATCTCATCTGAACCACTTATTTTGACTTATTTTATTAATTTAGTAAATAAGGCACACATTTTAACAAAGCCAAATCAGTTTTTTTGTAACAAGTTAATACGTTTGTTAAGACATAGCATAAAATACACTCTTTTTCGCCACCTGCTGCAGTATGTATGTAATATGAAGAAATTGTCACTGAACGAATCAGTGAACGAATCTGAACGAATCATTTTGGTGAACGAACTGAAAATGAACGAGTCTCTGGAAAGATTCAAAACTTCCACGCTAATTCTCAGTGAATTCTGTGCACTCTCGTTCTTTTCACTCGATGCACAAATCAGTGCCCCAATATTTAGATTAATGGTTGACTGGTATGTTTTTTAATGGTTAATTCATAAATTATTAGACTATACATTAGGTCCTGCTAAATCCTAAATATGTGGTTACATATTTCTTGTGAGGAACACATTCAGATATGCATAACTTTATATATATTTGAAATAGTTAAATGTCGTGTAACTTGGAAACAATGCAAGCTAATGATGTCACTTACCCTCTGAGCTTACCTCTGTGGGAAAAAAGGAGAAAATTGTACATAGATTACAGTCAACTATTTACAATTAGAACAGTTAATAATAATACATTGACATTTTTTATTTACTTATTTATTTTGAAACTATTTTAACTCAGAAATTGCTAGTAAATGTTACAAATAATTACAAAGAAATGGCAAGTAACACATTGAATTAACATTAACTATTTTAAAGTTTAGTAATATTAATGTTTCAAGTACCCGACAAAAGACATGTTTTTAAATATATTTCTGCAATACATTCATTCAATAAAATGTTTTTCAAACTGCGGACCTGATGACTAAATGCTTTAGTGAATCATGACTGATGACCACCACTTAAGTTACTACTAGTAACCATTCTGACATCATCTGTCCTGACTCCTGATGATAAATATATTCCAGACCTCTGAGTAGTAAGCTGATATGTTTCAGGAATCCTCAGGCAGTCGGCCACATGGAAGCTCTACAATACTAAAAATACGACACCAGAAGAATATAGGTGGAATAAACTGACCTTCTTCTGTATATTTTTACATGCGCTTAATAAGATCTTTGACTGAGACTGATATGCTTTGCAAAAATGCACTTGTTATAGTGTTGGAGCTGTATATTTGATTGAACATGATGCGCTTTGCTGTATAAACATGGGTTCGATTCTTAGGTTCAGGTTTAATGCACATGCAGTTTGTTTAACACTCTGGTGCTCTTCATGAGGTGGTCTTTTTTTTTTTATGAAATGAATGTACTTTTTAATTCGATAATTTTTTTTCATATAAATTTTGTATTTTTAGGGGATTTTATGATACTAAGTTCTATTTTTGGAATAGTTATGATCCATTTATTACCTGTTAACCACTTTTTGAGCATAGACATGAAAATTTAATTTCCAACTTAAACTGTGGTAAATCTTGAATGCTTTGGATCAACAGTCTCAGACTTCAGTTTGATCTATTTTCAAAGAAGACATTTGACCGATTATCGCTGAAGTGAAAAAAAATGTAGGCTAAAAAGTAAAACTCAAAAAGTTATAGAAGTTTAAGTTTATTATTATGAAAAATGCACAAAAATGGCAAAAAAATATTTTTTTAATTTTATATGAAAAATGTATTATCCAAAACATGTTTTACTCTAAAACTGTGAGAAAATCAAAGCCATTAATTTAAACAAGTTTTGAGGTTGATATCTCGGAAAATTTGCTTTCAGTAAGATTTAGTTTGGGCCGCAGTACCAAAAGTTTCCACTAGATGAAGTTCATCTCCCATTCATTTTCAATGCGCTCATTTTTTTACCACGAACAATACAAGCGTGACAATTTTTTTCCAGGAATATTTACCTTTTCAAATCATGTCCATATTGTTTGTGTGTGTGTGTGTGTGTGTGTGTGTGTGTGTGTGTGTGATCACATCAAGTGCCAAAACCTTTACCAAGTTTCGAACCATTCTGTTAAAGTAAAAAATTCACACAAAAAAACAAAACGTAAATTTTTTTCAATTTTTGACCACCACCAGAGGGTTAAAAAAGGGAATTTTCAAGTAACAAGAAAACTTTTGAATTTCTTTAAAAAATAAATGTGCAGAAAAATCCTATAAAAATATTTCCTAGTTATCATCAGCATCTGCGGTTGGAAAAACCCATATCGCTTGAGTGCTAATTTATTGTTTTGGCAATTAAGGTGTTGATGCAACTTCAAGAAGTTTCCACTCTGATGATGAGAAACTCTCTGTGATCATGTGGTCTGAAATAGCAGCATGCTAACATCCACCCGCCTCATTCTCAGGAGGGCAAGATGTTGCCATGGACTGGTGAAAAGGCCATGATAACTCCTAACCTCTCTTATGTCAGGCCAGGAATCCAACGAGCGACCACACCGGTATCAAATAGCAGAAACATCTTACGGTCAGGCTCTTATGGTCAGACAAATAACTGTCAAAAATGACTGACCTCCAAGTATAATGACCCATAACCACAGATATGCAGCATAAGCGGATATGTATAAGCGGATGTGTCAGGCTGGATGTTTTTATGTTTCCACTTTTGATTTAATTGATTGTAAATAAACTAGGCGACCCATTCCAGCTCAATTATATTTTTTAAAGGCCCACAATCTTTTAGAAAGTATGGATCAGCTTCCTTTTGAAGGATGTTGTTGTTACTCTTTTAGGTTCTTGATAAAATATGAACCCCAATGATGTCATTTGTCTGTCTTCCCCATGCAGCCTCTTTTTTAAAGCACTGTATCACATTTCAAACCACACACACACACACACACACACACACACAAGTTAAAACAGTAAAGTTATAAGCACTCACAAACCTCTTCTGGAACACCGTTAAGTTCATAACATCTCATGTCATTTAACAGAAATAATAACACAGCGCAATCAGAAACAAATTTTGTCCCAGAAGAACTGATCGGTTCACTGACCCTGTATAGTGTAAGCAGTATTAAAGTGTGATTTCTGCACCAATAACGGCAGCATTTGCAGAAACACAGTCGCATAATGTAAAATTTGTTATAGTTGCTCCAAATTTTGAGGCATTTAAAATTTGGAAATGTTGTTTCAATCCTTAAAACAGGTTAAACAAAATAAAAATAAAATAATTTCTTTAAAACTCTCTAAATTACTTGCAATATATATTGATTAACCCTGCCTTAAGTTTAATTTATGTTATAATCTGCTTTTATATATTTTGGTATTCATAAGCATTGGCCTAGTTATTTATTTATTTATTTATTTAAATGTATGCTGCATGAATTTGTGTTTTCAACATTGATAACATTAATATAAAAAAATAATATATTTAATAAAGTCGAAAAATATCTTTCAGGTAGTGGATGAGCGACACACAAATTACACACTACACCTTTACTATAAATTGTAATGTATATGGATTGTAATGGATCACCTTCTGGTCCATTAGCCATTACAAATATAAGTAAATAACTCCATAGAGAAGTGCGTAATATCATGTTTTTGGTTTAAGTATCTTTTTTTGCAGTCTCTGGTATAAACACCTCACTAGTAAGAAACTTGGTCTTTATGGTTGACCTATGTGTGTGTGTGTGTGTGTGTGTGTGTGTGTTTCAGAGGGATGGAGGTGATACTCAACGCAGTGTACTACTGGTGGATTTAGCACATTAGGACGGTAAGCTCTCGTCTTAGCACAATTCCACACATGGCTGTTGCTAAAGCTCCATCTATCACTACAGCAATTGAAATTATGTTATAAAAGCGTCTGGTCGCACGTTACCAAATCAGCAAATCTGGGTGGCAAATAATGAAATGTTGCCGAGGCTGCGGTCTATATTTGTGCATGTAGACGGCTGATGTGGCGTCTGACACACACACAATCTGTCAGCATTGTGCCCTGAGCAAAGCACTCGATCCCGGGTCACTCCATGGGAATGTTATAAGTGTGCTGGTTCACGGCTGATTTTCACTTCTGGACTTTTCAAATTCATATTAAAATGCATTTATCAAGTTGCAACCTCTAACAGGGTCAAACTGTTTACTTTTACCTTGCATAGTTTTGATCATGTTTTCTGAGGATGAGGGCATCACTATGATTATCTTCTATCAAGTAACAGATTCCAAGCAAACAGGGAACGTTCTCAGAACTTTCTGGCAAGGTTCTGTCAACGTTATGAACAAAAGTCCTTCCAGTAACGTTGATAGAATGTTCGTTCAAATAAGAGCACAAAAACGTTATTTATAAATCGTAAATGGAACTTTTTTTTTTCTTTCTGAAATGGTTTGATTGGACATTAATAGTTTCACTTTATTTTGATGGTCCCTTTAACACATTCTGTTGTCTAGAAGTAACATTGCACCTACATGTCTACTAACTCTCATTAGAGTATTAGTAGAGTATTAGTAGACTGGTAGGGTTAGGGTTAGAATAAGTTGACATGTAGTTGCAAAGTTACTTATAGTCAGTAGAGTGTCTGTTGGAGGACCATCACAATAAAGAGTTATCAGATATTAAGCAGACAGTACACTAATACTCTAATGAGAGTTAGTTGACATGTCACTGTAATTATTATTTTTTTTTTGTTTTTTGCTGATTGTTATGGTATGTGACTGACGCTTACCGATGTGAATGTACACTGCCGTTCAAAGATTATTATTTTTTAAAGAAATTAACACTTCTATTCAGCTAGGACACATCAAATTGATTAATAGTGACAGTAATAATAATAATTTATATGTAAATTTATATAAATAATTATGTAAATAATTTATAATAGTAATTATAAAAATACATTTATAATGTTACAAAAGATTTATTTGAATTCTTTTGACTTACATCAAAGAATCCTGAAAAATGTTATCACGGGTTCCACAAAAATATGAACTGTTTTCAACATTTATAATAATCAGAAATGAGCATCAAATCAGCATATTATAATGAAAATTCAGCTTTGATCACAGGAATAAATTACATTGAAAAAAATATTCATACAGAAAATTTCTTTCAGTCTTTACTGTATCTTTGATCAAATAAATGCAGCCTTGACGACCAGAATAGACTTCTTTATAATTTTTTTTTTAAAAAGTCATATCAACCCTGAACTTTTGAATAGTAGCATAGCATTGCACAAAAGCAAACGCTGCCTTTTCTGCTGTGAGCCATGATTCATTTACTCCATGAGCAATAACAGGGGGTTGAGTGAGTTAACATGACATAAGATCTCCATATGTTGAGTTGGCTCCATTTAAAACAAATTAGCTTTAAATTACATCATTAGGATAGTCTTCATTTCATGCAAGTGTTTTAAAACAAGTTATTCATTGCACCCTTAAATAGAAGAGTCAGCTATAACTATGCATTTGATGATGGCAAACACTGTTAAATGTGCTCTCAGTGTGTTCTTTCACACTATAAAGGCTCTGAAACTGAAGTGGCGATTATCAGACGGTATTTTTAGAGCTTGTCTCTCCCCCGGGGTTCTGTGGCATTACCATAACGGACGACAGCATCTGGAAGAACCCTTATAAGAGTGTGTCGGTGTGTAAATCAACACTTATGACGGGCTGCTGATCAGATTTACTGCTGTCGGGATGCATTCGTTGAAAAGGAGGAGCGAGGTAACAGAGTTTACAATGAGAAATCGCAATGAAACGGACCGAGGGATTGATCTGATCACGTGATGTTCATCATTGCTGTCACATAATCACATTATAATAACCGTTGACTTCTCTTGTTTTTGCTCCGTTTGTCACTCAATTCATGAGTAATAAAGTTGTGATTTATAGACCGGATGGTGAGGTGAAGCAGAAAAGGCAGGGGTCATCATGGGATATTTATATCTTATACTCTGGGTGTCAGAGAGGCCAACAATCCTAGATACTGAAAAGGTTAATCAAATTCAGTTTAGGTTTTGTGGCATATGATACTGTCTGTCATGTGGCCGTGGGCATGGATTTAGTGAAGGTCTCGAGGGTCACTCTTTTATTAGTATGTGAACTGTTAATTGGATCCCAGCAGGGATTTATACACTTACTCCAAATGAAAGCACAGATAATATGTGTCTCCACCAATGTGGCTCGAGGTTTCGGATTCTGCTCATCTTAAATTAGGGGTTGCCTTTTTCCAATTTCTCAAAATCATTTAGTGTTTAAGATTTGAATTGCATATATATGCATATAATTAATATGCATATACAATTTCCATTCATTTGTATCACAGTTTTAACACAAACAAACTAATGAACTTATTACGATGCATATTTGTCAGTCACACATAAATGAAAGAGGACAGGTTTCTGGAATATTACAAATAAACTAAATATGTTAAATACATAATAAGCTGGTTTATATATTTATCAATAAATCCAGTTTGTTTCACTCTCATACATTTTAACTAATTGACTATAGCTTGTCTCACAGCTAGCCGTGTATATTTTCACAATGAACTGATTCTAAACAATCTGAATAAATGCATTTTGAAAATATGATTATTTAAATAAAAATCAAAGAGATGCAAATAGTTAATAATCTATTGCACAATTTTTTTTATTTGTGCATTCATTTATGGATGACGGACAAATACGCATCACAAGTTTATTCGATTGTTGATGGTAAAACTGTGTAATCCAAATGGATGGAAAAATGCATCAATCAGAATTTTAGGCCTAAATATTTTATGACATTCTATCCATCTATCTATCTATCTATCTATCTATCTATCTATCTATCTATCTATCTATCTATCTATCTATCTATCTATCTATCTATATATGTCTGTCTGTTTACAGAATGCAGATGAAAGTTATGACATGCATAGGCTTAATAATAAAAAAACATGCATGATCATTAAAAATGTGATCTAGTGGTCAAGTTTTGTTCACTTCATCCATTACACTGAAAAAATATTGTTGTGAAAAGAATTTGCACTCAGAAACAGCCAGTAGCACATTGAATTAAATGTTAATTTTTGAAGTAGAAAGACTGAAAGAGTATTTTCTTGTAAAGTGTAACTCTAATAATCAGTGTGTGTGTGTGTGTGTGTGTGTGTGTGTGTGTGTGTGTGTGTGTGTGTGTGTGTGTGTGTGTGTGTGTGTGTGTGTGTGTTTTTGTGTGTGTAGAAGTGTGTGTGTTTCAGCTTTCCTCAGCCAGCTTCGGGTCTGGAAGGTTTTAATTTTAGCATCTGTGCAACTTTCTCTCTCTGCCCTGACACATCTGCTCCACCCTCTCTCTTCACACTGAGCCCTTCCTCATTCATGAACGATCTTTCCTCCTCCCCCCACACAGTTTTTATCCTCGAGCATTGCTTATACTATTAATTTGTGGTGCACATGCACGTTTAGAGACATTTAAAGCTTCCAAACTAAAGAAAGTGCATGGAAATATTGTGAAAATGATTAGAAGCAATGACAATTATGGAAAGAACAGCACAATACATGCCAGATACAATATATCTGTCATGTATCAAAAAAAAAGAAAAAAAAGAAATTATTTATCAATCTAACAGTTCAAAATCAGCAAATGCCAGTTTTGTTGAAAAAAGTTTGATTCTTATTATCTGACAATATCAGCTGATAAATAAACTAGAATATGAGCACAAATACACGCAAAACATGTCCGTAAATATTTTTGTATCAATTTGCGCAATTTCTTGTGGTCAAGTTTTGTAAAGTATTTCTGTTATTGTCACCAGCAATACGGTTACTAAACATACTAGTTACTAATACTACTACTAATTAAACAGCAGAAGAAGCAGAAGTACTAAAACACCAGAAAAGAGATTGATTAAGAATGAAGGGAAAGGAGAGATGTACCTTCTGTGGGCTCAGGCATGGTTGAGGCTGCGTCTTGCTTGTCTTCCTTCCACTGACAAGCTTGTGTCACTTTTTTTTGCTTTTTATTTCACAGTCCCTCTGTTATTCAAAGCGTTCAGGGAACTCAAATTACCCACCAAGCAAGGAGAGAGTGGGAAGGAGGGAGAAACCAGGGGGAGAGAAGAGAGAAGGACTGACACTTGAAACCCCACTTGGATTCTCCAAGTCCAGGAACAAAGTTTGGATGGATGGAGAGAGAGACAGAGATGAGGGACGGGACACGAGTGTTTGCTGACAGACGTGTTAAGGTGTTGTTATTTTACAGAGAGTTTTACACCAGCTAAACAGATTACTTCTCTTTCAACACCATTTCTTACAAGCACACCACAACATTTCTCTATGTGCATCCACCTGTCTGACAGATTTAAGCTTCTTCCCGGGTTAGTGACATCACCAACCCTAAAATTTACATAAACCCTGACTCCGGAACAAGCAGCAAAGGGGGTGAGTCCATGTTGGGCTGCTTTAGAGAAGAGGAAGAGTTGTTGTCCCTGTTTTTTACAACCCGGAAAAAGTTTTTCTTATGGCTGATGAACTTAGATAGGTTAAAATTTATTTTTAACACTGTTCCTAAACATTATAACCTCAACGTTTGACTGTGCGCTGCACATTTTAGGGAGAACAGCTTCCAGAAGAGAGCTTCTCCTGAAAGACATAGGCTAGCCATTCCCATTTTGTCGGGACAATCTGTTGTTTATGGATCACAACTTGTAAGTATGTCTTATTATTTGTATTTATGTTTTCTATTAACAGTTTCAATTATAAGTTTTATGCAGTTGCTAATGATAGCTATGATGTAAACAAAGGGCAAAGCTTTGCCTCAGCTAGCCTGCTAACTAACATGACAGTATTTATGTAGTGTTTACTGTAGCTTTTGTAAGCACTTGCTTTTGTAAGACTGTTCGCCGCCCCTTAGGAAAATTATCCATGATTTTGTGATCGATTACTGTTTGTATCAGCATAGTTTTCTGACAAATATGATTAAATGGTGGATAACATCGTATCTATAAGAAAATTACACCAAAAAACATTCCACTCTGAAACATCCTGTGAAATCCGTGCTTGAAATCCGTTCTGCACGATCCTCTTGTTCGTTAACATTGTCAGGGTCTGAATCGGGCTCGAAATGGTTTGAAATTGATGCCATTGTTAATATTTACATCTGAGTAGAGCTGCCAATCACAGCACAGTTCGTATTTCGGAAGGAGGGGCTTCATCGAAAATGACGCTAAATATTTATATTTTATACATTGATGAAGTGTGTAACAGCTACACTGTTTCCAGACAGGTTTTCTAAACATTCCTCCATCTTTGTTCAGATACACGGGTAATCCCGCCCTAAACGCACACCGCTGGAGTCAGACAACTTCACTGCAACTTCCTCAAGAGAACATGTGAATCTTGGATTTAGGGATGAAGATACTTGGTTTAGGTCCTAATGAACTGATCTTTAAAGCTGCAGTCCGTAGTTTTTCCTATTTGTCGCCATCTCTGTTCAAAATCTGCAATTGCAGTTATTAGCGTAATTATCAACTTTACGTGGGTTGCGGCACAGCGCGGATGAATCCAGTGTTTTGAGGAGAATGTGCGGCTGTTAGTCGCTGCCGGTGTGGACTGCCGGTGTCATTCGCAATCACAGATTCTACTTTTTGGAAGTATGACCAACATAAGAATTTCAGCGGAAAATGTAATCTGAACAAGTAAGTAACATCCACTTTTGTTCGGACCACTAAGGGGAAAAAAGCATTGCAGTAAATAGCGCTGATTAAATCTAACGGTTGCTTATCATATCACGTCAAACCGTGCAACTTATACATTGTTCTCAAATTGTTAATGTTAACAACATCAGCATTGCGTGACTACATTTAATGCCCTTCCGATATGTATCCTTGTTTTCGCATGGGCCGGTTCTAGTCTCTTTTTTTCTGTTGCCACAAGTCCGAACGAAGTCTTTTGCATTTTACGACGGGTGAATCTCCAGTTGTCACTGGTGATTGTTGTTTGAACCTTTCTGAATCCGCCATCAAATTGATAAGTTTAATCATATCAGGTGCTGTGAGAAAAGGCTATAAATCTCCACCTCCAACATCCTCACACTCATAGCCTACTAGCCGAGACTCTTCTTTATGTGTACAGATGTGACGTAATGACGCAAAGACATGCTTGAATTTCCCGCGGAAGTCCACCAGTACCACTGGAATTAAAAACATTATTACAAGCTTACCGTTTTGAATCAAGCTAAGGCAAGCAGAGAGTTTTGAACACTGGCTGGTTATGAACTTGCTCAACAATTTTATTTGGATAATCTTTAACCCAAAAAAGTTACGGACTGCAGCTTTAACTACTATTTCTCCTATTGCTGCTTGAAACTCAATTCATATTCCCAAGCTCATGCTGATTTTATTAATAGAGTTCTCATCCCATATCTGGTGTGTATAGGAGGATCAGTACACGTTGACTGCAGGGCTGGTGAAGAGAGACAATCTAAAGTATGTGTCTCATGCTTCTAATGACATCACTGTTGTTCAGTTGGGTTGTACACACCATGTGGATATGAGTGACAGTCATATTTAGTTGCAACATGTGTGAATTTTGTTTACATAAATGAATAACCAGCGTGCAATTAGGAAGCATTCATTTTAATTTTTCTTCATTTTAAATTTATTTTATTTTTCTTTAAAATAATATTACACCATAATAGACTGACTGGCTATATTGTTTATCTAGGGTTAACTAATTCAAGTGCGAAAAGCCCTTTTGTGTGGTCACAGAAACTCTGAGTTTCATAGTCCAGGATGACTAAACTTACTGCAGGTTTTGAGACCTGCATACCTCGAGTGAGCAAGCTTTGGGTTAATCAACCGAGAGTTCAGGGGATTTGTGACGGTAAATTAACCTCGCTCGATAGATTACCCCCTTCTCTCTCAAAGACTTCACTGTGCACGCAATAATATTTTCATGTTGGTTTGTTTTTCAAAGGGAACACAAAGTAACAGCACACAAGTTGACGTTTTGAGATACAAAGAGGCTATATATTGATACAAAAAGTGAGATGTTTTTGCAGCTACAACCTGTGCGGTTTCGGCAATCCTATAAGATCATTACAAATCACACTGTACGACATGGCTCTAATAGACTAGGGTATGGCATGTATGTAGACTGTCCGATGATGACACCTACTGAATCATAGGCTACGACACAAGTTAGTATAGAAGAGTAAACAGTCATCAGCATGAGCTAGCGGTGAACAAACAGAGTAAGATGAATCGTGCTTTGGCAATTGTGGTTATGTTCGCTGAAAAAAGAGGAAGCGAAAGAGGAGAATATAAATGTGATTATCGCTGGCTATCTGTGGTCGCAAGACCGTGACAACAGCCGTCTCCAAACCACTCTCACTGTACGGCGCAGGACTGCTGTTTAGCAGCCATGATCACAGAAATCAACACGACTGGTCATCTTTAGTCTGGGACAACAGCACAAAATCACACAAGGTGTTTATAACGCCTTCTCACTTTAGAGCAGTGTGTCCCAACCCTGTTCCTGGAGGCACAGCCACAGCTTAACACACATCTCCAACACACGCCCAAACTTACTAATCAAACACACCTGATTTAGCTCATCAGCTCATGAGTAGAGATCACAAGACCTGAAACCCCCAATATCAGTGGTTTTTAATCCTGGTTCTGGGATTCACCGCACTACACATTTAACACCTGACTCCAATCATCAGCTCAATGTTGGTATCATCAAGGTATGTTTACATAACAACCTATTAAAAATGGATTCATATTTAAAACAAATGTTAGCACATTGGTGACCATGAACATGAAATTGTCCAGCTATGACTTCTTGTTTCACAGAAGTATGAATATGAGGACACGCAAAGGCTAAATTCCCAGAATCATCCGACCATCACAATGAGGAAAACCAGAAAAAGATTGTTGAGCTTCACAAAATAGAAAGTGGCTGTAAGAAAATAGCTAAAGCATTGAAAAATCCCCATTTCCATCACCAGGGCAATACCTAAAAAAGTTCCAACTAAAGATGTTACGAATCTGACTGGGAGAGGATGTGTCTATAATTTCTTAAAGTTTTGGGGTCAGAAAAGCTAAAAAAAAAAAAAGAATAATTAAAGAAAAAAAACACCACCAAAAATCCTCTCCGCTCATCCAAGAACACCTTCCACATAGACACGTTTAAATGTAAATAAATTCATATAAAATAAATTATTTTTAAATTGAATTTGTAGATGTGCATATTTTAATAAAGTCTCATAACACGCTCTTTTGTCGCCACTTACTGGCGTGGATATGTAAGCTTCAGATCACTGAACTAAATTAATATATTTTTATTATTATTATTATTATTAAAAAATGTTTGGTGGTCAAAAGATTTGAGAATCCAAACTCCTCGCCTTGAAAATAGACGAGAGTAGGAAGAGAAAAGTGAAATAATGTGCTGTCAAAATATCTCGTGATTCACTCTCAAGATACTCTCTAAATACGATGAACAAGCCAAAGTACTGGTTATTTAATTTTAGTTTAAAGTCCCAATGAAATCAAAATGTACAATTCTTGTTGGTTTAAGGAATATACAGTATTTATTTATCATGATTTATCCGTGCACGTTATTATTATTATTATTATTATTAATCTTTAAGCAAAATAACTTCCTCTCCCTCTTGTATCTCTTCTCCGATGATGTGTTGACTGGCGTGAGGGTGGGGCAACCTGTCACTTACATAATAAGAAACCCCAATCATCCAATCAAAAGAGTGCAACAGTGCCCGCCCACTTTTTCATAGGCATTGACTCTGGAAGGATTTTTTCCCCCTTCAGTGCTTCTATAGTGATTTCTATAAAATAAAATAAATCTTCGTTAAAGAGTTATAAGTCATGAACCAAGCCAAACAGCAACGAGGTGAATCAAAACATTACAAACTTTGATTTGAAGCAACAAAAAAGTATTAGAAAATGACAAAGCTAGGCTACAAGTGGCTTTAGTGAGGGAAAGAACTACAATCCAATGAAGCATAAAAGTACTCCTTTAAAAATGTTGATATAAATTTATTGAAAATAAAGAAGTATTCAGACGAACACAATCAGAGTTATATTAAAAAACGTCCTGGAGTTCGTAATTACGTTGTGCGTCGGGTCAAGTGTGACTCTTTTGGCGAGTCGACTGGCGTACGGCCGTCTGCCGGAAGCTATAGTTATTTTAGTCGATAAAGTTTTAAATATGAATATTTTTACCCCAACGCATTACTTTGCTTCAGAAGGCCTTTATTAACCCCTCACAGCCGTTTGGGACACTTTTATGATATGCATGCACTTGTATGGACTTCAATAAATAGGGCCCATTATACAGCTTGGATGAGCTAGGACATTTTTTCCCGATTGGAGCAACTCCGGTTGTATTCGTCTGAAGGAAGAATGTCATATACACCTAGGATGGCTTCAGGAGGAGTAAATCATGGTCTAATTTTTGGGTGAACTATCCCTTTAAGGAGATCGACTCGTTTACTATATTCGCAGTGCTTCATGGGAGTGGGCGACGCTAAAGAGCTATTTTGGCGAAGTGTTGCTTTGATTGGTGCAATTTTATGCACAGCATCATGGGTAATAAGCATTACTGTTAAACATGATCCTTTAAAAAAAGAATTTGAAATATGGGGTGACGGCTTCAACAGAAGCAAATACCATTGATTAAAAACCTTAGCTTACAGTAAGGCTATCTTTAACGTCTTTAAAGTTATCTTTAAAAATCAATTTCCCAATGGAGAAAACGAATGGAGTTTTTACTTCCGGATCCCAACTGTTGCACTCTATTCCACATATGCAAAATCATGCTCAAGAAGCCTTTTCACTCAAGTATACTGTACGTCACAATTGGGAAGGAAATACTATTGCAACTTCCATTTCATGCCAACTGTAGTAAACATGACAGAAGTGACCTATCACATGAGGACAGAAGATGTGAATGTCAGTGAAGCAACAGAAACAACAGAAAGGTGGATGTACGTCTAGATTACTTTCATATCACACAAATTCATACTATGAGGAACATCATTTTTAACGGAGCAAAGTTCATTTCCTCATCTATAAGGAGCCTCTGGTTTTTTGCTCATCTATAAGGAGCCTCTGGTTTTTTGCTCATCTATAAGGAGCCTCTGGTTGTTAAGTCTGATATCAGGCGTTACTGTTTCTGAGTCCAGTTGCTCCATCAGATGAAAGCAGAGTGATTACATATGTTTAGGCCAAAACCCAAGAAGTAGCACTTCTGCATCATCTTGACACAAGCTCTATGGCAAGCCGTTTTAGCTTAAATTGTACCCAGCGTTACTCGTCGTAATTGCATTTTTACTAGTAAGAATTCAATTAGAGAGCTCTACAAATGAATTTTTACTAGTCGTATGTCTCCATTGACTTCCATTCATTTTTAATTACGGAGCTCTCTAATTCAGTTGTTACTAGTAAGAATTTAATTGCAGAGCTCTTTAATTCAATTACAGAGCTCTGCAATTATACATATCTTTAATTCATATTTTTACTAGTAAAAATTCATTTAGAGAGCTCTCTAATTGTAATGCTTACTAGTAAAAATTCATTTGTAGAGCTCTCTAATTGTAATTGCTACTAGTAATAATTGAATTGGAGAGCTCTCTAATTGTAATTGCTACTAGTAAGAATTGAATTGTAGAGCTCTCTAATTGAATTCTTACTAGTAAAAATGCAATTACGACGAGTAACGCTGGGTACAATTTAACCTAAAACGGCTTGCCATACAAGCTCGAGATATTTTCAGGTTTAAATCTACTCACGATGAACAAAACGTGTAAGAGTCACAAGCGTTTGTTGGTCACAGAGCTTATTTTCTGCAATAATCCAAAAGTTGGCTTTTGTCGAGGGAACCAGGATAATGATAACTTATGGGTTGGCCTACAAAAATACATCAACCCTATCAGTATAGGGCACAACGGGGCCAAAGATACGCCTTAAGACAATGTGCTTTTCACTCTCGATAGTGTATGATTCCCCCACAGACACACGGGGTGAAACCAGCACGGGGCAGAAGACAGACTGTCTTTATACAAATACTTCAGCTAAAATAATACGTTTTTAATAAGGTAATACTTGTTCAAAACAATCACTCTGCACAATTTTCTGGTTATTTTGATAAATAAAAGAAGACATTTTTGTTCACTGTCATTAAAATATGTTAATATAAAAATATATTTTAAAAATACATAAACATTTTTTTTTTCATTTTTTACATTACAATTTTTAAATATGATGGTTTCATTATAAATATGGTGATCATCTAAGATGGACACCCAACTTAATATATTGTATTTACCATCTGAATCAAACCACGTCAAGAAATGGAAAAGTCTGCTAAGGCTTTGGGGTCAAAGCAAGGGTTCTTGATATAAAAATGTTTGAGAACCCCTATTATAAAGGCAAATGGTGGCCATGCTAAATACTGATTTGATTCAGTTAATAAATTCATAAATCTATTTGTGGCATTATTTTTGAAAACATCCTCACTTCACAGCATTGTTTAACAGCAAGTGCCTGAATTTTCCAAATGCTTTCAGCTTTGCATGATACATTTCTCTAAGCATGTTGACACAGTTCAGCTTAGTCTGACACATTGTTTTCAGTATTCATATGACAGACTCCATGATGGTTACATCAGATTACTGTGTGCACTTTATATTCACAACTTCTATTCTCCTAAAAGAATACATTTACAGAGTACATTTACAAGGCTTAAGGTTTGATTCGATTGAATGATTATGAAATGAAGCACGGTTATTATATCTCATACAATGAACAATCATAAGAATTGAAACATAAAACATAAATATAATGGATTTGCTTACATCAAAAAATGAAATAATAATATAGGTTATAACCTAATAATAAGGTTAAATCATAACCATAATAAGTCATCATAATGCATAAAACAATTGCAGTTTTTTGTTAATTATAAGAAATATAGCCTAAGTAAAAGAGGAAGGCATAAAGGAGACTTAACCGTTTTGCGTGTGGATTTGATTTTGCATATGATTATTAGCATATTGGTGAAGTTATTCCTGTACGCGTCACAGAGAGAGAGAGAGAGAGAGAGAGAGAGAGAGAGAGAGAGAGAGAGAGAGAGAATCTGCAATTAGTTCTATATATATATATATATATATATATAGAACTAATTGCAGATAATGTAATATTAATGATTAAGTCAGAGTACACTTTCATGACTGTTTTAAAAAGTGCACTTGTAATAATGGCACATTAAAAGAAGGCATACCATAAATGACATTTTAAATCATTATGTTTTAATAACATTACATAAAAGTTTCAAAGAAATTGCATTAAAGTATATTTTATAAAGTATATAGTTATAAATAAATGTTTCTCAGTACATTCAGCACTTTAACCTTATTTCCAAGACAATAGAAGTAATTATGAAATTACAGATGTACTTAAACTTAAGTAAGTCAAAGAACCTTATTTTTATACATTTAAAATATAATGCAGTTTCATTCAATTAAAAATAACATGCAATTACCTGTGTGAAAACATCACACATTACAATCAGTTTGCACTTCATTCAAAGAAAGTGCCATTTAAAGTATATTGGTAAAGCAAAATATGGTAAAGCATACTTTTTTTCAGGGTCTACGTAGTTAAAAATAAAATTCACTTTTCTTTTTTTTTATGCACTTTCCTGTCATTGTCTTTTCAAATCCTTGCTGAAGTAGATCAAGTATTATAATACCCAAACATAAGTGTGTGTCAAAGAGAGTTTTTTGGGGGGCTTTTGAAATTATGTAATGCGTTTAATTTGAGCTGAATGTTTTAAGTTTAAAAAGCAATGTCTTATTCACTGAACAACTTGCTTTTGTTTTGTTTCAGGAACTGAAAAAAATGTGGTCAAGTTCATACTTGCTGAGATGCTTTGCTTTACATGCTCTGCATTGAGGCAATTTGAGTTTTTCACAACAGATCATGAGTTGATGGCTTTTAGTTCAGTGCCAGAAGATCATACACATTTCGAAATAGAGACTACTTTGTTTGTGATTCGGCTCTGACGTGTGTGTGCGTGTGTGTGTGTGTGTGCGTGCGTGTGTGTGAGAGTTATGTGTTGTCAGGTAAGTGAAAGGACAGCAGACAGCTTTTGCTCATTAGATGTGGTTTCCTTTGTCTCATGCAGAGTTGTTGCACATGGTTTTAAAAACAGAAGTAGAAAAAACCCCCACAGAGTAAATGTCAACTACATCTGAAGTTGAGTTTCGATTTGATTTTACGAGATATAAATCTTTTGGCATTTGTGCAGAGACATTTGTGCTCATTTGCAAATTTCAGATTTGTACAATCAAACAAAATCGTGTTTACAGTAACTTTTTCCCTCACAAAAAAAAATATGAAAATGATTTGTTCTCTTAAGTGAAAAGTTCCAGAAGAATATGTTGTTTCTGTTTAAAATCATGTTTCTGTGTAAAATCCTTTGCAACAATTTAATTTAAATAAAATCAAGTTTATTTTGCCTCCCAATGCTTCTCAAGTATCTTGATTCAAAAATGTTTTGATATTTGTACTGAAAAGTTCAAAAACACTGAGTCAGAAAATCACTTTTTGCAGTGTAACGCTGTAACGGATGAAGCAGAATCAGAGGTGTGGATGTAAACGCAAGCTGAATTTATCAACTAAAACAAGACTCGGGAACACCGGGATCCAAAGAATATAACAGCATCTTACAAAAACATAGACAAAGGAAAACAAGACAGCTGAAACAGAGAGCTTTAAACACGTACTACTGGATCCAGTAGAGAACAAGAAACAGATGTGCAGGGTTCTTATTGTTTGCTGAAACTAAAACTAAAACTATTACTTTCACTACTTGAAATACTGAAATAAAAAACTGAAAGTTAGCAAGGTCATCCAGTAGCCAAGGCAGCATTTTTGTTAGTTGAACTACTGAAAACTAGAGAGAGAGAGAGAGAGAGAGAGAGAGAGAGAGAGAGAGAGAGAGAGAGAGAGATGGGCGTGTTGCCGCTACAGGAGGACTCGACTGTTTTCTTCTCATCTTCAGAAATATATTGATGTGCAAAATGCGGTTTACACGGAAATGTTGGACGATATGCACCATAAGCGTTCTGCTGATATTCTACAAAACGACAGATATTGGCAGAAATGAAGTGCATCAGAACACCGGATTGACAGGGTAAGGGCTCTTCTGCTGTTACTGCTGATCTAATGAACGTCGAAGTCTGATTCAAGTCTATGCGTGTCTCTATGAACTATAGGCATTCATTTATGCTGATCTATTTCTTCATTTGTATCGTAAACATCAGTTCGTGTGCCATAGCCTACTGTTGTTCCGCCTTTACTGAATTAGATCGAGTCACAGTCTTCGTTTGTTTTAGTTGAAAAGGCCATTTTATTCTTACACCCCCTTGTGAAAAAGAAGTGCACTTAATTGTATTGAATGTGCACTTTCATATATATGTGTGTGTGTATATGTGTGTGTGTGTGTGTGTGTGTGTGTGTGTGTGTATGTATGTATATATATATATATATATATATATAGAACTAATTGCAGATAATGTAATATTAATGATTAAGTCAGAGTACACTTTCATGACTGTTTTAAAAAGTGCACTTGTAATAATGGCACATTAAAAGAAGGCATACCATAAATGACATTTTAAATCATTATGTTTTAATAACATTACATAAAAGTTTCAAAGAAATTGCATTAAAGTATATTTTATAAAGTATATAGTTATAAATAAATGTTTCTCAGTACATTCAGCACTTTAACCTTATTTCCAAGACAATAGAAGTAATTATGAAATTACAGATGTACTTAAACTTAAGTAAGTCAAAGACCCTTATTTTTATACATTTAAAATATAATGCAGTTTCATTTAATTAAAAATAACATGCAATTACCTGTGTGAAAACATCACACATTACAATCAGTTTGCACTTCATTCAAAGAAAGGCCATTTAAAGTATATTGGTAAAGCAAAATATGGTAAAGCATACTTTTTTTCAGGGTCTACGTAGTTAAAAATAAAATTCACTTTTCTTTTTTTTTATGCACTTTCCTGTCATTGTCTTTTCAAATCCTTGCTGAAGTAGATCAAGTATTATAATACCCAAACATAAGTGTGTGTCAAAGAGAGTTTTTTGGGGGGCTTTTGAAATTATGTAATGCGTTTAATTTGAGCTGAATGTTTTAAGTTTAAAAAGCAATGTATTATTCACTGAAGAACTTGCTTTTGTTTTGTTTCAGGAACTGAAAAAAATGTGGTCAAGTTCATACTTGCTGAGATGCTTTGCTTTACATGCTCTGCATTGAGGCAATTTGAGTTTTTCACAACAGATCATGAGTTGATGGCTTTTAGTTCAGTGCCAGAAGATCATACACATTTCGAAATAGAGACTACTTTGTTTGTGATTCGGCTCTGACGTGTGTGTGCGTGTGTGTGTGTGTGTGCGTGCGTGTGTGTGAGAGTTATGTGTTGTCAGGTAAGTGAAAGGACAGCAGACAGCTTTTGCTCATTAGATGTGGTTTCCTTTGTCTCATGCAGAGTTGTTGCACATGGTTTTAAAAACAGAAGTAGAAAAAACCCCCACAGAGTAAATGTCAACTACATCTGAAGTTGAGTTTCGATTTGATTTTACGAGATATAAATCTTTTGGCATTTGTGCAGAGACATTTGTGCTCATTTGCAAATTTCAGATTTGTACAATCAAACAAAATCGTGTTTACAGTAACTTTTTCCCTCACAAAAAAAATATGAAAATGATTTGTTCTCTTAAGTGAAAAGTTCCAGAAGAATATGTTGTTTCTGTTTAAAATCATGTTTCTGTGTAAAATCCTTTGCAAAAATTTACATTTAAAATAAAATCAAGTTTATTTTGCCTCCCAATGCTTCTCAAGTATCTTGATTCAAAAATGTTTTGATATTTGTACTGAAAAATTCAAAAACACTGAGTCAGAAAATCACTTTTTGCAGTGTAACGCTGTAACGGATGAAGCAGAATCAGAGGTGTGGATGTAAACGCAAGCTGAATTTATTAACTAAAACAAGACTCGGGAACACAGGGATCCAAAGAATATAACAGCATCTTACAAAAACATAGACAAAGGAAAACAAGACAGCTGAAACAGAGAGCTTTAAACACGTACTACTGGATCCAGTAGAGAACAAGAAACAGATGTGCAGGGTTCTTATTGTTTGCTGAAACTAAAACTAAAACTATTACTTTCACTACTTGAAATACTGAAATAAAAAACTGAAAGTTAGCAAGGTCATCCAGTAGCCAAGGCAGCATTTTTGTTAGTTGAACTACTGAAAACTAAAGCTTAAAGTCCCCCTGTAGTCAATCATTTTATCCCTAAAAACTCTTCTTTGATCACCAAAATATTTTTTTTACCTTAAAATATCTTGAATGTAACTCGACACCCTTGCCTCATTTAGTATACGCGGTTCTATGAATATGCAAATGAGCCCCACCTCCACTCACTCACTCAGCTCAGAGATCCACTGGTTGACGATCACACGTTGATCTGATCGGTTACAAGGTAGTTTGTGACGTCAGAAACACCAGCGATTTCAAAGCGTGTGTTTGAGACCGTCTTTGGTTCACTGCAGTTTTAAGGAGAAAATACTCAGCAATGCTGTCGACTTATGAACTTACACATGGTTTGTCTTAAAGCATATTAAAAACACCACATAGACACATAAACAACATTAAAAGCTGGATTTTCACCACAGGGGGACTTTAATTGCAGCCCAAGGGCATTCAGTGCTACCAAGTCAGAATGTTATGTGTCTATGTGGTGTTTTTAATACGCTTTAAGACAAACCATGTGTAAATTCATAAGTCGACACCATTGCTGAGTATTTCCTCCTTAAAACTGCAGTGAACCAAAGACAGTCTCAAAAACACGCGTTGAAATCGCTGGTGTTTCTGACGTCACAAACTACCTTGTAACCAATCAGATAAACGTGTGATCGTCAACCAGTGGATCTCTGAGCCGAGTGAGTGAGTG
>FLSR01004874.1:8078998-8091805 GCA_900092035.1 Leuciscus waleckii | reverse complement strand
TCATCTTCTATACACACACACACACACACACAAAATATATATATATACACACACACACACACACACACACACACACATTTTAAAATGGCAAAAGCACAACAAAATTATTAAACCTTTGTTAAAAACAAAAAATACAGATAAAATCTAATTATAAAAAAAAAAATCGAAATATTAAAAACATTACAAATCTTTTTATAATTTCTTTTTTTTTTTGTACTTCAGCTTCTCACCACAAATGAGAAATGTTGCCTTGGCCAACTAAAATAAAACAAGTTTACATTTTTATATTTTATTTCATTCTAGTTTGTTTTATTTCAATTAACGAAAAGGATTTTCTTTTAAATTATTATTACGTTTTATTTAACAACAACAAATAAACAATCAACATAACAGTAGCATGTACAACTTGTGCTCTATAATTCGAGTCTCCAGAAGCCAAACTATAGCTTTGTGTGGAGAAACAAACTTAAATTTGAAGTAATTATTCACAGATAATCTTTCCTTCAAATCTCCTCACACTCACTTTTCCCCTAGACAGTCCAGTTCAGGCGGAAGATGACCTCTGACCTGACAGCTCTTCTCTTATAGCGAAATCCTCTGACATTTTTCATTAAATCTTCCCATTTTAGACTTCCCATTCCTGACTGCCATGTTGTTTTGCTCTATCCTCTGCACTTCCACATTCGCCATTTCTCACCTCCGTACGTCTTCTTACAAAATCCCACGGCTTTGCTTCAGAAGGCCTTTATTAACCCTGGAGTCGTGTGGATTACTGTAATGATGGATGTGCTTTTTGGAACTTCAAAAACTTTGGCACTATTCAATTCCATTACAAAGCTGGGAAGAGCCAGGATATAATTTAGGGATTAGTTCACCCAAAACTTAAAACTCTGTCATTAATTACTCGCCCTCATGTCGTTCCAAACCCGTGAGACTTTCGTTCTTGAGGGTCAGTAAATTATGGGATGATTTTCATTTTTGGATGAATAACCCTTTAAGTTTCACATGGTTGAATGGGATCTTTTGATGCTCCGTCGCCTCAGTCCACATTATTAAAAAGCAGTGACATCTGTGTTTATAAAATAAAGTGAGGCGGAAGTTTGTTCCTTAAACTGTAATATCTCTAATCTTATTTTCCACCTGTTTTCGCTCTGGTTCTTGCGCAGGTGTAACCTCGCTCCTCTAGAGGACTTTGCAGATGATGTGGGTTTGCGGTCAGACTTCCACCATGAACCCCTCAGTGATCCCCCGGGTGTACGGTGGTCTTCGGGATGAAGCGGAGCGGGGGAAGCTCATCCGGCGTTTACAGCAGCTGAACAGTAGCGTGCTCTGGATCCCGGCCTTCATGGTGAAGAGCGGCGAGAGGCACGTCGAAACCGTCAACCTGCTCGTGCTCAAACACGGCCTGAAGGTGCGCATGGCCTATCCTGCGCTCCGCTTCATCCATGCTGTACGAGGGTGAGTTGTAACCTTTCAAACTCAGTTACTCAATTCAAATTGAAGTGGAGAACTGTTATTAAAATCTATATGTAATGAAGTGTAATTGAAAATTGAAAATCAGGAAAATTTATATCACTGTGATTTTTAACTAGAAAAGGGAAAGTTTGTCAAGATATACTTTAAAAGTGTAAAAATACTTAATGTTTGAAGGGTTTTAATCCCATTTGATATATTTCATAAAATCAATTACGTTTATAAATAAATAAATAAATAATTGAAGGGATGCAGTGATATGAACTTTATTTTACAGTAGTGTTTTCATTATAATTTGATGTAGTCTATATGACAGATTTGCACTTTACTGTATCTTCCTTTTCAAAGTGCTTTCAATCATATTTCTAGAAATTCAAAGCCATCATGTCGAACATCTGAACATCTTGTCGGCTTTAAGATATCGGCCTAATTTTCTTATCAGGGTCGATAACGATAACATTAAAAATGAACATACTGTATTTCGGCCGATGCTGATATGGTGGCCAATATATATTGTGCATCCCTAACTTCACTTCCCAGAATGCATTAGCTGTGTTTAAATTCTTGGAATTGCAATTCTGTAAGTTGCACTTCCTCTCGCTGCTCTTAAATATAATTTGTGTAAAGAGTAATGTCTTAGCTTTCATTCACGTAAGATGCCCTAATGAGCACTGGCTATTCTTCTGTTTATATTGCACTGGTTAATATGGCAGTTGTCTTGAATTTATACTAAGATTGTAAATTTGTAGGAAAATTATTAATTGTCCTTTATTGACTTGTCTTCAAAATAATCAAGCAATTAATTTGTGAATCATTAACGTTGATACTGGAAAACACATGTGGAGGACTCCAAATATAATGTGCACGTAGCCTACTTTTATATTTTAACGTGAATATATAACGTGAATATAAAGGGTATTTATGTTTATATTGCTATAGTAGTAAGTTAGTGTAGTAATGTGTAGAGACCTGATGACCTCTAAATGTCAAAATATCATGGAGAATTTGATTCCCCATTTCATGACCCCTCTCAAACATGCCTGGGCAATTACATATGAAAGAAATATATACATATTACACATTTACAGTTAACAGTATCTGCTTCATTCTTACTGGATGTTCGTTTGCAGTACGTTCTGTCACTTTTCACAATACTGTAGAAACATTTTTGGTTAAAGTCCCCTTGTGGTGAAAATCAAGCTTTTAATGTTGTTTATATGTCTATGTGGTGTTATTAATGTGCTTTAAGACAAACCATGTGTAAGTTCATAAGTCGACACCATTGCTGAGTATTTTCTCCTCAAAGACAGTCTCAAAAATACGGTTTGAAATCGCTGGTATTTCTGACGTCACAAACTACCGCGTAACCAATCAGATCAACGTGTGATCGTCAACCAGTGGATCTCTGAGTGAGTGAGTGAGTGAGTGGAGGCGGGGCTCATTTGCATATTCATAGATCCGCGCATACTAAATTAGCCAATAATGTCATTTTGGTGATCAAAGATGAGTTTTAAGGGATGAAATGATTGACTACAGGGGGACTTTAACAGATTAAAACAAATGTACGAACTGAATGTACCGATTTATTACACATTTTAAATATTTTTCATTTCGACCAAAAATATTCAAGCCACCATCCTAATAATTATAATGTAAATATTATCACACTTAAAACTTAACAATGTATTTCATCTCTTAGGTTCTGGCTCACAAATAAGATAAAAATCAAACGCCCCTCTAGCGGATTGCTGATGTACACGATGGCCACACGCTTCTGTGATGAAATCCACCTGTACGGATTCTGGCCTTTTCCAAAAGACACCGACGGAAATCCTGTTAAATATCATTACTATGACACACTAAAATATCGGTATTTTTCCAGTGCGGGTCCGCACCGCATGCCACTGGAGTTCAGGACGCTCAAAACTCTGCAAAACAAGGGTGCACTGAAACTCAAAACGTCCAAATGCACATATTCTTGATCCGCAGCTCGCGGACGAACACTGTGATGAGGAGGAGACGAGGAGTGTGCCTTCAGCTGGAAACTGTGACCGCTTCATCTTGGGAGAATTTACATTGGTTTACTATTAATAATGTGCAATGTTTTAGATACTGAATAATCTACTCTGGTTTTAAGATGACAGGCGAAACTTAGTGCTGAGATATTACGATCTATATTAATGTCTCACACAGAAGATGCCAAACACACTGTTTGAGAGATTGTTGTCTGTTTCCTCTATACTGTACTTTTTTAGTATGTACAAATATGGTTATGTTTTAATTTATACAGAGATTCTGTATGTATGACAGACTATAAGGCCTTCAAAACCCTTACATTTTAAAACTACTTCAGACTTTCTGGTCAGCATCAAAGTTTGTCATGATAAACTTTTATTATTATATCATACAGTTCCAAGATCCTCAACCGGGTAACCATGTCCAAAATACAAAATTTGTGTAAAATATACATTTTATGAAGTTGCTGTGGATTACAATCAAAGCCGATCAATCAAAGGGCCTTTTTTTTAAAGTGATTAATAATTGTAAATCATCTCTTTTATAAATGATACTGAGTTCAAAGGAACACATTTCTGGTTCGGTGTGAATGAATCTTATGTTTACACCTAAAAAAAGTATTTTAAAACTGACTGAATATATTGTATGTTGTCCAAGTCATTTTAAATCATTGTACTGAATGTCATTATGTGTGGATGCTTGAAACAGATGTTCATTTATTGTTCTCTACTTTTTAAAAATCTTTTATTTATGTATTTTATGTTTTAATGTATTTTTGAACATGCTGGGTGCATTTCTAAGTGTTTTTATACCGTTTGTATTGCTGTAATTTTTTTTGAAAGCTTTAATGTTGATTTCAGTTTGCCAAATTTCTATGTGGAAATACATTTTATACAAAAGCAAAAAATCAACTTGATTTGAATTTGTTGACACTTCTGATTACTTGATTTCTGATTGGCCTACATATCACATATAATACATATCATTATTTTGAAATATTGCAATATAATCTAAACGATGCAAACCGTTTCCACCACAGTAAAAAATCATGATAATGAAAAACTTTCTCATAATAATGACTTCTAATTTTTACAAGAACTGTTCTGGTAATAATGACTGCCATGGCATCTAATGTAACTAGCCCTGTGTTGGTCTGGCTGTCCGTCCATGGTGTTTCCCAGCCTGTGACCCGAGACACGGATACACTCCGGCATCCCCGCGACAAGCCGTCTGGAAGTTGGATGAATTTTCTTTGTTAACAGGACTTTGGTGGTGCCATGGCAAACCTTCTAAAAAAAGCCTAAGAATAAAACCTCAATCACATTTTTCAGCTATTTTAAAATATAATCTGAGTTTTTCTACATTCACAGAAGCGCTGCATGCATGTGCGTCATGTGACAATGTATGAATCCTTACGTTCTGCTGCTTAACCTGCTATTTGCACATGTAAAAGTAAAATAAATAAATAAATTAGCTATTGATAATGGGTCGTAGACACATCCATTCCAATTTAACTCTAATTTAACATTATTTTGTCAGTTAACGGTTAATGATCTTTTAACGAGCATTGGTTGTCAGTCAGGGGGAAAAGAAATGAACATCCATAATGTGACCGCCACATTTTAAGATGGGAACCCAAAAAAAATAATATACTGGCTATTCCACTACCTCCACGTACACCCCTTCATGGCAACGGTGTTCCCCGATGACTGTGACTTTTTAGCAGGATAAGGATAAAAATATACAAATTGTTCGGGAATGATTTGAGGAACATGACAAAGAGTTCAAGGTGTTTCCTTGGCCTCCATATTCCCCAGATCTCAATCGATTGAGTATCTATGGGATTTTCTGTATCCATAAATCCGATCCATGGAGGATCCGTGTCGCAGCTTGCAGGAGTTGAAGGATCTGCTGCTAATGTGTAGGTGCCAGAAACCACAGAACGCGGAGAGTCCATGCCTTCACACAATATTACGCTGGTGGATTTAATGTTGTGGCTGATCAGTGGTTATATATAATAAATTCATACAAAATATTTCACCCCTCAATGACACCGTTGACCTGTGTAATCATGAAACTTATATTACAAGAACAACTTTTGTGAGGTAGAACATAATGCAAGTCTGTATTTTGGCAAGCTTTCTTAGTAGCATTGGATATTAACATGCAATACAAGCACTTAAATGAACAGACTACATCAAATTCTAAGCTAATCATCAGGGAATATTTACACTTGATCACTTCATATGTTTCACTGATCAGACAGCCATCCAATCATCAAGTGTTAATGCATTTGAGATGGGCAGCAATCCAAGAAGTGACCAGGTGTAAATACTCCCTTAGTTTGGTTATAATTATTATCCAACTGTAAACTGGAACTGAAAACATCCGGTACTAGTACAAAAATATTAATACAAAAAGCCAGAAATGTATCCTTATTTATACAAAGAATAGGAAAAATTCATAATTTTGCCATACAAATAGTACAAATGAGCTAAGACAAAGCAGTAAGATATTTTACTGTGGGTTATATAAAAATGACTAAATGTTTTATGGAACTGATCTAGACAGCAAAAACCAAGAAAATGTGCATTATGTACAATAGCGGTGGCAGCGTCTTCACATAGTTAGCAATTCCTGACACATAATCAGAAGTGAAAGTAGCTATGTGACACAAAAAGGTTTACAGGAATGCAGGCCTGAATGCAAAGAAACATAACAACTTAATGGTTAATGGAATAAAACGAGATTATTAAAAAGTACAATAAAAGAAAACAGTTTAATGGGAAAAAAATAATTCATTCTTGAAGCTCTATATAACATAAGCTTGGTATGCGATCTATTAAATGGCTGAGGTCTGATGGTGATGCCCTAATACTGTATGTACATTTTAGTATGAGTTAAGCTTCTGCTTCTATGCTAGCAGCCGTCGCAGCGCAGCGGGACTCTGTGCAGGATCTGGTTGCCATGGCAGCTTCATGCGCTCGCGGCTGCTCTGCTGTCATAAAGCACTTGAATATTATATATGGAGTTACACTTACTTTAGGTTTTATCATGAGATGATCAGCAGATTTCATCTTAATTTTGTTATGTACTTTTTAATGTTATTATCAAATTGTATAAGTTCGTTAAACAAATGCAGCACTTCAAAGCCATTCTCCAGATCACTTCAACATATGTTTATCAAAACGGTAAAGATCCTATCACATCTTATTACTTACAACTGATCTTTCTGATTTTGTATCTCAATGCCAGTGTGGTGTGATACAGTACGTCTGTAAGGCTTTATAAGGCATAGGATCTTCACCATCACGTTCCCTCCACCGCTAAACTTGTTGCGAAACGCCTAGTGGCAAGATCTGTCTTGTTCACATTCTCGTTTCCTCTGGTGGGCGACTCATGTAGTCTTGAATTGCTTGATGCAATGGCAGCCATTTTCCTATAGAGGATTTTATTGCACTAATCCATCTAGGGAAACAGTGGAGAAAAGGATCATGTTAATTCATCAGTATATGATTTCTTTGATTCCTGCCAATTCATCACTGTTGATGATGACAGACATACATGCAAATTTCACAAAATATTATTTGTTAAACACCATAGTTTCATATGGACAACAGGATTTTCTGAAGCTACAACAATGGGTCACTCATAAATCATCATAGTTTCAACCATAAGCACATTAATAAAAGCACCACCTACACTTATATTTCAACACCAATGTTGTATTCAGTAACTTGGCCCACCTTGATAAAACAGCAGGACTATCATTTATGCAAGATACACATGTTACCAGAGCCTTTATAGCTTTTCATCAGTTGTGGGGAACAGGTCTTCATCAAAAAAAAATAAAAAAAATGAAAAAACTATAAATTGTCTTTCCCTGCAGTAGAAAGTAGTTCACAATCTGCCAGCAATAAAGTGCAGCTTCATCGCTAAAAAAACTATAGGAGACAGTGGACTGTAGGACAATACACCATATATGTACCTAAATATCCACCTCATCTAGTGCTCTTTTTGATTTCTGTCTGATAAAGTATCCTGTCACTATTTCAGTGCGAAAAACCACTTCAAATGATTATTTTTCAATCCCGTTGAATCGTTTAGATCAATACAGTGATTCATTTGTGAATCTGGCATTGCTAGTTCAGATTCTGAATAGCTGATAGCAAACATATGGCATTATTGCTGAAATATTGTCAAGGAAAATAATTCTCAGATCAGTATATGTAATCAGACATCAGAAAAGGGTTTATCAGTAATATTTTATTGGGGTCTATTGACGCACCTGCTCGTTCCAGACCTTGCCTAGATCTGGCCCACACGTGGATTCAACACGACCCAGATGTGGGCCGGATCTGGGCCGACACTATATTGCTGTCTGGGTTAGTAGGGCTGAAAACGTCTAGGTTAAGACTGTAACCATGGCTCCTTGAGAAGGGGAACGACACGCTGCGTCTTGGTATTTACGCTGTGGGGAATGCCATCAGTATGACCAGTGTCTGAGGCACGTGTAAACAAACAGCGATAATCATTGGCGGACGGCAATCAATGGCGTCACACGCAGGGTGCCCATGAGTATAAAAGGGTGCCTGAGTTACACGTCATCAACTCTTTTGGCAAGCCCGAGGTTTGGCAACGAGACGCAGCATCTCGTTCCTCTTCTCAGGGAACTAGGGTTACAGTCGCAACCTAGATGTTCCATTTCGAACTGGAACTTCGACTCCGTGTCATGGTATTGACACTATGGGGAAACAATCCCCACTACGCCATGCTGAGGTAAGGCCTGTCAAACTAGGCTGTGAATATGCACAAACATAGTGGGCACAGCATAATTGACTCACAAATTACTCAGCCGGAGTCAGAAGCATGTCAACCCCATGGGCACATCCCATGTGACTCATATGGTGGCACTACTCCCTCAGGCAATAGTCCCAGGTACCGGGAAATATCCCCCAGGTTCCAAGGCAAGTCCCGGCTGTAGCCCTACACGGCCCCAAGAGCAGAGCTCGAAGGAGAAAACACCCAACATAGCCTCAACTTCTGTCAGGCATATCTTACCAGTATTTCGACAAAGGGATCAGCCTACCGAAGGGAGCATTCCCAGACAGCAACATTGCGTCTTCCCAGATCCGACCCACATCTGGTTTCCACACGGGCCCGACACTATGTTGCTGTCTGGGTTCCCAACTACAACCTTCGGTACTACCACATCTACAGAAGCACCTCACCAAATGGGAGGACGCATCCCTTCTTCAAGACCCAACAGCAGTTGGGGAGGGAGGTCAACGAAACAGAGGCCCTCCTGTGAATTGCCCATCATAGTTCGGTTCACCTTACTCTCCTCTACTTGAGCAGCCTTCCAAAGAGAGCATACAATGTGCTGAAAACCTCAGTAATTAACACCTCAGTATAGAGAGAGTGGGTAACTAACCACTTATTCTCCTGCACAGGCTATACCCTTCAGGGTGCTATACACACTATAACATTACATAATGCAGTTTGGCCAATAACTCTCCTCACCCAGGCTCAAAACCCCAGGCGAGCCGCAGGGGAGCGAGACCTACTTAAAGACTCCAGTGTAACGGGGAGAGAGCCGCTCATGCCCTGTCTTGAGTGAAAACACCTAAGACTGAGTTTACGCTCAAAGCTTTTGATTTGATCATTTTATGCACTTTAGTTAAAAAGGAATGCACTTTTGCAACCAGCCATGCCAGTTCTTTGCAATAAACAATATTACATGGTGCTGTCTAGCTTGTGGATTGAATTTAGATTCAAAGCCCTATTTGTTAGAAAGGTTAAATTATTATTGTCTACATTATTGCTTTTGGTGCAAGAAAGATTGACAAGCATTATAAGTGGAAAAAAGTTTAGAAATGGCAAACTTTAGTCTGTTTAATCTTTTTGAACTATTTCTTTTGTCTAAGAATATTGGCATTGCTGGACAATATTTCAAATCTAGTTCATTACCGCTTGTTCTCGTTAGCGTTCTCTGCACAGAGGTAGAACACTTTGAACTCTTCAGATGGAGGTCTGAGCTCAATCGTGGATCTCTTGGACCCCAGCGGCTGATCCCTCACTGTGTAACCGTGCAAGTAGATTCCTCCTGCAATCACACAAGGGGAGCTATTAGTCATAGCATAGCATAGCATCTACTAAAATAAAAGAAAATAAACATTTGCATACTATAACAAGAAATATATATATTTATATGTTTGAAGAAAATAAATAAAACTGTTTGTTTAATGTATCCTAATCAAAAGAGAATCATTTACAGGTCTACACAAAACTGAATATGAGCATGGATAACTGTGCTTCTTGAACAATTCTCGAATCTGGCAACTAAAAGAAAACAGTATTTTAAACTGTAGATGTTTAACTTCAGGATCCATTGGCTCCAAAGTCATTTTATTTGATCTGGAGCCCAACTTTATGAAGAGATAATTCACATGAGATTGTGTTTCATTAGCAGTCGTACAACAATATGCCAGTTCAAACATTTGCACTGTGAAAGTTCCCAGACGTACCGATGGCGCAGGTTGAGCGAATGCTCGCATAGAAATAGAGGCATCCATCTTTGAGCACACAGTAGTGCTGCACCCATGAGTCCTTGTTCCGGTCCAGCTGGTGGAGCAACCCAAGGCATTCTGGGGTCTTGACAGCCAGCGGGGGCAGATTCGAGTTGTGTCGAGTGACGTCCACCCACACGTGATTCTGCTTCAACAATCACCATCATTAGCATTATGACCATTACTTCCATAACAACATCAGTCTCAATCAGCCAATGGTATTCTGTTTAGCAAGACACCGATTTATTAATTGATCATGTGTATTTACATATGAAAGGTATGTGTAATGATGCCACAGCAAATACTATGTACACAAATGATTAGGAAGTTACCTGAGTAATGGGATGAACAGCTCGACCCATAGCCTCCAGCCACCTGAGAAACAAACCAGTGCAAACTGCTTATTTCAAGTTATTTGTTATTTAGCAGGAGGCTTTCAGTACGTACGCACGTTATTAAATCGCCTTACATTAATCGCCTTAATCCATTGGACAGCACAGCATTTAAATTAGTTTCAATTTACAATTTGGCTTAACATTTCAATTACAACGAAAATATAACCAATACTAGGGAATAAACAAACAAACTGACAAAAATCATGCAATTTAACTAATAAGCTCACTAATATTAATCACTGCCATGATAATGCTTTGTAGGAATGACCACACCACTTAAATTACACACACGGCTTCTCTGTAAAGCTGCTTCGAAATGACATGAGTATTGTGAAAAGCACTATACAAATAAACCTGACTTGAATTTAGAAATAAATGAGAATATAAATAAATATACATTTACTTTGATGCAACAGTCACTAAGATATTAATACTTACAGTATTTATTTATTTATTTTTAATCTTGTTAATTTTGTCTTCCTGCACTGGCAGATTCAAAAATAACGTTAAAAACAATTAAGTGAAAAAGTCTGCGAGTGCAGTGACAAAAAAATACACATTTATTACAGTATGTCTTTTAAACAAAGTCTTCATTTCTTATGCAGTTTCTTATTTGTGCAAAAAAAAATAAAAAATTTGCTTTAATCCCTCTCATTAATAAGGTTTTATTCATCAAAAATGTTAACAAAATAACAACAAAACTATCTCTTAATTTCAGAAAGCACTGTATGTTCTCACCTTTTCATCTCTTGGTTTGATGTTGCATACAAGTAGTAAACTCTGTTCCCAGACACAGGGCAGCATCTGAACACAAAGGGCTTTCCCAAGCTGGTGTCGGCCTCCACCTGCGCCCCTTCAAGACTCACCACCGACAGAGCCCGGCTCTTCCCTTCATCCTGCCAGGAAGAAGGAAAAGTCACTTCACATTCACATTTTCCAGCTAAACCCTTTGGATAAAACAGAAAACTGAACTTACACGCTTGTTTCTGTAGTAATAGAGGCAGCAGTCGTGACTGAGCACGAACCACCTCTTTCTCCAGCCCTTCAGCAAACTGGATTGAGTTCGCTTATGCAAGTAACCCCTGCATGTCGGCCGTGGAGTGTTCGGCATTCGACCGATATCCGAGCCAATGGTCAGAGTTAATATGTCCGGGCCTTTAAACATAAATCACATGAAAGAAAATAACACAAAATGAAGTTATACAACAGCATCTGCTATTTTGTTGAGCTCCAGTCCCACAAGAGCAATGCATTTCCATATAAATCATGAGGGATGTGAGCATGATTTCGCTCAAAGGCTGGAATACACTACACAACTTTTAAAATCTGAACAGATATCAAAGTGGTGTAGATGGGCAAGCCATGTAATGCCAGAATTAAGGCTAATAACGGCTGAATACAAACAAAAGTAAAATTTGATATATAAAAAGAACAATGAAGATTTGTTTTCATACCCGGGAGAGGTGTGAAAGGTTTCTCGAGTGAGAACAATAGAAACGTGAATGGGACAGTTCGCCTCACTAGACATAGACAATAGAGTGCAAGTGGATGTTTACAAGGCAATATGACATGGTCTTAGAAAATGTTTCATAAAATTCAGAGTTTAGGAGACAACATCCTCAGATTCTAAATGAAGAAAGACCACACTTGTGGCTACATTACAGCCACGTCATATTTTTATACATTTAACATTTATATTGTTAATATTTTTGTTTATATGTTTGAGATTATATATCTCCATATTAATAGTCTGAGTAATTCTGAGTCTTGAACTGTAAACAACAGATTATTTACCAGTGCATGAGTGTCTCCCAGATAAAATGAATAATAATCTCTAATAATGTAGTCTGAGTGTCCATCTCACCTTGGCGTGCGAGGTCAGCTGCTTCTGAGTGTGGTACACTAGTGACATCAGTGCCGTTCACTGCCAGCACATAGTCTCCGACCTGCAGCCCGGCCTCTCCGCTGCTCCTCTGAAGCACACCAGCATCTTCATCTTACCTCATCCCAGCTCTCAACATTTACAAGAACATGGCTCATAACAGCACACTCTATGTTACTCAGATTCAAACTGTATCAATTCCTGCATTGTCCGTCTGCTCAAGGTTGATAAGGGTTTTAGTTCATGAGTAATGTGATTACAGAGGGCACAATAATAGAGATGTTACAACCGGAGGACGTTTTCACCAAAAATCTTCCCGGCTAACAGGGAACGTTCTCAGAACTTAGGCAGAGGTTATGAGCAAATGTGCATCCAGTAACATTAATGGTTGTTTTTTCAAAGTTGCCTAGTCTTTAATGACGTTTGCAAAACGTTAGCACAAAAAATGTTACTTATTCATCATTCATGGAAG
>FLSR01004874.1:8044122-8060898 GCA_900092035.1 Leuciscus waleckii | reverse complement strand
ACACACACACACACACACACACACACACACAATTTAATGTATGTGTGTGTGTATATATATATGCAAAAGTCTCTAAATGCCATCTGAAATTTTCTTTTAGAATGATAATTTTTATCAAGCTTGTATATTTAAGTTCAGTAATTTCACCTAAATGGCAATGAAAATGACCTATTAATTGTAATTTAAGTGAAATTACTGAACTTAAATATACGAGCTTCATAAAAATGATCATTCTAGAAGAAAATTTCAGATGGCACTTAGAGGCTTTTGCATCTGAACTCTTCATATAAAGCCCTATGTTCCCATTGTGGTGTCTAGCTTTGTGTAAACGCTGTTGGTGAGTTTATATTTGTTCAAGTTTATTTCGAGTCTTAGTTTATTTTGCATTTGTTTTGATCAAGTTTTGTTAAATAAATCTGCACATGGGTTCAGTTCAACTTGCCTCCACTGGATTCATTACAAGCTGGATTGGCTAAGGGAAACCCCAAAGACAGAGCTCAAAACAAATAGGAAACAATGGCATTATTCCCATTTTCTACCTATACTTAGCAAATCCATGTCAACTAACTCTCATTAATTCAAGTGTGGGTATCTGCCGGTCGGAGTAATGGGCATGCCATAAGGTCTTTACAACGGTTGCAAAAGCTGCCTTATGGTGTAGAGTTAGGGGGTAGTTTGTGTTGTAGCATTGTGTAATGCATGTCCCCGACCCTCAGCTTTCCCTGTTTCCCTGTCTTCATTAATATGCAACTACATGCCAACGGACTCTCATTAGAGAATAAGTAGAGTGTAGTACACTGTTAGGTTAGGTTTAGGGGTAGGGTTAGTATAATAAGTTGACACATAGTTACTTATAGCTAGCAGAATTTCTAAAGTGGACTATCAAAATAATCTAAAATGGAGCCATTCTCCTGTCAGATTTGATGTCAAAGTCATCTGATATCATTGTTGTTTATAAATGACAGCATGTTTTAGTCAGATGAATGGTGTATTGTGCTGGTGGTGCTCATCATCATGAGATAGCTGTGTTTCCGGCCTGATGCTGGTTAAGTGCTGGCAGGTGCTCCATTATACTGTAGGACACTTGACTTGCCGATAATGAGCCTCGTGGGCTTTATTACTCAGACATGTCTAAATAGCACAGAAATTCTTCCCCTGTGCACCTTCCCCCACACACACACACACACACACACACACCAGCATCATTTCTGCCCAGAGTCACACCATTCATCTGCGGTTTGAATAGATGCACGTAACGTGGCAGCTGTAGAATGATCTTAACACAATTGTTTGAATACAAAGGGAGCCGAAATTTCTATTACAACCCGTAAAATGTTCTTTCATGTGAAAATGATGGATTCATTTTCTATTTAAATTCTTAAATAACTTTACGAATGAAGACATCCGATCAAATGCATAATATTATTTATTCTTGTGACCTAAAATACAATCATATAAACTTGTAGGCACACATGATGTCTATACAGGCATTTCATCAAAACAATAGAACAATTTTTATATCAGAACTCCACCTGTATAACAGAAACCCACTGTAAGCTTTGGGTCTTAGCAGTTCCTGTACCCGTGATACACATTTTCACTAGCTACATTTGCACAGATTATGCTATTCAAGTTAAATATCACATTTGATAAACTCTCCAGTACGCTACTACAGAAAATATGCAGCTGTTTACTTCACTCTAACCAGACAAGTGAGTTTCTTCTTGTAACAAATATAATATAGCACTTGAACTTGATTAATAGCTCACTGTACAAGAGCTGTCATGCTAAAATACATACTTAGAAAAGCTATCCTCTCAAAAGCACATGTTGATATTTCACTAAATATATGTAAACTCATGTAGATGATAGATCATGTTATTTCGCTTGAAAAAACCCCTGCCAAGTGTAATTTTGTCAGCGATTAATATTATTATGTTTACCGTGTTCAAAAATGAATCTGCCAATAAGGTTTACAATTAATGTGACTGTGTTGTAGCTGATCTTTCCTTTCATACTACAATATCCCTTCATACAAATACTGTATATTACTGGGAAAATAGTCAACTCTGTGTTTGGAAGAGCACATTTATAAACTCATTAATAGACAGAAAACCTAAAAACCCTGAAAATAAAACTAAAGCTTTGATGCAATCCAATCGAAGGCATATAATAAAACTATGACAGATGCCTTAAAACCTTGACAGTGAGTTGCACAACTAACACAGTAACAACCATTTAGCTTATTTTAGTTGATTACTACTGGCCGCATGCCTTGACATGTTACCATCAGTTGATGAACGCGATCATGAACTGCCATATATGACGTCTCTGTTATAAACACGTTAATTTCGCCCAGCCTGTGCTGTAAGAGTTAGCTGTTCTCACTATTTCAATCGATCTCGGGAATAGCTAGTGCTTTTAAAATAGCTTTTAAAACCCTTGTCCTGATTTTACTGCTTTTTGAAATGCTTATTGATTTAAAAAAAAGAAGAAGGTATTGGTACTGCCACTGGGTTAGCCTGGGGTTTTCCCTTTGAGTTTGTGGTCTAGAAGGGTGTAAAACTGAGAGCAGAACAGGTTGCCAGGCACTGATGTTGCTGTAAACTTTGATTACACCACAATCACATCTGTGACAAGCTGGCGAAATAATGTCATTACAAATGTAAAATTAAAGGATTAGTTCACTTCAAAATTTAAATTTCCTGATAATTTACTCACCCCCACGTCATCCAAGATATTCATGTCTTTCTGTCTTCTGGCGAAAAGAAATGAAGGTGTTTGAGGAAAATATTCCAGGATTTTTCCTCCATATAGTGACTTCAACGGGTTGAAGGTCCAAATGTGAGTTTCTGTGCAGCTTCAAAGGCTCGACACGATCCCAGCCGAGGAATACAGGTCTGATCTAGCCAAACCATCACTCATTTTCTAAAACAAAAAAAATATATAGGCTATACTTTTTAACCACAGATGCTTGTCTTGCACGTCCATGACTTCCACGCATTACGTAATCATGTTGGAAAGGTCAGTCGGTAACCTAACGTATGTGGAAAATGTAGGGTAGGGCGGAAAACCAACGTCAAAATCGTCCGACATCGTTGTTTTACCTTTTATGAATGTATTTTCTTTGCACGTTCACTTTGTAAACACTAGGTCTGTACTTCCACCTACGTCACGTGTGACCTTTCAATGTAATTACGTAATGTGTTGCGCATCGCAGAGCTAGTGCAAGACGAGCATTTGTGGTTAAAAAGTATTTAAATGTTTCTTTATTTTAAATTTTTTTCATGACCAATGGTTCCATATATAAGACTCTCATTCTCTCGGCTGGGATCGTGTAGAGACTTTGAAGCTGCACTGAAACTGCAATTTGGACCTTCAAACCGTTGATAACTGTCCACTATATGGAGAAAAATCCTGGAATATTTTCCTCAAAAACCTTGATTTATATTCGACTGAAGAGAGAAAGACATGAACATCTTGGATGATGTGGGGGAGAGTAAATTATCAGGAAATTTGAATTCTGAAGTCAACTACTCCTTTAAAATTTTATGAACATTGGTTCTCTAGGCATTTCTCTACGGAGCCCCTAAAGGAACATGATGAAGGAGAAAATATGAGATGGAGGAAAAATTATTTGTCAATGCTATTGCGTTCTCGCAAAAACGCTTGCGTTCCACCAAGAACTCAAAAAGAGAAAGAGCTCAAAATGTTTTGCGAATGAACGCAAAGTTTCTCGGTTGAACGCAAACATTAAGCATTGACTTATTGTTTGTCCTCCCATCTCATGTTTTTTTCCACCACCATGTCCCTTTAGGGACTCCATATTTCTCCACAGAAAATAAAGTCAAAGAATAAGTAAAGAATGTATATTTTGCTCACTCTTTTGCATAATTGCATATAATGTTGGTGGATGGGACTAGTGCAGTCAGGCTCCTATATGAAAAGGCATCATAAAAGTATCATAAATTGACAAAAGATCTTCCCCTCCAGTAAGCGAATGCCTTCAGTAATATTGCGCATGAGTCATATGAACTGTTGTTTGTCATTTTGGACATTACCCCGTTTACTTAATATGGAAAAGAGCGCCCATTCTTCGTAAAAAAAACTTAACATTTGTGTTCCACAGAAGAAATAAAGCCTTAACGGTTTACCACATTTTCATTTTTGGATGAACTCTTTCTTTAAGATATCCGAGTAAACAACAGATGTCCCACTAAATCCTTGCTCCTCTTCCAACGTTCTTGTCTTCAGGTGTAAACGGTGCATTAAAACCATCGGCAAAATGCTTTGGTTTTCCAAACACACTTTGGTTTTTCACAGACCACACATTTGCCCTTCAGCTTCTCAGCTCGTTTTTGCTGCTTGCTCTTCTTGCTGTCGATCTGAAGGCTCACAGTCCTGCTTTTCTCCAAGTTCAGAAGCTCCTGAAACAGCTCCTTGACGTTGTGATTGGTCTTGGCTGAGGTCTCCATGAAGGCACACTTCCACCTCTTGGCCGTGGCCTCTCCGTCCCCGCTCTCCACTTCGCGGCTGTTCAGCTCGTCGTTCTTGTTTCCCACCAGCATGATCGGGATGTTCTCGATGTCTCCCTTAATCAGGCAGATCTGCTCAAAGATGGGCTTGAGCTCCTCCAGAGACTGTTTGCTGGAGATTGAGTAGACTAAGATGAATGCGTGGCCTTTAGTGATGGACAGGCGCTGCATGCAGGGAACTGGTGGCTGCCGGTGGTGTCCGTGATCTGAAGCGTGCAGATGCTCTTGTCGCAGCTGATCACCTGCCTGTAGGTGTCCTCGACGGTGGGGATGTAGCTCTCACGAAAGGTTCCCTTCACAAAGCGCAAGACCAGGGAGCTTTTGCCCACTCCACCGGCTCCAAACACAACCACCCGGTAATCATTGCTTTGTTCTGGCATAGCGGCGCTTAAAAAGACCTGGATGGAGGCAAAGTGAAAGGAATGCTTATGAAATACAAGCACCAGAAGTTTGATATCCCGTCGACAACACTGTATTTGCATTATAAATCATGAAACGAGCCAAACATTATATTATAATATTATTATGATATTACATTATTTTTATTCTGTGAAGTCTGTTTTAAAACATGATTTCGGTAGCCTACAGAGAGCTTTCTACAATATAAACATATACAAAATATATAAAGTAGGGGTGTAACAATATATCGTGTCACAATATATCGCAATACAAAAATGCATCAATATGTATTGTGGATAGTTCACGCAAAATGAACATTTCTGTGTCAGTACTACATTGAACTACTATAATGTTGAATATAATGTATAATAATGCAATGGGGGGATATTTGTGGGTCCTGATAATGCAATACATACATACGTCTGATGTTACCAGTAGAAAGTGGCCTACATTAATTTAAATATATCTAGTGCAAGTGCAAGTATATTCTTCTAAAATAATTCTGTATTTTCATCTCCAGAATCATGATATCTCTCTTTTTTTTAGGTGTCACTACTGGGTTTCCCGCACCGAGTCCAAGCCTAGTCATTTACACCCACAATGTAACACCAAATTTAGGCTGTCAATCAACTGTACATTTTTGGTTAACCTTTAAGGCTTCCATATGTCTTGGAGTAACGCAATAATATCGTATCGTGAGTTCAGTATCGCGATATGTTCGAATCGTGACATGAGGGTATCATTACACCCCTAATATAAAGCATTCAAAATTCATGCAATTCGAAATCCAAGTAACTCAGCTTTCTTATAATGAGAGTCAGTGGAGATACTGGCCAATGAGACCTCTGCCAGTCTGACATGTAGGTTTCCCTGATCAGTTCATCCAGCAGGACGAATATCAAAGCCTCAACACAGGAGCAGCACATGCTCAGTGAGCACATGGATGCAAGCAAAAACGGGACATATATCTGAATGCGTCTTTTATTTGACGGTAAACGGGTCAGGATGTGATGCAGCGCTGTTTGGTGGAGGCAGAATGCGCAAAACAACACAGACCAAACGGCACTAAACTGTGAGTACCACTATACTATACCTTTGATATTCCTTGTTATATAATACATTATATATAATAAATATGGTGTATTTTAAATAATAAATAATACATAACCCGATTTAATTCGCTGGTTTGAATGGATGCGCTTCAGAAACTCACCCTAAATGCTGATGTACAAAAGGCGTAATTTTAAATTCCCGTTGTCATGCCGTGGTGGACGATGGAGATGATGGGATATGGGTTGTTTTTCCTGAGGTCTGCTGCGATCCCTCTAAAGGTCCATCTGAGGCATGACTGTGATGTTTAAAGGGAGCGTGTGTTTCCTGAGTGTCTGCTGACTCTCTCCCGTTCTCTCCCCGTGACGTCATCATCTGGGATTCAGCCCGTTGCAAAACACACACGAAGCCCTGCCTCATTATATTCCTCATATTCATCAGACCCTTTTTTATAGTGGGCTATTTATATATAATTCATCTGTAGATGTGCGTTAGGCTTTTGTGAAGTTAAGAAATGTAAGATTAAAATTAGAATTTCACTCGAAATGTAAACAGATAGCAATGGCATTATTGAATGGTCTTCATACTGAACTGTGAACGGCTTTTTCTTCCCTTCTTTAAATAATAACGTCCTCTCCAATGTGATAAAGTACTTGTACTTTTACTTGAGTACAGTTTTTGGATACTCTACCCACCTCTGCTTGCATGTCATGTGACTATTAACCATCAGAGAACCATAAACTTAAAGGTAGGCTACCATATGTAAGATTTTTGTAATAAAATATCCCCAAATCACTTGCACAGTGTGATATATTTCCGGCCGTTGTGTACTTACAATATCCCAAAAGTTCCCAAAGACCCCTATAGCGGCGAATTTTTTTTAAACATATTGTAGCTTTAATTTGATTATTATTGGTATTTTATTATTTGCCTAACTTATTAACTTAAAATCTCAGGAAGTATTTCAAGTAAATATTTTTGGTCAAAGAGGTTTAGCTGACAAAAAAAGTTGGGGAATCTCTCCATTGCGTGTAAATATGAAATGATGTGTTACAATGGTTGCAGCAATGGAGGAAGTAGGATCTAATTGCAGCAGTCTTTTTATTAAACGAACCCCCAATTCTTACACACACACACACAAAAAAAACCCTCTGGATTCTCAAGAGCAGGAACAGAGAACAAGACAGAACACAGGGTTTAAATAGACAGAGCAAATTAACAAGACACCTGAACTGAACTAACAATCAATCAGAAACTAGAAACAAACAGGTATGGGTGGAGGAAGACAGAACTGAACTAATTAACAGATTAACTTAACACAACCAGAACAGAAATCAAAACAAACTGACAATGTGACCATTATGTGTATTTGAACATTGGTTAATGTTTAAAAGACGAAAGCTTTCCTAAGACAGTAATACATGGTTAAATGACTGACTGAGTGATCATTCAGATAATAATTAATGTGTTCGTCAGGAGCTGCAAAAATGCAATGTTAAGAAAACACTTGTTAAAAGTGTAATGACTTCTGTAAATCTCAGTTTGTCTCAGTTTTCAGTGAAAGTCACATGACTTTCACTTCTGATAAGCAGTAGGCTTTTTTTTTTAGAAAGGAAAATGTTAAATATCAGAAGTATATAAGAAATATAAAATATATAAGAAGTAGTAGGGGGAATCAATGAATTATGAATCATTTACTGCCATTGTGAAAATAACATATAATCATGTAATCAATAAAAATTAACTATAGTCTGATTATGGATATTTTAAAAGGTAATATCTAATTACAAGTACTTGATTTTTGGAATCTAATTACGTATAGTTCAGATTACATGTAATCCGTTACTACCCAGCACTGCTAACAAGTTAAACGAGGTGTAACAGCAATATCTGTGAAATAGTTCAATGGTTTATATTTGTTTCAAAAAGCTTTATCCACACATTTAAATTATTTTTTATTTTTAAATGACTTTTAACAGTTATTTGAAATATCTACTTGAATCCATTCTGCATGTGATAGTTCCTCACCGGTGTTGATCTAAAAGCAGCTGTAATCCAACCAATCAGCACCAGAAGAAACCTATAGCCGTCCCTCCAACCAATCAGCACCAGAATAAACCTATAGCCATCCCTCCAACCAATTAGTCTCCAACCAATCAGCACCAAAAGAAACCTATAGCCGTCCCTCCAACCAATTAGTCTCCAACCAATCAGCACCAGAAGAAACCTATAGCCGTCCCTCCAACCAATCAGCACCAGAAGAAGCCTATAGCCGTCCCTCCAACCAATCAGCACCAGAAGAAACCTATAGCCGTCCCTCCAACCAATCAGCACCAGAAGAAACCTATAGCCGTCCCTCAACCAATCAGCACGAGAAGAAGCCTATAGCCGTCCCTCCAACCAATCAGCTTGAGAAGAAGCCTATAGCCATCCCTCGCCTCTGTCCCTCCTGTTTCTCAGCATCCCTTATTTGTTTTGCAGATATTGGCCAGTCAAGGCTCTCTGTCAGGGATAGATAGAGAAGTGATATGATGTCTGTCTGCTGCGTATAAGCAAACCTCACTTCCACAGTCTTTGAAGGTTTATATTTCATAAGTTCATGCAATTTCCTGGGAGTCGAATGCATTGACCTGCACATATTGTTCACTGTGTGAGCTGCAGAAACTGTGAGGGAAGGGAATCGGCTCCTTATGATGACCTGTGAACGGTCTATTCTTCTACACACTCGCTCTGTTTACAGAGTACTGCGGTTATGTGAGTAACCTAATGTTTACTGACATTTTACAGACACCTCGGGGAAAATTCAAATAAAGTATGTCATGACCCCTTTTATTTATTTATACCACCAAATAAACAGTGTTATCGATAGACATAGCATTATGTTGCCTTGCAATCCTGATTGAAAACACTTTGCCTAAGGGGAACCTTCATACAAAAACATAAAAAGTTTGGTCAACATGAATCCTCTAAGAGGAGTATTTAAAAGTTGTGTGAGTTTCATTTTCACAAAACCCTTAATGGCCGACTTCCTGTTGGGTAGAGTGCCATTTTTAAGATGTTCGGCTCAACAGTATGAACAGTATTTATGTACAATATACCAAGTTTCTAGCACTTTTGTTTAATGCACATCTTAATTATCCCCAAGTTTTGCCTATGCCTAACGACTGATGACTACGACTTTACGACCGAATTTCATGAGTTTTTAAGCAAAATCTAAAGCAGTAGTTCTGCACCCGGGACCCACTTGAGGGCCTCAAGATAACTTAAAAGTCCAAACAAGCTAAATCTAAATATTTCTTATTATTTGGTTATTTCTATAATGAATATACATCTTTCTAGTTATGCCGCCAAGCTATGAAATATTTTATCAGTGGAAACTGTAATGAGGGGGCCTTCAAATATTGTTGTGGACAATGGGGGCTTGAAGTCTCAACAATTATTGAAAAGTTTCAATAAGATGCTTTTTTTTAAACAAAAAGATGCTTTGCAAATCATCACCTTTATTTATACAGTGCTTTACAATACAGATTGTTTCAAATCAGCTTCACGGTGATAAAATCATCAAATATTAGACTAATTCAAATTACAGAAGACGATAGTGTCATTATTCAGATCAAGTCAATTCAGTGTTGATTCAATACAGTTGTGTTGGGTTACACTTTAATTCGATGGTCCTCTTTAGACATTCTACTGACTATACGTAACTTGTCAACTAACTCTCATTAGAGTATTAGTAGACTGTCAGGTTAGGTGTTAGTAGATTAAGTTGACATGTAGTTGCAAAGTTACTTACAGTCAGTATAATGTCTGTTGGAGGAGGATCACAATAAAGAGCTAGCAGATATTACGCAGACAGTCTACTAATACTCTAATGAGAGTTAGTTGACAAGTTACTTCTAGTCAGTACAATGTCTAAAGTGGACCATCAAATGAATGTGTTGCCCAGAGTCGATGTTGCAAAATTCGTGAATTATGAAACAAATCCGATTCGCTGTAAAGCCAATAGTGCCATCATCAATTTAGCTTGTGTATAAAATTGTACATAATCATATTTGCATTGGGGATTTCAAACATTAAAATGATAACAGACCGAAGGCCGAGATACAGTACGTGTTGGTCTGATAAGATCAACTTTGATCAGTTTATGAAAATAAAGGACTGCTAACCACAGCAACAGATGTGGTTGCTATGAAGGCGTTCCAGTTGATCTCGGCATTGTGCCGCCCTCTGCTGAGAACAGATGAAACTTCACAAAACAAGTTTGATTTCTTCAAAACTCACCGCATTCTCTAAAAATACACTGCAGGCACAAGAGAACTGCATGCGAAAGAAAAGGCGGAATATATTTTGATCCAGAATCCCAAATCAACGGCGGCCACCATTTGCAGGGTCCCCCACAGTCATGTATGCTGTGCCTGAAACATATTTAAATACAATGCAGTGAGTTTTGAAGAATGATTTCCCTCCGAGAGCGCAGAGCCTCAAGCCTTGCTTTAAAATGCAATTCTGAAGCTTAAAATGCGACTCAGGGTTTAAATGTCAGTCAGTTGCGAAATTCTCAGATGGTTGTTCTTGAAGCTGTGTGTCATTTCTCTGTGTTGCTGGAATCAAACACTCCTCTGTGTCGGCATTTGCAACATAAGGTGTGTGATTTTAGCATTTATTATGTTTATTAAGATCATCTAAGTTGTATATAATCGCGGACAGGTGTAACTCAGAACACTCAGAACTAAAGTAAACAAAGGAGGCAATATAAATGTGTACAGTTGTCATCACAGCTGGGTTCAGCTCAATGAACCGCATAACACATCTGCTCTTACAGCACTGTGGCAGATTCATACGCTTCATGCTTCATGCTATATTGTACAGGTTTTAATAGTTTGTGGCTTGCATTTTCCATCAGTTACAGTATGTATTTCACTGCTTGCATTTTATTTTACTGTGCATGCACTGAAAATACTAGGTAATATAAGGTAACTACATGGGGACAGGGTTAGTTATTACACAATTATTGCAACTACTATAATAAGTACTTGGGGAATATGCCTGTAAAATAAAGTGCTACCATTTCATAGTTGTTATCATATTATAGTATTAACTCAATGGAGGTGTACATAATAGAAGTTGGTCTATTCTGATGAATACACAAGTACAATGTAGAAACATGTTTGTTCACAATCAAATTATTGATTTAAATGGAAATACATTACCTAAATTGGGAGCATACAAACCATGTGATTTGATTTTGACTTTATTTTACAGTACAGTGTACTTAAGAAAGTACTGGATAATAAGGTAACTACATGGAGGTTAGGTTCACAGTTAGTACCTAGTTATTACTCAATTATTGTAATTAGTATAATAAGTATGTACATGGGGAACAGGACTGTAATATATCTGGAATTTTACAAACTGTACAATGTGATGTTGTTCAATGCAAACTATAGGAAATAAAAAAATTGAGCAAGGCTCATGACTAAATATCTGCTATTATGTGTTTTCATTCTGAGAGAGAGGGGGAAGTTAAAGATAGGACAAAAAAAATAGCGAAGGAAGTAGGCAGAAGTTTCTTAAAATGAGGAAGTCTACAAATAGTTCCATTTACTTACTGAAGTAAAAAGGTTTGAGTCAGTTCAATAACAGCAACACAAAGTTGAAAAAGCAATGCACACATCAGTGTACGCTCACAGTTTCTCACAGAAGTAAGTGCTCCCGAATCGACAGCTTCTTTTGAACTATCCACTGAGTTTTTGGTCATACCACATCCTGTTCAGTTAGAGCAATTTGAACATGCTATGTAGTCCTTGTCCAAAGTGAGGGGAGTTCAACACACTTTGTACGGTAAGAATATTGTCTAATTCTCTACATGTACGTTTTACGTATACGTCAGATTGTGTGCTCAAGTATGATGTTAAATTGAACAAATTCATAAGGCGAAGTGAATTAAGTGGCCTAAATTATTGATGTGAGACAAAAAAAAAGCTGAAATACTTTTCATTACAGTTTCACATGATTTCTCTTTGAATATTTCATATGCCATGTTATATTATACAATTGTAAATGCTCATCATATACATAAATATTATAATTTTCTAATATCTTCATTTATTTATGGTACAGTGAAAATAAAAGGGAAAAGAAACGTTTTAAATGATCTGTGTAATATTTGCGACAGCACTTTGTTGTGGCAATAACTGATCTGTCATTATTACTTTGAAGCAAAGCTGTTCAGAAATATCAGAAGTTTCTCTAATTGTGGACTCAAATCTCTTAAAGAAGGCAATTATTTGTCTTTAATGATTTATTAAGTTACAAACTTATTTTATGCATGTGTTAAAAGTTCAGCAATCATTTATTAATGATTACTTCCAAAAATCTGGAACATTTGCATGTTGGCAAAAACAAACGTCTAAATGGGAGACTATACAATGTAAATGTTGCTATTTAAAGATATTTCTAACCTGGAAATAATTAGAAATCTATAGGGTTTTGATGCAAACTTATAATAAATACTAATAAATGCAGATTTTTTAACACTTCACTTATAATGTTACCAAATTCGCATTATATTATATATTATAATTTATGATGAAAGAATTGTGTAATTTAAAACGGCTTTTAAAAATGTCAGAAATCCTTTCATATATATGTTATAGTCCACAGCTCTTCTGTAGAACAAAAAGCAAGATATTTATAAAATCTTAATGTAGGACACAAAAATATTATAATATAATTTTGGCATTATAATACACCTTATTATAACATTTTCTGTAGAACTATAAAATCCCCAAATTACATCATTTAAACACACATCTGACCAGTGGCTATTAATGCTTTATTACTGCTTTTATGGATTTCTGCTTTTTCTCAGAAAGCTGCAACAAATTTTCCATTACAAACATTACATTTTGCTGTTTGGTTGCAATAACCTGACCATGTCTTCTTCTTTATGGAATCTTTTGTGGTTGAATTTGATGCTCTTCTCGACTCGCTTCTCTTTCATGCATTAACACGAGACCCTGAGGTTTTGCATTAGCGCTTGTGTTTGAGGTTGCTTTTTAGTTAGTAAAAGGGCTAGAGGATGTATTTTCTGTTTGCTTCATTTTGTACTTCAGGCACATTAATTTTGCATTAAAATGGGAAAATTAAAAGAAAAACAAACGAAGCATGATGCATATAAATGTAGCACAATGTAAAGCTGATACAGCGTGTATTTCAGTCATTCATTTTTTTAGTCAGGCCATTTGATCAGACTGTAATCTGGCTCGCTTTGACCATATAACAGAAGTCTAAAGAGAGACTGAACTGGGGTTATATTGCTGAGATAAATTGTTAGTTATGAGTTTGCATGATTACATTTTATTTATAATGATTATGATCCCACACTATTTTCTAGGTGTTTTTCCTTCGTGGTATACCACATATGAGCATTTGGCAATTTGTCTCTTGAAGCATGAGATCTGTGATTTCCATGTAAAGTGTTTAATTGTGCGACCTTGCCTTGTATAGTTGCAGTAGTAGTCATCTTTAAGCAACCATGATGGGAATGGGCTTAAGTTATAGTAGAGTCTAAATGTTATTGCAAAAGACTTGACCGCTTCCTCTTTCTGCGTGAACTAGTTTCTCAGAGGCGCATGTCGTTCATCTTTTAACTTCTTACACAAGTTAGAGTTTCAAATTTGCATACCTTTACTTTACACACACACACATACTTTGTAAGAAAATTTTTGCTACAAAAAGGGGGGAAATTAAATGAAATACACTGCCAGTCAAAGGGTTGGAAAGACTCTCAAAACCTTTTTAATCTTAAATACTTTAAATTCATTTTGTATATAAATCTGGCTACGTATAAATTAAAAAATATATATTTTTAATGATTTGGACATGGTGGTGAAGGTGAAACAACCATAGATAAGAAACTCCTGTTTGACAGACTGTAATGATCCGTTTAATTGTTTTCATCATTAAATGATTCTCACTCTTCCATTTTTGGGTTATTTCATAGTTTACTATTGTAGAAAATGTGGGAAACATTAATAACTGATAGCCCCATTAAGTCATTTGAGTTTTGTTCTTCTCTTTAACTCTAATTGTAGTGACAAGTTTTGAATTTTGAACTCAAGCTTATGTGTTTTCAAAAAAATTTGACTTGAAGTAATTCATTGTCTTGACTATTTGTGACTTGAAACAAAGGTTATATAAGTTTAGTTTACTCATATTTAGTTGAGTTTTCTCTTCGGTTTTTCCACCTGGAAATGTTTTGCCAATTCAGATTATGCCAATTCATTTACTTGTAGTGTAAATACATAAATAAACAAGGAAATAAACAAAATTCATATTGATTTGATATCTCTACATTTACAATACATTAAGTGATCGTATCACAAAATGATGAGAAACAGATTAAAATGAAACCGTAAAGATAACAGTGTTAAAGATGACAGAATTAAAGAACACACAAAATTAGTAAACAGTGTGAGAGAGTTGAGTCAGCAGAATGCATCAAAGGGACAAGTGTGTAATAAAGTAAGTAAATCGCTAAAAGAATGATTCCTGCATTGGTCCAATATTTTATTTCTTTAAAAATGTATTACGCTAATGGCTAATTGCAGTTGTTAGGCACAACATTCAGTTTGTAATGTCGTATGCCTACAGTACATAACAGCCTACATATTTCAATATTAATATTCTTTAAAACATAATTTTATGAAGTGAAAGGATTAAATGGCATCTTGTATAAGGTTGGCATTATCGTCACAGGGTTAAATCTCTTAAATGTGACCCTGGACCACAAAATCTTATGTGTAATTTTTTTTAAATTGAGATTTATACATCATCTGAAAGCGGAATAAATAATCACAATCGTGAACATAAATGAACAACTTTAAAGGAGATTTTCTCAATGTTTTGATTTTTTTGCACCCTCAGATTCCAGATTTTCAAATAGTTGTATCTCTGCCAAATATTTTCCTATCCTAACAAACCATACATCAATGGAAAGCTTATTTATTCAGCTTTCGGGTTATGTATAAATCTCAATTTCAGAAAATGTACCCATGTGACTGGTCACGTGTATATATCACGTATATATAACACACATATATATATATATAACACATATATATAACATTAGTATATATATAACATATAGACACACATATATAATGTAAATGAACATTGGTCCAGTATTTTAGTTTTGATTCTTTTAATTGCAGTTGTTAGGCACAACATTTAGTCTGTAATGTCTTATTGTCCACATACATTCTGGGTTGTTTTAACCCAACTTTGGGTCAAATATGGACAAACCCAAACGTTGGGTCAAATTTTTTTATTAAATTTTTAACCCAACGTTTGAGTTTGTCCATATTTGACCCAAAATTGGGTTAAAACAACTCAGCATTTTTAGCCAACAAAATGTAGCCAATTTTTTACATTGAGTGTAGCCAAAAAATTTTAATATTAAGGTCATACGTTTTCTTTACAACAGTATTTTTTTAAGCGAATTCATTAAATGGCATCCATAAGGTTGGCATTATCGTCACAGGGTTTCATGTCTAGATTGAAGCCTATTTAAATGTGTACAGTACACGTGTGGATGTGTGTGATTGAAGCCTCAATGATTTTTCACTAATTTATGATAGAAATGATCTCCACATTGTCCTTTCGCAGGTCATTAGCGATCCTCTAGGCTTTTAGCAGTCATGGTGGACAAGGTGCAGATGCTGCCGTACTTCTTCGGCAACATCACGCGCGAGGAGGCGGAGGAGTACCTGCGTCAGGGCGGCGCGGGCGACGGGCTGTACCTGCTCCGCCAGAGCCGCAGCTTCCTCGGCGGGTACGCGCTCTCCGTGTCCTACGGCCGCCAGCTCTACCACTACACCATCGAGAGGGAGCTCAACGACATGTACGCCTCGCAGGGGGCAAGTCACACAGAACCCCGATAGATGTGATCGCTACCACTCGCAGGAGTCTGACGGGCTGGTGTGCCTTCTGAAGAGGCCCTTTAACCGGCCACGGGGCACTGAGCCTAAAGTGGGTCCCTTTGAAGACCTCAAAGAGCAGCTCATCCGCCAGTATGTCAAACAAACTTGGAATTTACAGGTTGGTGTTAGTTTAAAGTATAACCACATAACGATAACTATATTATCATCCACACCAGCGGCCGATATCTTGTTTAGATCTTTGTCTAAGCGAGTTCTCTAGTTTTGTTGTCTGTCACTTTAAATGGTCAAGCTCTTTACAGCAGGATGGATTCTGATTGGCTGTCAACGTTTTTATTGTTCATCAGCTGGGGCGAAAACGTTCTGAAAGTGATTCCAGCGACAACATCGTTTCACCGTGCCGTTATCATTATAGTTGTTGTGTGAACTACGATTTTTAGAGCTATATCCGTTTTCATTAAAGAGGTGTTATAAAGACACTTTTCACAAGATGTAAAATAAGTCTCTGTTGTCCCCAGAGTGTGTATGTGCTCCCTTTTACAAAAAACACCCTTTTACCTCCTCAAAAACGACCTGTTTCGGTGCATGTCTCTTTAAATGATAATGAGCAACTGCTCACCCCACCCCTCTCTTCCGTGGGGCGTGTCCACACAAGACACAAGTGCTGTCGGCAGAAAGTATACAAATGGCTGAGGGAGGAAAATGCTAATACGGGACAGTCTGTCAGTGGTCGAGGGGTGTAAATATGCTAATACGGGACAGTCCGTCAGTGGTCGTGGGCGGAGCATGAGCAATATGACATCATATTGCTCAGAAAATCCAAACGGCTTGATTATTGAGAGTGTTTAGGC
>FLSR01004874.1:8003280-8043627 GCA_900092035.1 Leuciscus waleckii | reverse complement strand
AAGAAAAAAAAGGTTGTTGATTGTGGCCTGTGGAATGTTGCAATCAACAACCTTTTTTTTTCTCTTTTTTTTTCAGGGGGGTCCAATTACAGTAAAACTGCACATTTTAGAGTGGCCTTTTATTGTGGCCAGCCTAAGGCACACCTGTGCAATAATCATGCCGTCTAATCAGCATCTTGATATGCCACACCTGTGAGGTGGATGGATTATTTCGGCAAAGGAGAAGTGCTCACTAACACAGATTTAGACACATAGAACAATATCTGAGAGAAATAGGCCTTTTGTGTACATAGAAAAAGTCTTTAAATCTTTGAGTTCAGCTCATGAAAAATGGGGGCAAACACAAAAGTGTTGCGTTTATAATTTTGTTCAGTGTATAAGTAACTTAGTACAACTACAGGTCAACTAACTCTCATTAGAGTATTAGTAGACAGTTAGGTTTAGTAGATTAAGTTTACATGTAGTTACTTACAGTCAGTAGAGTGTCTGTTGAGGATCATCACAATAAAGTTTTGGCAGATATTAAGCAGACAGTCTACTAATACTCTAATGCAAGTTAGTTGACATGTAGTTGAAAAGTTACAAGTAAACATAAGTAACTTTAACGTTTTCTAACATGTCAACTCTCATTAGAGTAATAGTAGACTGTCAGGTTAGGCGCGTTAGTAGAATAAGTTGACATGTAGTTGCAAAGTTACTTATAGTCAGTAGAATGTCTAAAGTGGACCATCAGAATAAAGTGTAACCTAGTCTTGTAGAGGTAGACAATTGTCTTGAATATGGTGACCAACAGGGCAAATGACGTGTTATATTTAGTTTCCTGGTTGGGGGTGAATAGTTGCGTGGCTGTGCATATGCACTGCATCAAAGCTTTAGCAAAGGTTAAGCTACAGACAGGCCATTAACTAGCCTTGACAAACATCTATCACTTTGTGATTAGAAGAGCGGTGCATGGTTCGTATGAGGTGGGTGTGCATTAAAAATGTATTTTAATATATATAGAAATTGCTTGATATTGTTGATGCGTCACAACACTGCGTTACTGTGTAGCGTTTCAAGTGTGTGTTGATCGAGAGCATGTGAAGAAGCAAAAAATGAAAGGAAGGTACACTTGGCGTTAGATAGATGATAGTTTATCCATCATTTGTCAAAAACAATGTACTGAAACAATGAGACTGTGATGATGCCCAGAATTTGACATCGATGTGCAATGTATTATAGCTGGTAGAACACTATTCGTACAAGCCTGACGGCCTGCTCCGAGTGCTAACCGAGACCTGCCCGAGACCAGCAAATAATACAGTGGTGAGTACTTTCACAACTACAACAAACACACGGGTGAGAATGTGTTATAATACCAGTTTACGTGAACATGCTTTGACATTAAAATGCACTGACATGTTGACAGTATGAACCACACTGAGGGCTATTGTACTGTTTTAAATATCCACAAACAATTGTTCATTGTTTCACACACAAATAATTAAGGAAATGAAACTTTTTTCTGCTCATTCATTTAAAATAATGTTATTGCTAGTGTGATAAAGCATAGAGAAGTGGTTCTCAAATGGTCAAGTCAAGTCACCTTCATTTATATAGCGCTTTTAACAATATAGATTGTTTCAAAGCAGCTTTACAGAGATAACAGGAAAATAATGCAACAAAGTTTGTTTCTAGAAGAAAATAGCATCATAGTCCAGCTTGAGTAAGTTCAGTGATGGTTCATTTTTGTTGTAAAAAAGTTATTAATTTAGTTAATTTGGGTCGTGTCCCAAAAATGGTGCCACGGACAATAGGGAAAGACAATGCAAAATGCAATAATGCACAATGAAATATATTAAATGCTTTCTCACAAAAGTTGTGCAGAGAAAACTTGCATTTGTTTGCAAAAGTTTTGCTTTCATCCAAGAAAGATTGCGTTTGTTCACAAGAAAGTTTTGCATTAATCCAGGAAAACATTGCGTTCGCTCACAAAAGTGTTGTGTTCATCCCAGAAAGACAGTGTTTGCTCGCACGTTCGCTTGAAAAACCTTTACTCTGAGAAATATTGCATTTGTTTGCAAATGTTTTGTGTTCCCTAAGAAAAACATTTTAAAAGCAACTACAATGTTTCTTTGTGGAACGCAAAAGCATAGAAATTTTTTCCCCATCGTGTGTCCAAATAGTGGCTCCATATAATCTGACTTGAGATAGCAAAACATCTCAAAGATCCTCAAAAACCTAAGCAAGGTACAAAAAAATATGCAGATGATGAGTGATTTAGGGATAAACATGATATGTTTTGACAACAATATGTTTTATTTTTTCTAAATTATTGGCTGCCAAGAGCATGACACCACTGAAGTTCAAGAGGCAATTAGAAGCCATGGTAAATGGTCATTTTTCTTATTCATTCAGCTTATGGCATGTTAATTAATTTGGGTTTTGACAGTTTATGTAATACATTTCAAAATTTCATACGGACATTTTTATCTACTTCAATACAATAAACAATTCTGACCCTGCGTTGGGACACCACTTGTAAAAGTGTAAAATCTAGGTCCTGAAGCAAAGCCTGCTGAGAACCACTGACCTAGACTGTACCAGTCCATTTAACACAATGGCCACTGGAAATGTGAATGTACATTTGAATTGGTGAATTTGCAGAGTGAATTATTTATTGAAGAAACTTATTTTGTGTGCGTTTAGCTTTGTTGTTGTAATGTATAACACAAGACTAATGGCTCATAGATGTTAAGCATTAAATATAAGCATCAAATAGTGTAGGATAAAATAACCTTATGCTCTTTAAAATTGTGGTTTCTAGCAAGGTGCCACAGGTGGAATTCTCTCCAGAATCAAATCATACTCCTTCCCCAAACCGGCCAAAAAAAGGTGCACTAACACCCCCCTCTCGCCTCCTTATCCCCCACTGGCAGTGGTAGGACACCCGTCTGCTTGCGTGTGGTTTTTGCTTCTAACTTTGCCTGTGGGACGCCTTACACCCTCTCTGATCTCTTCCTCCATTCACTGCCCTGTACATCACATCCAATCACCAGCAATAACTCACATTCACTGTTTTCATCCGTATAAATATGGATATGTTTATGATAGTTTACTCTCCGTTCAGTTAAAAGAATAGTTGCCTTTTACACAGTTTTTGTTCAGTCCATTTTACACATCATTTCTCCTTGATTGCCTGTCCACCTTATTTTTAACGCAAGACGATGGACGTGTCCATTTCTAGCTTGAATGTGCAAGGCTTCCGGTGTCATTTGCTCCCAGATATTTTTTAGCTGTACAGAAACAGTCCGTTATGCTTTTTTTTGTTATCATGATATTTTAATTTATTATCAAAATCATAAACACGCTGGTTTGGAGCGCACATAGTTTGACCGTTTACTGCACTTTGTTATTCCTCTGGTTATTTATGGCAGCTGATGAATCGGAAGAGTTGTACATTCGTATTTCTTTGATGCAAAATAAGGTGGATAAATCAGGGCACATTATATTCCCTTTTACTTTTCTGTAGTTAAAAGTGTTTATAATACTTTAATATTAATAATAGTTTATATTAAATACAACATTTACTCTGGTTTGCTGGTCTTGGCTGATTATAGTGGGGTTTAGTCGACCAGCTAGACTTGTTTAAGATGTTTTACCATTCTTCTTCAACAATAAAACAAAAATAGAAAATGTATTTACATTCTAAGCTCCATTGACAAGGTTGGTTACAGTATTGGGGTCAGAATTTGGGGTCAGTACGTTTATTTTATTTATTCAAAATTATTATTATTACTTTTATTCAACAAGGATGCATTCAATTGATTAAAAGTGACAACTAAGACCTTTACATTGTTATTGACCTTTGCATTTTTCATATTAACTACTTTAATCCGAATACAACTGGTTACGGCTGCCAACCCAGACTGCAATATGTGTCCGCCCAGATCCCGCCCAGATCCGGTACACATGGATTCCACACTGCCCAGATGTGGGCCGGATCTGGATTCCACACTGCCCAGATGTGGGCCGGATCTGGATTCCACACTGCCCAGATGTGGGCCGGATCTGGGCCGACATTATGTTGCAGTCTGGGAAGCAACATAGCAATTTGGCACATCAATATATAAAGTGTGGTCACAGACATTGCCTTCAGTCACATCTTCACAACGGCTTGTCCAGAGCAGCTCATCCAATGAGAAATTAGATTCTGAACTATACATTTGATACTATACATCATAGCACATCTGGCTCAAATACTGGTCTAAAAAAGGAGGTTGCATAATTGATCTCCTTTTGAGACACCTCTGACTATTGTCCACTGAAATTAGTCAATGGTTGTTATTGAAATTAGTCAATTACTCACAAGTTGCTCAGTGTTTGGAACAAAGGCAATGATATTTTTTGGAAGAGATGGCAATCATTTGTGTTGATATTGTCTAGATGCTTTTCTAGCTTCTAACAGTTGAATTCCCCTAATCATACATCCATATTTCCATTCTCCTTTTCTATCACTCCTTTTTAATGATATAAATCACATAATTATCAATCCTATCTGCAAGAGATCTCTTTTCTTGTGTTTCTTTTTTTAATTTATACACTATGTGTTGGCTTTTTGACCTTTTGGAAGAAGGTTCTCCTCTTCTTCATGGACACTGACCACATCATGTATAATGCTGAAGAACTGCCATTCACTTACTGTACCATTGAAACATCTCAGTAAATGTAATTATGCATTTAATTCTGATTTAAGGTGCCATGAAGAACACAGGAAAGTTTGGTTTGAACCTGTCCTTCTATCCCATTGATGCATGCAGGCGTTTCAGATAACATGCCTGTGTCCTATCCGCTTTTTCTGTGTGGATTTGTGTATTTTCGTAATTGTAATTGTGTTGTGTGCTTGTAGGGTCACCACCTTGAAAATCCCTATAACATTAGATCAAGGGGTGAACTTCCGATCCTAATATCTTCGGCACAGGTTAGTTTACTTATTTTGCTTCAACACTTACACTTCCAGTCAAAGGTTGCACACCTGACTCTTAAAAAAAAAAAAAGCTGATCTAAAGGCTTTTGGATTGACAAATATTCTTAATGGATGTAAGTAAAGTAGATGGTGAAGGAAAAGATATGTCTGGCTCACTATTTTACCATTAAATGCAGCTGGACTGTAGTTATACTTCCATTTGTTTGATTTTCATAGTTGTAATAATCAAGAATGATCAGGTGTGTGTAAACTTTGGACTGGTAGTGTTAACCCGAGCCCGATGTAGTTCTTGTAATCCTAAACTCTGTGCTCTTGTGTGTTTATAGAGGCTATGCCAATGGACACACAGGTGTATGAAAGTCCCTATGCAGATCCTGAAGAGCTGCGATCGACTACGGTGAACCGGAGCGACCTGACTCTGGAAGATGGAGAGCTGGGATCGGGAAACTTTGGCACTGTCCTGAGAGGGGTCTACCAGATGAAAAAGTTAGTCAACCAAATTCATACAGAAAACTCATTCAAATCTCATGTGGATTGTTTAAATTAGTATTTTAAGGATCAAATCCGGTGGCCAAAAATTCACAGTCAATCAAACAAACTTTTATCTTAGATCTTATAAGTTATTTTTCTTGCTTTTAAAAATTGTATCCAAAAGAATGATGTATTGGTATTGTATTTTAAAACCCTAAATTGATTTTTTACTTCAATCAAAAAACAAACAGTACACTACTGGATTAGCAACTGCGTCAATGACATGCAACTAAAGTTGCCGTTTATGTTTATTATAGTTGCTATAGGTAGTGTTTTATTGATATTTCTCAAACATTCTGGAAATTGTATTTTAAAACTTCCGCAATTTATTCAGTTTCCATTTAAACATTGTTTTTTAGATAAGTTTAGCCTCTATTTTTTGTAAACTTTAAGAATTTAGAAGTGATTTTGGTCAGAAATGAAACGTATACTTGACATCTCTCTTCTTGTCAAAGACATGCTTTTCTACAGTTGTGGCCAAAAGTGATATCCTAGGAAATTGACATCTACACCACTTATTCAAATATCATAATCAAATGTGTTAAAGATTTTGTTTGTGCTTGGAGTGAGTTGTTTTATTTGTGATAATAATAACGCAATGAAAGATGCCAAACTTTGCGGACATCAGTTTTGTCAGGCTGACATACAAAGAAAATAAGAACTAACTAACTAAATATTAATAACTGATTATGTTGTAGTCAATGTATTCCTTTTTCCTGTGAGCTTTTTTGTTTTGGTTTTTAATGCATTATTTGGTATAGGAATAAAAACTGTAGTTGTAGTTTGCCTTTTTTGCCAAATAATTTTGACAGGTAAAATCCTTAACCAAGTGTTTTGTTCTTCCCTCATATTTTAAATATTTTAAAAAGATATATAAATTTTTTTCCGCATATTTTGATGGTTTAACTTGTAGGGTTTTGATCGAACTTCTAATACCCCCTCTGGACATCACTTTTGGCCACTACTGAATGTAAATTCTTGACACAAAGCATAATGGGAGACACGGTTTGGTTGCACAAGTGTGTTTCGTCATGTATTGCTATTCATCAACAGCACAAAATGCGTAAAAACTAAATTGTACCATCAACATTCAAATTTTCCCCTTGAAGATCAATAAAGATCAATACCAATTTGTAATTTAACTGAAAGATCATTTTACGGGTGCGAAAAGTTTCTTTAAGCCCTGAGTTTGGGGGCATTTCAGTGAAAAATTACGATGAAGCTGACGATGGTAAATGTGTTGAAATTAACTCTTTTTCCATTTACAATAAACCTAGCAAAGTCGCCAAAACAAAACAAAGTATGAGAGAATATATAGCAATTTAGTTTACAGTGGCTTCATTCATAAATGAAAAAAACAAAACCTGATGTCAGTCCTTGTTCTTAACTCTTTCCCTGACAGCATTTTTGATACTTTGATAATAAAAGCACACAAAAGTAACAAAAGTCTCATAAATGACGGAAAATTCTGAGAGAGTTCATTTTGTAGAAGTTAAGTTTTGTAAAAAAAAAAAAAAAGAAGGTACACTTACTTACACTTACACTTGATTACACGTATATATCACTTCATTACAATTTCCCAACTTGTAAACACAAACTTCCCAAGAGGTTCTGAATGCACCACAAGTATTGAGTTTTCCTACGCTAAACTACCATTACATTGATATAAAGCTCAGAATCTCTGTGTGACTGATCTTCCTTTCCCTGGATACATTAAATCCTTTACAGACACATTTGCACTGCATAGCAATAGCAAAAGCAACTTTATTTACAGTATAAAGCACAATTAAAACAACACAAGTTGACCGATGTGCTTTACAATGTCACACAGAAAAAAAGAAGAGAAAAAAGCATCACATAGGCAACACACATAATAAAATGGTCACTGATTAAAAGCTATTGAAAACAGATGTGTTTCAGTTGTCCTGTAAACCCCTGTACAGTAGCAGCGTCTCTAATGTGTTTAGGCAAACCGCTACAGCAAAAGCGCGATCTCCTGTAATGGCCTGTAATTGTAAAACTCATGCAAATGCAATCTATCTGTGCATATGCATGTTTCTTTCAGAACGCAGAAGGTTGTTGCTGTGAAGATCCTGAAGAACGATGATGATAATGCGGCGGTGAAGGATGAGATGCTTCGGGAAGCTAAAGTCATGCAGCAGCTGGATAACCCCTACATCGTCCGCATGATCGGCATCTGTGAAGCGGAGAACCTCATGCTGGTCATGGAGCTCGCGGAGCTCGGCCCGCTGCACAAGTTCCTTCAGAAGAACAAGTAAGCTTAAAAAAATATGAGACGCTGATGTTCTGGATGCAGTTACTTATGCATTACTCTGTTTGTTGTTAGCATGACCAAAAGTCTTAAAAGTATAATGTTTAGGCTGCGGTCTAACAGCGCTCGCCAGTGATAGAGATGACCAATCAAATGAAAGAGAAAGCTTACTGTTCACAGAGGGCGAGTGCGAAATACAACATGACACTTTAGTTTTAGCAGTGGTGAGGTGTAAGCTAAACGTTTAGCACATGATTCATGTAATGCACACTGAATGTGACGAGACTAGAAACGTTTTGCGTTGTGACATTATATATACAAATAAGAGTGAATGTATATTTTAAAATAAAATAATAAGCATATTTGCAAAAAGCTATGATTATTTCATAACTACAATTAGACCTAGAACTTCTTTTACTGTTTATGTTTTTAATGTAAAAAAAACGTTTGGTCTCCCTCAGTGTTCAAGACATGTTTACAGCCTTGCCTCAGTGTGAATGTTGAGGTTTGCCGTCTCTTCTTAGGGTTTGATGGTCCCTATCGTTCACGTTAGGTTTTTGCCCTCTTTTCTTCTTGCTGATGAAGTCTTGCAATGCTTTGTGGACACAGTAATAATCATTAAGACTGTTGTTCTGAAAACTACTGTTGCTTTTTGGACGTCTGACTTGTCGCCCGTTTCACATGTGGTCTGCCGGAAACCACTTATACTGCATGGATGCACAAACTAGACAATATAAACAACAAAATGATAAAAGATAATCACAATGTTTGTTTTTTTCACTATAGCCTACACAAATGATATTAATCTCTATAGTGATGGGTTTTCACATTATGTTGTCCAACCCCTGTATGTTCACAATATAGCATGGTCACATTTTATTTATATTAAAGAACTCTTCCACAAAACTCTTTTTAATACAACAACGGTTTAGAGAGAGCACAGTGAGCACGGCATCATTTCAAAAATGCCCCATAAAAACACCATACAAACTGTGCACTTTATTCCAAGTCTCCTGAAGTCATGTGACCGCACTGTGTGAGATGCTCTGCGAAATTTCGTCATCCATCACGTTGGATCAGGAGTTCACAAGGTGAAAAACTGTGCCATCCCAGACAGCAGCATAGTGTCGGCCCAGATCTGGCCTACATCCGGGACACGCGTTGAATCCAGGTGTGCCAGATGTGGCCCGGATCTGGGCCGACACTATGTTGCTGTCTGGGATGTGCCATATAGAGTCAGGACTGAACTTCAGGTCATAAGCAATAGTAGCAGTGTCATTATTCACCTAGAACCTAAAAGTGAATGGATTTCCCTTGTGTTTCAGACACATCTCTATGAAGAACATCACAGAGCTGGTCCATCAGGTCTCTATGGGAATGAAATATCTGGAAGAGCACAACTTTGTTCACAGAGATCTTGCAGCCAGGAACGTGCTTCTAGTCACTCAGCATTATGCCAAGATCAGCGACTTCGGACTCTCTAAAGCCCTGACAGAAGATGAGAACTATTACAAGGTATAATAACCATAAGCATTGGCAAAAGTACAGAATGTCACCTTTTATTTCTGGATGTTTCCACACGTACAGTACATGTTTTACCAACTAAGAGCGACATCGCTTTTAACGCCCCCCTAACATAAGCTGTAGTCTTGACGTTCGTACACCAGAATGAGTGTTGAAGCACACTGACCACTCTTTGTTCCCTGCTCCTCTAGGCCAAAGGTCATGGTAAATGGCCGCTGAAATGGTACGCTCCCGAGTGCATGAACTTCCTGAGGTTCTCTTCGAAGAGCGACGTGTGGAGCTTCGGGGTCCTGATGTGGGAGGCGTATTCATACGGACAGAAACCGTACAAGGTGCGAAACTCCATAAGCAGTTCCTCCCAAACACACTGTATTCTTAATCGGGCTTTGAGATATATTGATTATAAAAAAAAGTGAGCATTGTGGATATTGTGACTATCACAGTGCTTTTAATGCCTGAAAATAAATATGATTCTTCCTGGTGTTCATTTAGTGACAAAAACAGTGATTATTTTAGTTTTTGCATGGTAAATCTGCATGAATTATTTTGAATCTACGTGAAAACAGTGGCTTTTTGGTTTGAAAATAAAAAAAATCACCCATTTCAGAGCAAATGTACGGAGCCCCACACATATGACATGCAGACGACAATATATTACATATGATATAAAATATGACGATTTAAAAATTCGTTCTCTCGTTTTAGTAAAGCGTGGTCACGAATAACTCAAATAAGAGAACAAATTATTTCAGCGTGGCCATGATTTACTAAGACAAAGGAACTAATTATTATATCTTGTGAACAATTGACTTAAAACAAGTGAACGAATTAGTAAAATGTGTTGACGTAATTGTTAATTTGTGTCCACGATATACATATTTTTTTCACACATGTCATGTCTCCGTACAAATGACCCTATTAAGTCCATCAAAATTTAGGTTGTCTTATAGAAATCTAAATAATCTTCCATAAACCTAACTTTTTTGTAAAGCTTTTTACAATAAGGTTCAATTCATTAACATTAGTTAATGCTTTAGGTCTCATGAAATAACAATAAAAAGCATTTCTATGTCTATGTTAATGTTAATTTAAAACCATAATATTATTCTTTGTTAATTAATGAGCGTTTAGACTTGAAAAAGTGTTATATGAATGAAATATGTATAAATTAACATTAACATTGATTAATCAATTCTGCAAAAGTACTGTTCTTTGTTAGTTTATAATAATACGCTGATACAGTATACTGTACTCTTGTGCTGTATAGTATGTGGGCTTATTAGTGTCCCCTAAATATCGAGATATATTGAATATTGTCTAAATCTCAAGCTCTGCACATTCATCCATTTAATCATCAGACATGAGCTGATGTTTGAAAGTAATTCTGTTGTTTATTGCATATTGTCTGAAGGGCATGAAAGGAAATGAAGTCATCCAGATGATTGAGAGTGGACAGAGAATGTCGGCGCCGGCCGACTGCCCGGATGAGATGTACAACCTCATGATGAAATGCTGGACGTACAAGTAAGTGAACACTCACTAGATTAAACTTCAGATTTATAATCGAATCATGATTTTTATCTGCATTTATTTTATTTATAATTCTGTATTATAATGCATCCGCAATAATCCCTTTTATCACTCCGAATTTTACAAATTAATTACTTGTAGAGTACAATACTAACAGAAAATCAAGATTCTGATTATTAGATCATAATACCATTATTTAAAATGTTATAAAACCACAGTAATACAAGATTAATATTGTATTATAATCATTCAATTAGAATGTGTGTTTAGCTTTTAGTGTCATAGCATAGATATTTAAAATTTCATAATCATCAAGATTCAGCTACTGTACCAAAACTCTGGAGATTTAACTATTTTTACTGTTGATAGCATTTAATTAGCATAATGCTTAATTTCTTTTTATGAAATCCTGCAGCAATTAAAGCAGAAAAACTACACATGAAAGGAATAATGTACATTCTAATGGTCATTACCACAAAATAAACATACATAGGGGTGGACGGATGGATGCATGGGTGGATGGATGGATGGGTGGGTAGGTGGATGGACGGATGGATGCATGGGTGGATGGATGGATGGGTGGGTAGGTGGATGGACGGATGGATGCATGGGTGGATGGATGGATGGGTGGGTAGGTGGATGGACGGATGGATGCATGGGTGGATGGATGGATGGGTGGGTAGGTGGATGGACGGATGGATGCATGGGTGGATGGATGGATGGGTGGGTAGGTGGATGGACGGATGGATGCATGGGTGGATGGATGGATGGGTGGGTAGAGGAGAGCTGCAGCAGATCATTTTAGATTTTTTTTCAGTGAACAATGACTTCAATTTAAATTTCAGCCAGTTATTTATCCAAAGCGATTGTATGACTTCACAAGACTTGGAATATGACTCATGAGTCTACTATTTTATGGTAGGCCTATGATGCTTTTTGAAGTTTGAAAGCTTCACTATGAAAAAGAAAACAAACAACAACCAGTCATAGTTTTCACTTTTTTTTTTCTTTTTTTTTTTTCTTTTTTTTCAACTTACAGGATGTGGTCAAGTTTAATAAATATAACCAAACCATTTAAATGCTCCAATGCAACATTAAAACAAGAAAAAGAAAAACCACAGAGATACAGACAACAGATGACACACTACAGAAGTAGTAGCCTACTTTGACTGGTTCATTTCTTCCTTTCAGAAGTAGCGTCTCATCATCATCATGTGCACATTTATCCCTGTCTGTTGCCACGAGGAGGAGTAATGACTTCATGCTAGCTAGCATTGTTTTCTACCATTTATATTGGTACTTATGCATTTGAAGTAATGCATGCTTGCATGCTTTTTTCCATTGTACACTGTCCAGTAACTCCAGTTTATTTGCAAAGAATAAGATATGGACAGTGCAGCTGTTTTGCACTGGTGTCTCAGTATGTATAAAGGTTCCCATGTAATGGCTTTTCAGTTTTTTTTTCCTGTGCTGATGTATTTCCTATTGAAACTGTAAATTGAGGCTGAAAATTAGTAGGGCTTGTCCCTTTTTAACTAGTAGCCTTTGCTTTTGTCACAGCCATCAGCCATGATTTTCTACATGCTATTGCTGTTGGTTAGCAGGTTGTACACTATTTAGCCAAAAATATGTGGTCCTCCCTTTCTAATAAGGCCTTAGTTATTGCTTTAATTTCTACGATGACGATCAATGCATCACACAATGACATACTAGAGAATGATATGCTATTAGATAGTTTAAAATGTAAATCGTGTTTGGGTCCTCTTTATATTAAGTGTCTTTAACTACTATACTAACATTTATATTATGCATTTGCTGCATTTTACATTGTACTTACAGTATATTTCAAAAATACCTGCATGTAATTGTATAATAATAACACTGTTGACCCTTCCCAACTTAACACACCCTTATAACAGATAACCAAACCTGTCCCTAACCTTACCTGTATCCCACCTCAACAACAGCACAAGTGTTTTGCGATACAACTGGGACACAATAATATATAGCATTTTATCTTTTTAAAAGTGTGTTTTATTGGGAAAAATAATGTTTTATTTAGGAAAGAAGTGTACACCCCTGCACTGTGGGCATCAATATGTTTTGGTCAATTTTCCAAGAAGAGAAAGACTGAATTTAAAATTTGTTAAAGTGCCGTTGTTCAAAATTCAAACAAATACTGCCTTCATATATATTCCCTCATTTCTAATTGTACTTATTTCTTACCTGTGAAATATTTAGTTTCAACACTATTGAACATGGATAACCAAAGTCGGTCCCAGGTATCAATCTCATCCTGATCTTATTCCATATTAACTTCATAATGTTCATAACGTTAACTATTAAATTGTGCTGAAAGCAGTTAACCATAGTGTGAAAAGCCCTTCATGCTTTTACTCCCCTGATCATACTCATGATACAGTTGACATCAGGTGCACATTAATCCAATTTCTAGCCTCAAACTTCTTCCATGTCGATTACAATGCTTTCATCATCAATATCTGGCTGAGGTTGGAGATGGATGGAGTATGACACATCATCATACACAATCTGCCCACAAAGGCCTCTCTTGTTCTCCACGCACTGCACGGTGGAGATTTATAGCCTTTTCTCACAGCACTTGATAGAATTAGACTTATCAATTCGATGGTGGATCCAGAAAGATTCAAATGACAATCACCAGGAGATTCACCCGCTGTAAAACGAGAAAGACTTCAGACTTCTGAGGGAAAAAAGAGACCTCAACCGGGCCCATGCGAAAACAAGGATAAATATCGGAAGGGCATTAAATGTTGTCACGCAATGCTGATGTTGTTAACATTAAGAATTTGAGAACAAAGTATAATTTGCACGGTTTGACGTGATATGATAAGTGATCGTTAGATTTAATCAGCGCGATTTACTGCAATGCTTTTTTCCCCTTAGTTGGTCAGAACAAAACTGGATGTTACTTTCTTGTTCAGATGACATTTTCCAGTGAAAATTCTTATGTTGTTCATACTTCCAAAAAGTAGAATCTGTGATTGCGAATGACAGTATCCACACCGGCACGGCGACTGACAGCCGCACATCTCCTCAAAACATTGGATTCATCCGCGCCGTGCCGTGCTGAGGCACAACCCACGTAAAGTTGATAATTCTGTGAATAACTGCAATTGCAGATTTCGAACAGAGATGGCGACAAAGAGGAAAAACTGCGGACTGCAGCTTTAACTAAGAAATTAAATTGATTAAACAAAGTTATGAAACACATTACTCTTTACAAGGTCAGAAGATACTGTGCTCGTAAGTGTAAACTCTCTGTGTACACAAGTTGTAAATGCTTACTGTCGTAATGAGAGTTATAGAGTCATCGTATGGTAAAAAGTTATAGGAATTTGTATTGACTTGAACATATTTTATATTTAGATTTTTCATGATACTATTTGGTTCGTCCCCCCCCCAATCATCCTCATCCTCATCCTCATCATCATCATCATCATCATCATCGGTATAAATTCTAATTAGATCATTGGCAGCATTTCATCTATTTCATGTAAAGCAATAACTTGTATCATGTCATGTTTTTTTAGCAACTGTACAAATTGGCTTAATAAGCTTAAAATGCTTATTAAATAGTTGGTTTTACTTCTAAATGCATGTTTATAAAGAACGCCAGTGTGCTGTGTGTGAAGCGGAGTCAGTATTTCTTCTTAATACACTTCAGATGTCAGAGCAATACCGATCAACATGAGGATAACCAGTCAAGAGCCAGACATTATTCTCTTTATTTGCCTTGCATTTCTTTTTTGTACCCATTTAGTGAGTTTGTTCTTCGATTTAACTTGTTCTGTATAATGGGGCCTTTACTGGGTTTCTGTCTTTATATCTTGCTGCCAAATTTTACATTTTTTTACATTGAGTTTACATTTAAAATGTGTTAAAGTGTTAAAACAAGCTGTCATTCATTCTATCTCTGAACATTGTTTACTTCACACCATCAATGTAAGCATATTCTGCATATCATCTGCTGTATGCACTGATCTATATAGAGGTATCATACAGATCAGTGACCGGATGCCAGTCTAGGCAATTTAAATGTGACCTTTTAAAATCTTTTAAGAATGTTTTCTCCATGTTTCTTTTGTCCTATGTGTTTTTGCACAAGCTTAATATCTGAACAGCATGGCATGACACATTACAATCTTGCTCTTCCTGCTTGATAATATTGATGAATGATGCTGAGCAAATACAACATGTACGGCCGCAATACGACTGTCCAATAATGCTTTAAAAAAATAAATGAGCATTTAAAAAATAAAAACTGTGACAATTTTCTTGGATGCACAGTAACATGAACTTACAGAAATAAAATTGCCTTGCAAAGTTGCAATGTCATTTGATTAAGACAATGGAATAAAATAGAATTTCATATTTGATTAGGGGGTGTTTTAAGAGCTGTAGTTTGTTGCTTGTTCTGAACAGGAATGAAATGGTTTTCCACAAATGTACAGGCTGTTGTTTGTTAATTACAATACTTGACAATGAAAACAAGAGAGATATACTGATGTATGAAAATTTCATAAATACAACTTTAAGAGGTCATTTGCTGGACAGTCAATATTTGTGAATTGTCAACAGAGAATTCTAATGAAGAATGGTCATATGAACTTGCTGCACATCGCTAGTCATAACTGGTTTCTAGAGAGATTTAGAATCTTCTGAAAATAATTCAGGGTCGAAATATGATAGAAAATAGCTTATTACTTCTCAATTATGTTTTTTGAAGTAAAAATCTTGCTAACATTATTAGTGGACCTCATTTAATTAAAAAAAAATTTTTTTTAATGCAGTTCATGACCCATTTTAAAATGAGTAAGTTATAATTAAAATGAATCATTTTAATAAAAAAAGATTTGTATTATTTGATACATTCACTCAGAAACAGAAATTAGAAAACAATCCTTTATCCTTAGATATTACAAAAGTTCAAAGCAAGCACTGGCTCTGTATTATATGATGATAAAGACTGTATAAAGTTATGAAAATGTTAAATTGGGAATGTGTTGAAATGTTACTTTAAAAAATGGTAACAGGAGAGATTGGAGAACCTTTGCCATTCATTTAATATTGTACATGGTTAATGTTGCATATTTTATGACGTGAAGTTGATGGTGACATCAGGCAACAGTCTGAAACCCACTGATTATATAAAACCTCATTTAATTGCATAGCCATATAATTATCTCATAGAAACAGACGTAGGCTATATCAATACTGTCTGCAAAACAGTGCTTTGTGTTGCGGTACGTGGTGTAGAGCACGAGGAAGACGGAGAAGAGGAATAACACTATATATATCTCAGGAGACACTCACTTAAACACAACATAACATTTACGAGAATGGACCAAAACTGAGGGAGAACACAGTATAACTGTATGGGCAAACAAAGGGAGCTGATGAGTGAATGACTAAAGGCTGCGTTCCAGTCCAAAATTGTCATGCCCTTCACTTGCTAACTTCCCTCCGTCTCGTTCACTCGGATGTACATCATTGCGAGTGCTCACTACTGGCGGAAACTGCAATGGGCTGAATTGGAACGTCCTAAGCCCTTGATCACTTGGAATCAGCTGTGGAGTTGATTTATTATTTACATTTGTTTTCCCTTTAAGAATTTGTTTAATGCATCATCCAAATGTATATATGGTGTTTGGGTTGTTTTCAATAAAAAAAAATTTGAATTAATATATCATAAGAGTTGTTTGTTGTGGTGGTGATTAGACGAGATATGTGGTGACGTCACAATCGTACTGCATTGTGGGACATATAGGTGCCTGAAGTGTACATATGAAGTAGACTCGCTCCCTCGGTCAAAATCGAGGGAACGAGGGTCTGTCCATCTAAACTTCCCTCGTCCACTTCACGAAGTGGAACGCACTTCAAAATGGCGGCAGGGATTCCCCCGAGGGGAAGTGCTTAGGGAAGTTCGCAAGTGCATGTCTAAAAGTGGACTGGAACGCAGCACCAGTTGTATAAACTCCCACTCGTGCAAGTCTGGAGAATCATGACTGTTAATGAAGAGGGAGGGATTATCATTAATTAGCCAAAGTCTGTAGAGTACAAAAAGACCAAAGGGCAGCACCTCAACAGTGTGACTAGCTGTTGAACAATGGCAAGAAGTTGGTGTGCTGTTCAGTCTCTGGCACTTTGTGTTTGGTTCTGTGCGGTCAGTCATGCTGTTCCGAAGTGGAGTGATCTGCCCCAGAATCCTCAAGCTCTGATGTTCCAGCAAACTGACCAGCGGTTTCAAAAGCCAGTTCAACAGCAATCTAGTCAATGGTTTCCTCAGCAGGTCCAAAAGCCAGTTCAACAGCAATCTAGTCAATGGTTTCCTCAGCAGGTCCAAAAGCCAGTTCAACAGCAATCTAGTCAATGGTTTCCTCAGCAGGTCCAAAAGCCAGTTCAAATTTTAGAATATGATGACCATCATCCTGGCTGGCTTGTCAGGGGTTGAAAATCACGTGAACGACAATATCATCCACGAACATGACATTATTGTATGCATGATAAAGCACTTCAAGAGGTCTTACAACAACTAGAAGCTGCTGGCTCAATATAGACAAGTGTCGCTTCCAGCAAACCAGTCTGCTGTTCTTAGGTCGTCCTGTTTCAGTGGAAAGTCTTCTTCCTGAAGAATCACATGTACAGGCGATTCAAAATGCTCCTGTTGATTATTTGTCATGTTTGCCCTTACCTGCTTCTCCTGCAGAACATGCTGTTGCTCCTGTTGCTGATGTTGATGAGAAGTTTCTTGCTGTAATTCTCTGTCTGCTGCAGATGCTGATGCTGCATGTGCTTCTTGCCCTGCACTAAGCAAACTTCGAACACAGATTTCTAATGTTTAGCCTCCTTCACCCAAGGGAGAGGATGTTGAGTACTATAGTACTATAGTTAGTGAACATTGTGACGTTTTTTGTGGGCGGAGCTTAGGTGGAGGCAGAACGATTTCCCTGGCCACTTCACTAACGCTAGTTAGCAATTTTGTTAGCTTGTTTTTTAACATGAGTGGAGAAAATAAAATTGTATCTTAATATGTAAGATAAGGTCCCTCACTGTCCAGGACTGCGATTTTTATTTGAAAAAGTTCATTTTAATGGACGGAACCACATTGGCCGACCTGTACACGCTTACTCAATGGATGGACAACAATCTGACAGGATTACCTGCGGTTGAGTGGCCTGACATCTACACCTACCTGATAGAGAAACCGAGCGTAAAGAGAAATTGAGGGCGTATAAATCTTTAGATGCTTATTACTATGTGCTGAATGGTCACGTACAAGACTTGTGTGGTACGATCGGAAGTTCTGCCTAGCCAGTGCCAAGGCCAGAAGATGACCATAAAGAGTGACTTTACAGTGCAATTTTAAAGATGTGAATATTTTCTAGAAATAAAAAGTCCAGATACAGCATATTCATATTAATTTTTAATTTCTTTGATTATTCTTTCTTACCAAGTCTAATCACAATCAATCACAGCAATGTATATACAATCATAGATGATTCACGAATAATCACAATATTTTAGAAAACATTATGCGATAAAATTTCAAATTCGAGCCTGTACTCCGTCGATTCTTCCTAACAACACAGATGACATTTAAGCTCCTTATGTAGCCGAATCTGTGCTGGTTTGTCAAGTCAAGTCAAGTCAAGTTTATTTGTATAGCGCTTTTCACAATACAGATTGTATCAAAGCAGCTTCACAGTATTAAATTAAAATAATACAACAAAGTTTGTTTCAAGAGGAATTTATTGATTGATAAAATTAAATTAAATATCCCCAAAATATCCCAGTATCCCAGTTTGTATTGGCTGCCTCCAGTTTTCCCTTTGCTTTGCCTCCAGCTAACGCCGTGACGTAATTGTGACGTCAGCGCTAAAATAATCTATAAACTGACTAGAACTGTCTGTTAAGGACAACTTCATCTTGCGAGGCTCACGGCTGATTGCAGCTGCTGCTCTTCGATCTGTGCTGGTCTCCGAAGCTCACAAAGGACATCAGCGAGAGGTGGAGGGAGGACCATGATCTCGTGATCTCCATTGGTGGCCAGGGACGGATACTCAGGTTCATGCCATGTGTGTCTGCTCAATGACAAAACTGTCAAGTCAGTGCCGCTCCAGCTGATGCCGCAGCCAGATGGACCATGGCAGAAAGTTTCTCTGCTTTTCTGGAATGAAGGAATATTCGTCACCATCGTTCCTCTCTTCATAACCCAGCAGATAATGGTGTTGTAGAGAGGTTTAACCGTGTGCTCGAATACACTGTCCATCCAGCAACATCAGCCATGGACACCTGGGGTAACTGGCTTCTTTCAGGTGGACCGTGCCTCTCCACATGCCTCAACTGGTACTACACACTTTTAGCTCCTCTATGGCAGGCTAATGCGCACAAAGCTGTCTATTTTGCCATGTGCTCCTGTGCTCGAATGACTGTTCGCCGAAGGGTCTCAAAATGAAACAGTACACTGATGCTAGGCGGGGTGCTCGCACTCCTTGTTTCCAGGAGGGGGATAAAGTGAGTGCACTGAACCCCATGCATGTCCCTAAGGACACCGAATTTACCAGTCCTCTTACAGTTGCCAAAAGAGGGTGGGAACATGCGTTCTTAGTGATGGATATCCATGGTATGCTTCCCATCTCACTGCATTTCCATGCACACCAACAACTCTGGCTGAGATCAGTGCTACTACACACACACTCCACTAACCTAAACATGATGTTCAGAATCCTCCTAGTAAATCTGATGTTCTACTCTGTTCTTAAAAAAGGGGAAATTTTGTGTTCATAAGTGAACTGTATTGTGGACTACTAAGTCTAAATTGTTGAAGATGGATTTCACTACTCCTGTCTTGTGCGGTTCATTGTTCAATAACTCCTGACAGATACCACAGTGCTCCTGAGTTTCATTACTTTTGGATGCAGGCCCAACAGAAGCCTTCACACCAGAGAAACACACCACAGAGAGCAAACACATCCGGCCACATGCACACACTCGCTAGCCTTCCGATCAAAGGCCCTCGCACACAGCCTTTATAGCAGTAAGTGATGGGTTGATAATCGGATCTGAGAGGGAAGGTGCAAGAGTGCAAGGACCGGCTGCGGTTTTGAAGCATGATGGCTTCATGAATGTGTTTCTGTGGTTGGTTACAGCCGGAAAGAAGCTTTTTATAATGAGAAAAGCCACCAACATAGAGATGGCTCAGATGGGTAACACTAAGGCAGCAAAATGGCCATTTGAGTCAGGCAGAATTGCTTGTCCTTGAGTCATTTTCTGGTAACTGAGGGACAAAATTTAAAATGTTCAAGTCGAAGCAACAGAGTAGCGGACGTCCTGACAATCTATACTCCATTTAAAACGTTTTCAAACCGCATTTTGCTCATTATTTTTTCATTATAATAGAATTTAATTGAATAGAGAAAAATGCAGTACCCTTTCTAACCATGTCAACTGAGAGACTGCATGGAATATTTATAGTCTGATTGAATGAAAATTATTTTAAAATGATTTTACAAATAAAAAGCATGTCTAAAATATAGACATCCATATCAATTTGAATCTAAAACCTTAAAAAATGTGGACATGTTATGCATCACCCACACACACAAACTATAGGCCTCTTTCATTACACCTTTTGTGAAATCTTAAATCTTAAAAGTATATTTTAAAAAGTGGTGGTTTCCAGAACATTTTTCAAGTGTCTGTATTTTATATGAGTATTTTGATTTTGGGAAACTTTTACTTCACTACATTCCAAAGCATAATATCATATTTTTTACTCGAGTCAACAACTCACTGATTCCAATGATCTAGTCAGAGCGAGTCTCCATAATTCACTGAATTCACAAGACTGACTCAAAATGAGCCTCAAAATGAGCTGCATCCAAAATCGCATACTTCCCTACCATATAGCAGCCGAAAAACAGTGCACCTACAGATTAGAATGACCGTCTACAAAGTAGCCTAGCCTATTCAAAAATCAGTAGGCGAAAAGTACCGGGATGACCTACTTCTTCCAGTGAGATTCTGAAGTGTGCATACGATGTAGGCTACACTTTACTATCCCATGAGGCCACGGGACAGGATTAGTGAATTACAGTGATGGGACACAACTGACGCTGGTAGTTCACATGATAATGACAACATGGCGGATGTAGTAGGCTACGTCCGGATTACATTAATACTACACTCATTCATACTACTACAGTATATAGAACGTACTTTTTAACATTCGTGAAGGAATGGTGCGCACTTGAACGCACCATAAGTTTAAATTCAAATGTAGGTACTACGCGATTTCGGACGCACCGCGGGAGATCCTCGGACCTTGATGACTGATGGACTGAATGGGCCGAATTTTAGGATTTAATATTTAGGCCAGGCAAGTTGTTTAAGCTCACTGTATGAAATGTTTGAACGTGGACATGTCCACATATGTGTGTTAATGTTTGAATGGGGTTTTAGGTCAAAATTAAACATATCGTTAAAATAAAGCAAATGAATGCCCATGCATCTTCCTCGCTGCCGTAGCGATTCAATGATGTAAAACGGTATGAGTTCATAGCGTTCTTCTTAAAACGTTAACACATTTTGCCCTATAGTGACGTCTGTTTTTATATTGTGTGTTTAAATTTGTCAATAGACACACATTATGCTTTTCTTCATATACTATTAGGTATATTTTGCTATTTTCTCTTGTTTGCACACTTGAATTATATTAAATTATCAGTAGGTCTATATATCATACTGGAGCGCATGTAAAGTAGCCTACTTATATTGTAATTTTCTGCAATAGTATACAATAATAGCCTATCATAAAAGTAAAACCTTTTGTGTGTTATTTGATATTAAAGTTAATATATTTTAAATGTACTAAAATGCTACTTCATAATTGTGTAATTACAAATATATTTAAATGCATGACATACAAATTTCAACAAAAATGACATTAAAATGTATTTTAGTTTAGGCCTCTGCATATTTAGGCCTACTTAAGTTCTACTTACTGTAAGTGTGTCAAAAAGCAAAATTAGCCAATTGGATTTAATATAAATTTAAACTACAATACATTAGTATTAAATTACCATTAACATAGCCTACAATCAACAGTCCGAAAACATTCCACCTCTGAATTTTGCAGAGGTGGAAAGTAATGAATTACATTTACTCGCGTTATGTAGGCCTTTTACTTAAGTAAGTTGAAGTATTGTACTTCGCTGCATTATAAATCATTAAGTATTGAAATAACCAAAAGGGAGATTAAAGCTGCGTCAAAACTGTCGGGGCTTTTGTATTCCTTTGTAGGCTACATAAATGTTACACATTTTGGCGTAGCCCTACTCAATTTTCATTATTAATATTCTAACATTTTATCAATATTGCAAAGTCATCAAAACTGACTCAATATTTTGTGACCAAAAATGTGAAAAATAGGCCTACATCTAGCCTAAATGATCGTTCATGACATTCTTTTAACTATAAGCAACCCAATTTGTCTAGATCTGTATTATTTCCTTTGTATAATGTGCTTAAATATTGCTGCGCAGTCGTGTGATTTAGTCTGCTTGATTAACATTATTACAATGTATTCCTATTTAACTCTGATATGTAGCCTATATATAAGGTCCTCGAATGTGTTCGAATAATTCACCAGCATCAGCCTTTTCACAGTTTCTATCACTCCGCTTGTCTGTGTTTGCGCAACTTGCATCATTAAGCCAGTAGGTGGTGACAAGTGACTGTCTTTATGAGTGAACAATTGAAATTTAATTGAACTGATTTAATAGTGCCAAAAACATTGATTAACTCAAGAAAGAAACAAGTTGCTGAAACCAATCTTTAATGCTAAAAAGTTTACATCTATGCAAAATAATCCTTGAAAGATTTCTCATTTAAGGCCATTCCTGTTTGGAATATGTGGTTGTGTATTGTCAACAATAAGCAGAAACATTCTGCATTTCCATTTTATAGTGTGGATCATTCATTTCAACATTTATCCTCATTTTCATGTTTAAGAATCTGTTATCTGCTTGACAAATAATGTATGCTACTGGCACTGCCCACTGACATGCTTTTAAAGCTATTGTTATCAAAAAATGTTGGCCGTCAAACACATTAAAATGCACATATGTAGGTCTGAGAAATCAAAATTTTCTCGGGGGAGCATGCCCCCGAACCCCCCTGCCTACCTCACATTTGAATGTGTGTGTCTGTGTGGTAGTATGGGCTGGTGTGGCTACAGTGCCAGGACTGAATTTTTTAACCAGTCTCCCTGCATATAGGCCTAAAATATACATTATTCTCTGTATCGAATCATGTTATCTTGTTACCCACCCTAGCCCCTGACATTTCGGGCTCAGCCCCTGATGTTTTTAAAACCTAGAAACGCCCCTGCTGACAGGTTACACACGCGCGCAGATTTGAACACACGCGTTTTTTTGTTCTCTTACTCTATTTTGCTGCCAAATAGAATACTCAAGAGCCGGTCATTGATTGGGAAGTAGCAGCAGACCATGACGGAGAAAATGTGGATGTTGCATTATTGGTCCCAGAGTTTGAGTGTCCCTTGAATGAGGAGGAACATGGCAGAACCTAACCCTCTCATACACCAGAGTGACCCAACACTCCACTTTGTAATCTGCCGTGAGTATGTGGCTGGCAGATGCAACCTCTAGTCATTTTAGTGGAATCCTTGACTTTAATATAATGTAACATTTAATATTCAACAATATTACTGATCTGCCTTACTTAGGGTGGACGATGATGCAATTTTCTTCTAGAAACAAACTTTGTGGTATTATTTTCATGTTATCACTGTGAAGCTGCTTTCATTCAATCTGTATTGTAAAAATTTTTTTTTCTTTTTTTTTTTTTTCACACAAGTCTGTTAAGAGTATTAGCCTACTATTACAGTTATTTTATACAGTGGTATGTCAACATAATATGCTGAACTGGTACTAATCTCGTATTGAAACTTTTCAAAATTGTACTTGCATAAAAGTTTATTTCATGAATGCTGTCATAACAATTCAGTTAGTTAAAGAAATTTGTATTTTGTCATAACAATCTTAAAACCTTTGCTACTTGTTACTTTTATTACCAAAAAAAATTGCCTCCAGGTGGCAGACATTAAAAAAGGCATTTTATCTTTATATTAGTAAATTCAATTAATGTGCTCATTAAATGTTAAATGCTGCATAATCTTAAAACCTGTTACAGCTTTTACTACTATGCATCTAAATGATCAACATTGCAGCACAATGTATAAAAGGGTTTGTTCACCCAAAAATAAAAATTGTATCATTAATTCCTCACCCTCATGTCGTTCCAAACCCATAAGGCATTTCAGGAAATGAAGATCTTTTTGATGAAATCTGAGAGCTTTCTGTCCCTTCATTGACAGCTACGCAATACCACTTTGACACTTCATAAAGTTCATAAAGAGATCGTAAAACTAATCTATATGAATTGACTAATCTAGTCCAAATTGTCTGAAGAGCTTTTATTCCCATATAAACATTCATCAATGTTTATATGTGAATAAAAGCCTATAAATTCAATCTGTTCATCATAACTGATCATGTCTCCAGAAAATGTTGATTAAACCGCTCAATTCATATGTATTAGTTTGAATTATGGCTTTGCATTTATGGTTAGTCCTGTGCGTAAAGTTTTCAGTGTGTGGGAAAGAACTCGTGTGTATTCAAATCTGCGCGCGTGTGTAGAAAAGAGCTTGCGCGTGTGTAACCTGTCAGGACTCGCGCGTGTGTAACCTGTCAGGACTCGCGGAGTTATTTCTGCTCACGACTTGTTCATTTGTGCGCACAATCATATTTTGTGTGCGCCAGTTTGGGATTCGAGAGTTTTGCATGTTTACATTTTACGCGCGAGCTTTGTCTCGGTGCTCACACTGTTGTAATTCACTTGCGCGCTGTGTTTATGCGCTTGCATATGTTTTGTCCACCATTTGACGCCATACACTATACTGAAGTAAGCTTGAGGCTCATGGTGTTTTCAGCGTCTGCTGCCTTGCAATATGAAAACAATATGAACATCTCCAGAGCTGCTCTGGGAGAACACTTAATGCTGCTGTACCGTACATCCGCCTTGGCCGTACAGCAGATTTAAGGAATATATTTTTTTATCCATGGTTTAATTTAGTCCTTATACGAAAATCCTTATACGTCATTGACCCAGCTTGCATATGTTTTGTCCACCATTTGACGCCATACACTATACTGAAGTAAGCTTGAGGCTCATGGTGTTTTCAGCGTCTCAAAAAATATGAGGACATGAATACATGAACATCTCCAGAGCTGCTCTGAGAGAACGCCTAATGAGCATTTTCAACATTTTATTTGAGAAATACCATTGTCAAATACATTGTCAAATATTTTTTTATCCATGGTTTAATTTAGTAAATCTGTTTTGCAAGTTTTTTATAATAAAAGCATTTGTTCAACCAAAGTTTTCATTAATTTAACCTTTAATTGATGATGATAATAATCATAACCATAATTTAATAATACCGTTTATTTATTTAATGATTGATTAATACCATAAACCGTGATGTTTTCTGAAATGTTATCATACCGTGAAAATCTCATATCATTACAGCCCTACACGGGAGAACCCCCACCCCACCTCCGCTGTTAAAAGAGAACTCAGTAACTTTACTCTGAGTACATTTTTTATTTGCTACTTTTTACTTTTACTTGAGTAGATTTTTAGACCAATAATGTTACTTGTACTTAAGTAAAATTTCATTGAAGTAGTAGTACTTTTACTTGAGTAGAATATTTTATTACTCTTTCCACCTCTGCACTTAAGTATATTCTTTAAAAGTATATTATTTACATAATAAGTTTGCTTTTCACAAGGGACTGTAGAATACCTAACACTACATTCACTGCCATTTAATTTGTGAATTGTGATATGGTGGTTTGTTGCAATTGTGACAATCCTAACCATTTGACCACCAAATTTCACATATTTCAGCACATAACGTCTTTCCATTACCAGATCAATGAGGGATATTGAACACTGAATATCAAGGTCAGATCACTCTTTCCCTACACGACGCTCTTCCGATCTCAACTGATAAAAAATAAAAGGTGAAACAATGACAAAATCTGCAATACTAACATACCAATTCAGTTTCATTTACCACACTGTAAAAACAAAAAAAAAGTTGCTGCCTTAAATTTTAAAGTACAATAAACTTGGATGTTAAAGTCATTTCAACTTAAATTACATTAAACTAACTTTAGAAAATGTGTTTTACACTTGGATAACTTATAAAAAAAGATGAAAATTGCTTAACATATTTTCATGAGTTAAATCAATGTAATATGTTGTCATAACTTATAGATCATATAATTAATTACAGTGCATTTGCAGGCAACTATTTAAAGATTATGTTGCACATCACTGATTGCATCTAGAAGATCTCGAACTGAGAGACTGAAGGACATTTAACACATTCAGTAACATTTAATTTGAGAAATGAGATATGGTGGTTTGTGTTACTATAACCATTTGACCACCAAATTTCACATATTTCAGCACAGAACGTCTTTCCATTACCAGAACAATGAAGGATATTCAACACAGATTTTTTTATTTAGGTGAAACAATGACAAAATCTGCAGTACTAACACACCAACTCAGCTTCATTTACCATTTGCAGGCAACTATTTAAAGATTACGTTGCGCATTACTTATGCATCTCGATAATGAGTTCCAGCTGCTATATTTGAGCCCCACAAATGCAGAGCGAAAGTGAACTAATACGCAACATTCATCAAAGCCAGTACGGTTGCTGGCGAGAGCTGAGAGAGAAAGGCAGGTCTCTTGTTCTCATCTGCAGTCGTTGAGTTCTCTGGCCCAACGGAAGCATCGGCCCCACACCTCACAGCAAGAGGAGAACCACCTTTACGCAACCCCCACACCCTGCAGCCCTTCCTCCTCGTGTTCTGTGGTGGAATCGTCCTCGGCCTGCACTGGGACATCTGCCGGAAGCAGGTCACCCACAGTGGGATGTGCGTTGCCTGACACAGGCCCCTGCAGCTCAGGGACTGAAGCCACAGCTCAGGGTTCCCTGGTCAAGGCAGATCGCCTGCAGGCGTGTGATAGCAGCCGTCGGATCCTGTGCTCAGACACACAGACTGAGGCTATCACCGCAGAGACGCTAAACTGAAGCCTATTTCTGTTGTGGCAGGACTCCACCTGTGCTTCTGCTTCAGCTCAGCCTCTTTCCACGTCAGGTGCTTCAACAGTCACTCTCAAATCCTCAAAAGATGGTTCATAGGAAATCAATGACCCGAACAGCTGAAGCTTCGGTCATCGGGTTCAAATCTTTTGGCTTTTGTGAAGGCCCTTTCCCTTTAGATGGATTAATCCTAGCAAATTTAAAAAATGTCAACTTGAAAGCATGAGATTCTTCTGTAGGAATTCGCCGATTACGTAAAGGCACGCTTTGCCACAGTTGCAAAACTGACCTCTCGTTGAAACAACGTCATTTAGGCATTTCTTGAGCTTAGAATTATAAGGTTCTATCTCCACTTTTGGTCGAAATTGAGTTTTTGACATAATCTGATCCATTAGGTGTTTATTAATGCCTGTGTGGTGTTATTTTTATGAAAAAATATTTTGTTAGTAGTTATTAATAAAATAAAAAGGTTCCATCTCTCCATTGCCAGCTGGGATGTAAAAACTTTGAAGGTCAATATCTCAGAACTACCCGAATGGAGATAGACCTTATAATTCTAAGCTCACGATTTCTTGAAATCCAAGCTATTCAGATGAAACATCTGTCGAAATGTAAGTGAGATTATTATTATTATTGAAATGACGCGCTCTGAACGAGGATTAAGCTCAGGCTGTTGCAGCAGCAGGCGGGGAGCGGTGAGGTGTGTGGTTCGATGTTTAATTTATTATGCAGTGGATGCCAATTCAGCTGCCAGTTCAAACCACTGGATATCCGCTGGAAGTCTATTCAATCTTCCCTAAGCCCTATGTGGTCGCCCTGCGGTCAAAACACAAAGGCCACCACTCAGTCTAGGACAGCATATGCTTCATTTGTTGTGGGCAAAAAGTGCTGTGGGCTTCAGTGTAGAACAAGCACACCTAGGTTACTTCTACGAGCCACTGGAATTCAAACACGAGTAAATAAAAGTTCATCATATTCAGCAGCTGCACTGAGCATGATGTTCTCTGATGACAATTAGCTTGGTTTTTAGCAGGTCCTGACACATGAGCAGAGCTTTGAGACAAAGAGAGAGAGAGAGAGACTTAAAGCCAAGATCATACAAGGTAGTATGCAGAAAAATATACATATATTTATTTCAGTTTTCTTTAAAGTCGCCACCTTTTGCCACGATCCTGGGATACTTTTAACTTATCACTTGATTGCTGGTTTTCTGGTCAAAAAATCGTTTTAAGCACTTAAGCGTGACCCCTTTAGAAACATAAATTCACTGTCACTGGGTTATATTGCAGTTTGTCTTTTGTCTCATTAACCTTTAACCATAAACTTCTAAATTAGACAAATAATGGTCATCTGTCATGGAATATATTATACATTCATATTAAAAGATATTTTACATTAGTATTCACCCTTTCAGGACTAAGCACACAAGTGAGCACTCATTAGTACACAGTCTACACACTACAAACGGCAGATTGAGTCGTAACCAGAAGTCTTAGTTTCTAACTCACCAGTGCGGTTCTGTAGCACAAGAGGGCGCAAGTAGAGAATAAAACATCTGGGTCTTTCACTACTCAAGTTCCTATGGAAAGCAGAGACCTTCTTCTGAGAGCCCCACATTCTGATAGATACAGGTTTTTGTTTTTTTGAGCCCCACATTCTGATAGATACAGGTTTTTGGTTTTTTGTTTTTTTTTTTACAATAAATGTTTCAAATCGCTTTGATAAGTCAAGAATACTGATTTATACTAGAATAAAGTATAAATCATAAAACCACTGGGGAAAAAACACTGGTAGTCTGCAAATGCACTGTTCAACCCGTCATCACATTTTGCCTGATTACTGTTACACTTATGCAATATCCTCAACATACGCTTAAAAAAACGAAAGGAAACGTGTCCACAGTTCCGCTTTAAGTCGCCCTTTATGATAAGAAATCAGACTTGATCAGAATCTTAACTGTGGGGCATATAGTTTGCTGTTTGAAATGAACATTTCTTTGCGCTATGAATTCTCGAGTGCGCTGTTGTAGGCTACATCGCATTTTACTCAACACGATCTGTGGATTCAGGAGATGTGTCCTCCGGTGCCAGATCAGTTTAATTTTCATTGTGTAGATCTACAAACACTTAAAAGACAGGAAAACGGCATTATAATGACCTACAAGACCTATTTGACTAGTGATTAGTAAATGTTTTTTTCTGTAACACTCAGGAAAGTGAAAGTAGGCTCTCTTCATGGCTATTAACAATAAACAGGTCAGGGTAATGAACATTCCCTTGTTTTAGATCAGAGATGACTACTCTGGGTCCACTGTCCTGCAGAGTTTATCTTCATCCGTGTGTCAGGAATGTTGGACAAGGGTTGACATGCTATGGAAATGATGTAATTCATATGGTACGTTAGCCTACACGACAGTGAGAGCGGGGCACAACCTAACGCAGGGCTAGTTGTAACACACTTGTTTTAAATACTTCCACACATGCTAGCATGACGAAACTTAGTGTATTTACTAGTTGCCATATTATCACTATATAGAGAAAAAACTGCACCAAAATTCAGAAATATTTTGGAAGATATCACTGTACATTTATTTACCATAGCAAAGGTAAATTTCTTATTATGTTAATTTTCATCTCTATTTTTGGTGTTTATTTTAAATTAGACAAATCTGATATTATTTTAATCTCCAATATGTTATTTAACAGTTGAGATAGTTATTTAATGCTTCTCTAACTAGCAGAAGACACTAGTAGGGTTTTAATCCCAGTTGTGCAGGTGGGGCATGTTGTCACACTGCGTTACAATGAGCCCCTGTTAGAACTATGCTATTCTATTCTATACTTTTATGAATTCTATTGAGAAAACATGAGAAAAAGGTGAATAAAGACTGAGAGTCAATTTTCAGAAGTGATTAATTATTATTATGTTTTAAACTTTTTTATTTTTAATTATTAAAAAATTACATTATTTTATATGAAAAAGTTCATAATTGTATTTTATTGAGAAAATATTTTAGTTTGTCTTGTATATTTTTTTATTTATTAGATCAGATAGCATTTTAAGCTTTCATATGGTCATGTAACAATGTGCCCCTCACATGCTACAATGTGCCCCACCTATGGGGCATGTTGTCACATTTCACTTTCATTCTTTCGGGGTATATCAAGAAAAACGTATACACTGTATTAATAAAACAAAACCACATAAGTGTACTAGACATGTGGGAAATGAATGTGGGAAAAAATAAATACTCTGAACCCCAAGTAGATTTACACAAACTGAGAAAGTCAAAAAGCGTTAGGTTGTGCCCCGTTCCGGCTCTCCCCGGAAAGGTTTTTCCGTTGCATTTTTCTGTTAGGCCTATAGACGACACCATTGTCAAAACGATCCCCGTTCACACGGATCCGCGAAAACAATTAAAAACAATGTATTCTCCTGCCAGGCCAGTAGTTGGCAATGTTCTTTGTGAAGAAACACTACGCGTCTATAGACTGAACACGTAATATGCATGCACATGATGTCACTGTTTTCACAAATTCGCATTTTTGTAGTTTAAACTGAGAGTTTAAACCGAGAGGAGATGAGTCGCCTTGGGATTGGTATGCCAAGGCGATGGCATCCATTATCCAGTTGGCCAATTCTGTTTGAGACAGCCTTTCCCTTCTGCTGACCTCCAAAGCAGACAAAGAGCTTCTAAAGCTCTACCTCGGGTCCATGTAAACATGCAGGGTGCGAACGGGACACAGCAATGCTAGGGCTGGGTTTGCCTCCTGGGGCAGCACTTGCAAGTTCACCACCTGGTTCCTTAAAAAGGAGTGGTAGGAACTTTGGGCACGTATCAGGATGATGTGAGAAGAGGCTGGCCCGAACTCAATGCACGACTCGCTGACCGAAAATGCCTGCAAGTCCCCCACCCTCTTGATAGAAGTGAGCACGATCACGATCGTTAGAGACAGGATCTTGAGCTTAGCTGACTCAACCGGCTCAAAAGGAGCTCTCTGCAGACCATAAAGGACCACAGAGAGATCCCAGGAGGGGATGAGGTGTTGCATCTCCGGGAGTCTTCCTGATGGGAAGGGCACCACTCAGTGAACAGACACTACTTAAAAGCATAAGCTTGACTGGTAGAGGGAGCTCTGGCTTGAGTGATAGTGTCTACTTCAGCTGGTGGTAGGCCACATAAGTCTTCCACGTCCCTTCCAGAATCCACACGTTGAGGTTCCAGATGTCCAGACATAGGTGTCATACTGTGCCCCATCCTTAAGAAAGAAGTTCCTTCCTCAGGGGAATACTCTAGGGCATAGCATCAGGTCAGAAAACCAGGCCAGTATTGCGCAACCATCAAGTCCTGCTTCTCATCCTCTCTGACGTTGTACAGTGTCTGTGCAAGAAGGCTCACTGGGGTAAACATATATTTGCATCGGCCCCGGGGGCCAGCTGTGAGCCAATGTGTCCGCGCTGAGGGGGACCTCTGTCAGGGAGTAAAAGAGCTGGCAGTGAGAGGACTTGCAGTGGGAGGACATAGCGTTGCTCACTACCAGACGCGCCCTGTATGGCCCAGAGATTGAGGAAAATGTTAATTTATTGAAAATGTGGGATCTGCATGGCCTTCCTGTGGGAAGCTCGACGGGTTATGTTTCCTGTTGTGCCAGAACAGATGTGAAGCGGAGGGGGACACCTTCAGCGACGAGTATACTGAGGGGCAGCCCGTGGCGACCTGGTGGTAGAGGTGTCATGCCAGGACAGGATGTGCTTGATTGCCTGCTTCTGGACTGCTGAGAACTGCTGGGCGAAGTCATCAACAGTGTCGTCGAAGAGGCCACCTTGCGAGATTTTTGCAACAAAAATCGGCCTGTCCAGCGGCACTGTAAGCCTTAGCAGACAGGGCTGCCGTCATCCTTCAGGCCTTGGCCTTGGACATGGAAGGTTCTGCCAGGGGGAAGCACTTTGCGGGCACAAGTGCATCGCAATTGTATGCTCCACCTGAGGAATCTCCATGTAACCCTTGGCGGCCCCACCATCGAGGGTAGTGAGAGTGGAGGAGGCTATGAAGCGGTTTCAGCAGTGAAAGGTGTCTTCCATGACTTCTGAACCTCCTCATGCACTTCCGGGAAAAAAGGCACTGGGGTGGGACGCGGCTGTGAAACACGCGCTGCACCCTGGAACCAATCGTCCAACCCCGAGCACTCAGGACAAGATTGAGGGTTCAACTCGAGACCGATGACTGCGGTGGCCAGGGCAAGCATAGCCATCAACTCAAGTCAGTTGCCATGCGCAGTTCCTGGATCCTCCCAGGTTCAAAACTACTCTCATGCATTTCTTTGTGTGCTTTGGCCTGGTGTTCTTGCAGTATGGCCTTCGCATGGAGAGGGAAATCGGCCTGTCCAGCGGCACTGTTTAGCAGACAGGGCTGCCATCATCTTTCAGGCCTTGAAATCTGATCCTCACCTGGAGCGCCGAATGACATGCTGGGTTCTCCATGAGAAGGACCCGCGTCACCATTTGGCAGTTCGACACTGCAAAGAAGAGGGAGGTCCAGGACTGGACCATCGGAAATGCTCCCATTGTCACTCTCAGATCTCCCAAAGTGTTAACCATGCCCATGACTCTGCATTGTGCAGAGGCCCTAAAGTGTCAACAGAGATTGTATCAACTAGACTCTCCCTTGTGAAGGCCTCATCGAACGACACCATAGACACTGATCCTCAACAAACCTGTCTCCATACCGGCGTGACTCCGATCTTCTGACCTATAATGCTGCCTGAATCATAATCATACACTGTTCGTTCATTGACCACAGGAGAACTGGCCCCCGACTGAGCCTGGGTTCTCCCAAGGTTTTTTTTCTCCATTCTGCCACGTGATGTGGTTCCTTGCCACTGTCGCCTTTTTTCACCTTTGTTGCCATTGGCTTGGCTTGCTTAGTTGGGGACATTAAATGTAAAATATATTTTAATATTCAACAATAATATTGATCTGCCTGCATTGACACTATTATACAAGAACTGAACAGAGCTGGACGATGACACCAAGGTTTACTCCAGAGCGGCTATATATATATATATATATATATATAATTATATATATACTGTATAAGTAGTAAATTAATAACCTTTTTTTAAACAAAAATGAAACATCACTGAACTGGACTGTGACGCTATTTTCTATAGTCTATTTTCTATAGGAAACAAACTTTTTTGCATTATTTTCCAGTTGAGCTATTTAGCTGCTTTGAAACAATCTGTATTGTAAAAAGTGCTAGATAAATAAATGTGACTTGACTTGACTAACAGCAGAGGGAACTCCAGCCTGCACAAGAAAGGTGTGTCGCTATTCATGCCATCGCAGTGAGGGCATGAACTATCCATGAACGCCGCCTCAGCATGCTCTCGCCCCAGACATGTGCCCAGGGCAAACCCACTGAACGTGCCCTCGCCACCAGCGTCGAACGATCTCCTGTAGCACGTTTTCCTTGCTTGGAGACTGGAAGAGTGATCACCGTGCAACCACTCGGCTCCGAAGCAAAAATCTGAATGAGTGGAAGTGTGCATCTTATGTACCCATATGTACAGGGGAGTGGCTCGGCATGCAAACTCCACTCACCAATTCGATTGCCTATTTTTCTAAAACTCAGAAGTGATTGGGGCTCTCAAGTGAGACCCCATTTGTCAGTCGACTTAACGTTGTAGTGACTGACAGATGGGGACTGCTGTAATTGACTATGAAACTAACATTGAATCAGTCTTTTAACTAAATATATAAAATATGATCATTATAGTGTGATAAGACAATTATTATTATTATTGTTATTAAATTATTTCACACATCTATTTAGAAAATGGACCCTTTTCACAGACTGTAATGATGCGTTTTAACAAAAAAAATTATGTAAATTTATAACACTATAATTTGCATCATTAGTTAAAAACTAGTTAACGCTGCTGTGAGGGTGTTTCTAATACAGCGGCGGTGGGATTGACTGTAAAATTGACATCTCTCTTCTGACTGCCGTTAGCAATCTCTTTCTGTTTTTTCCTCTTTTTGAAAGTTTGTGAAAACACTATTGTGGAGTTTTTCTTTTGCTATTTGTAAATATAGTTGATGTAGTCTCTCATTCACCGCTATAGAAGTTTAGCCAACTATAGCTAAGTTTCCATCCACTTGCCAATCGAATTATCTGAAGTTTGGTAAAAAAAACTCATGCGAATAAAGCTGGTGAAAGTGTGTTTCCATCCAACGGCTTTAAAGCAAATAAAAACCTGTGCGTAATGACGTCAGATGCTGTTTTGCGATCAAATTGGTATATCAAATTGATTTGAGACATTTTAAGGTGTTTCCATTCATTTTCGCACTGAATCGCACAACATTCAAGCAAACATTTGCGAACAAAGTTTTACTAGACAAAATGGATCGCGCCATCTACCAACAAATGATCAATATTGCACAAGTTGTAATAGTGCTTATGTGCCAGCTGATAGCAACATATCAAGCTATAATAAGAAAACAACATCAAATATCAACACCTTACAGTTTTGTGGCGGGTTGCAACCATAAAATGACCTAAAACTTAATCGCAAGTCATTATTTATTCGGCAAATGACGTTTCCATCAGAGTTTATGGCATAAGCCGTATATCGATCAAGATAAAATCCGATGAGACCGAACGTATTTCATTTGAGTCGATATTCATGAAATTCAATCGAATTTTACTGTTTCTATAAGGCATTTTCATCGATTTCACTTCATTCGGATAAAAACGTGCGGATGGAAACATAGTCTATGACGACTTCCGCTTTTGAGAGACCCAGAGATGTGAAATGGGTCCATGACCAACTTCAAATTGGGTGGGCCTAGGTGGGCTTCGCCACTGATTGGTAATAAGTGTTAATGCTCAAGAACGGCAGTATTTTTCACTTTTTCGACAAAAAAAAAACGTTGCTATAAAAACAAAAACAAAACAACAAATCAAACAGTTCAAGTGTTCAACTTTAAGTTACAGGCTATGCATTTTGAAAAATAGTCACAATGAAAAAGAGATTCTGGACTGGAGGGGTCCCCTGAATTCACAAAATGTGAAGAAACCATGTGTTGCGCTTATATTCTGGGTTCATCGGCCCACCTGTACATTGTATGCATCGTCAATAAGGTGTATACTGAATTTGGTATACATCTTATTGATGATTTATACAATTTACTTTTAATATCACTGTCTTACTAGATTACTACATTAGCACAATCCAGGTAAAAATAACTGGCGGTCAAAGGAGGACAGCCTTGTTTTGCCTTTCAGGTGCTCATTCCTATAAGGGTGTGATGGAATTCATAGTTTTCAGGTGACATTTAATCAATTCCAAATAAAACTTCAGCACGTCATGCGCAGTACGTCAGTGTGAGCCACCAGCATGTCACCGGACGTAACCACAAGCACAACTGCCATTTTAGTCGTGCCATAGATAGCTTTTCCAGCAAAATATTTGATGAATATTCATTCTTACTGACCAGTTCTTTCCACATGATGTCAATTTTAAGACATGATGTAGGCTAAATAAACATACCACAGCACTGCACGTTGGCAAAGTATTTTTGATTCTGATTGGGAAAGTCATTGGATTCTCCTGAGGAGGATTGTGCTTATCATGCATGAAAAGGATTTCATCCCATTATTGCACCTGATTTCGAAGTGTTTAACCTGACGGTGTTACAACCATCCGCAGGCCTGCTCTGAATGTTGATTACGATGATAGTCTGCTAATTCTTTAGCACACATTTTACTATAACCACCTATTACAATCAAAGTAAAATTTTATGAAAAATGTTAAATCGTAACTGTACTTGTACAATACTCTTACTAGAAGGCCTAGTTGATGTATCAGAACCAAATGTAACTAGGATCTGACGGTGAGTGACCTGTACAGCAGCTGCCGCAAAAAATATGAGTGTGAGAATCTGTCAGTGACACAGAAGCCGAGGATATGGGTGCATGAATGAACCTCATGGCCTCGAGTCGTGGCAGTATAAACAGGCCTTCAATAGGGCTCCGCGTGAGCGAGCAGAAACACACAGGCGGAGGGCCGACTGGATTAGGTGTCGGCTCTTGGAAGGCAGCCAGAGGATCAGCATTCGATTCCAGCTGCATTCAGCACAATAGCCAACTAATGTGACTGCTCAATCTTACATCAGAGCAGCTAGCGCTCAGCCATCGACCCACGGCTAAAATTAGGCCAGCAGCTGCATGCACAAAAACAACTGAAACTTTGAACCTGGGTATGTGTAATGGGTGAAAATGGCTACTCGGTGTCTAGATGAAGGATTCTAATACCTCAAAGCAGTTTGTGACACTGCATTCAAGATATACTCACACTATAGCATCAAACACGTGACCTTGACATTTCTGGTGCTGAACTAAACTATTGCAAAATCCGCAGTTCGACATCAGATAATGGTAACGCTTTAGATCACAGCCTGGAAAAGTACTGCGTAATTAAAGCGATTTTACAGCGTAACTTTCGGTAATTGTAGGGTACTTAAAGTATGCATGTAAGTATAACGGAACAAAATGTAAAGTTTGGGGAATAAAGGGGTAATAACCAGGAGAATGAAAAAAATATTTGTACTGTAAGTATTAGAGAACTAAGAGGTACTTATTCTACTATTATGATACAACAATCTTACATTTGGGAGCAATTTAGCAAGAACAAACACTGCGTACCTTTCTGTAATAATGGCGTACCAATAAATACAGTATAGGCTTTTTAAAAATGACAGGGTACAATTATGCATTTATGCAGTAATCTTTTTAACATAAGTGCACTGAAAACTAAAACTATTGCAACTTTTGCTTAAAGATTGGGAAATATACTCTTGTTCCATGTAGTTACAAGGTAAGTACAATAAAATTACACACACAATCTTATATCACTGACTCAGAAACTCAGATTAACAACACTTCCTTTTCGTTTTAATCAACAATTCATTTTAAATGCTTAAGTCTTGACAGAAAGTAGCACGTTTTGTCCCCCCTTTTTTCTCTTGCTTGGCTTTTTCCTTTTGTTCCTCTTCTTCTTTCTCTTTCTTTCCACAAATGAATCTGAAGAAGAAATCATGTCTCTTGATATTCTGTGTTGTGTTTTAAAAGAAAATGCAGTACACCCAGAAATACGTCCTCACCTTTTACTCTCATGCCATCCAAGATGTTTACGACTTTCCCTCTTCAGATTAACACAGATGAAGGTTTTTAGAAAAATAAAAAATGCATCTCTGGGAATACATGTAATGCAAGCTCATGTGTTCCTGAAAGCTGGATCATCAAACAGCACATACTGCAATAACTGCAGTAACCCATACAACCCCAATGGATGGATCAACGTCTTCTGAAGGGAAACGAAAGTGTTTGTAAGAAAAATGACAATATTTTAATTTAAACTGTAGACTATCGCTTCAGACCAACTTGTTTTTCAAATAAAGGTTTCCGAATCAGTGATATTAGACTGTGTGTGTATTTTTATTGTACTTACCCTGTAACAAGAGTATATTTCCCCAGAGCAATAGTTTTAGCTTTACTTGCCTTGAAACATGTAAGCCCAAACTTAAACATCTGCACTTTTGCTATCAAAAAGAAAAGAAAACCCTGTCAATTTTTAGAAAGCCTATACAGTAAGTTATTGGTACGCCATTATTACAGAAAGGTACGCAGTGTTTGTTCTTGCTAAATTGCTCCCAAATGTAAGACTGTTGTATCATAATAGTAGAATAAGTACCTCTTAGTTCTCTAATACTTACAGTACAAATATTTTTTTAATTCTCCTGGTTGTTACCCCTTTATTCTCCAAACTTTATATATTGTTCCCTTATACTTACATGTAAGTACTTTACTTTATACACTATAATTACTAAAAGTTACGCTGTAAATCTGTCTTAATTACGCAGTACTTTCCAGGCTGTGATCTAAAGCGTTACCCAAATTATTCAAAGAAAACTGCAGCAAAATGTCTCTTTCTCAAAGATGATTGTCATGCTCCCGATCACAGCCCAGTCTCCAGCTCTACAGTTCCCAGAATCCCTCTTGGTCCCCGCCTGCACACACCCGTTTCTCATTACTCACCTCGTCAGCTCCCTATGTAAGCACACACCTCAACTTTAGCTGGACAATAACTTTAAGCCATAACAATCTCTATTGTTCATATAAATGAAGGTGACTTGACCTGACTTGTCTTCAGTCTCAGTCTGGCCTTGAGCAAGGAAAGACTCTCTTACCTGTTCTCCGCATTGCCCTGTGTGTATTCCTAGTTCTCTTTGTCTTTTCCTGAAGTTATCTTCCTGCAATCCTTCACTATTCTCCATTCCTGTAAGACAATATAGACTGTCACCATCATCATCATCATTCTCCATATTCAAGACTGCACTTCTACTCACCCGTTCATCCTGTGTTCACCCTGTAATCCCTAAAAAGCTTTTCTGGATTCACTTAACCTCTGTTTAAGTGTATATTTCCTGACAATGACTGAATACTAAGATTAAATTAAGATGCCAGATTTCAGTTTACTCAGAGTTTCCAACATGCTTGGATCTACATGATTCATAAAGCTAAGCAGAGTTTCTGGAAGGAATTAACTGTTCTTTCAATTACCTTGTTTTACAATGATTAGTTTTACCTTGACAAATAGGAGGTGATTCTCAGGGATGTGGTAAAGTTTCCAAAGGTTGTTATGGCAACACTCATGTGTTACTTTATTCATAAATAGATGTATTTTTGTGCAGCAAGAAACATGTATTTTTTTTTCTTTTTTCTTTGAACACTGTAGCATGAAGGTTATAAAATATTGAGCGTGCGCTTGTGTTGCCCCCCTCTGCGTCATCATGCCCACTGCGTACGGTTGCCGGGCAACACTGAGTTCAGTTGCATGTGCTCATCCAGTAACTTCAGCGGGAACACAGATCTCTCAGATGATGTCACTCTTTTCAGCCAATGATGATTTCCTTGAGCAGAAAAACAAGCGTCATCAACACTGGAGAAGATGGTGAAGGCTAGTAAATAACAAGGTTTTGAGTAAACTATACAAATGAAGCATTCTACTTCAATATATATTGCAGCAGGGCCCTAACTAAAAATATTATTAGAATATAAATGATATTTCAAAAAGTTTATTTTAAAAATTATATTTTTTATCTAAATATTAATATTAAAAATCAAACTATCTATCTGTCTATATAACATCTGTCTGTCTGTCTGTCATCTACCCATACACAAAAGAAATATATTTGAAATATATTTTCAGTATATATTTTGGAATATATGCAAATATTTGAAATTGGCCCAATAAATATATTTTACACTTAACATCATATATTTTTGTTATATTTCAGAATATATTTCAATGTATTTGGAATATATGCCACATATATTTTGACACTTTTGGGGACCCATACATTTTTGTTATATTTCAGAATATATTTCAATGTATTTGGAATATATGCCACATATATTTTGACACTTTTGGGGACCCATACAGAAAAAAATACATTGAAATATATTCTGAAATATAACAAAAATATATGATGTTAAGTGTGAAATATATTATTGAAATATATTCTGAAATATAACAAAAATATATGATGTTAAGTGTGAAATATATTTATCTATCTAACTTCTGTCATCTATCTATATCTATCCATCATCTATCAATCTGTTTTCTGTCATCTATCTTCTTCCAAACCAGGAAGAAACATCGTGCCATGAATGAACTGGCCGGTGTCCACAGATCAGCAACATTCACCGTGGAATGGATTTGCTGTAGTAACACTAAATGCAAGGTATGGAAGTTTGTCAGGAATAGTGGGCTATAATGCTTTCAAGTAACATTACGTCTGTTTTATTTTGACATTATGAATACAATTGCTGCCCTCAAATGTTAATCTGAACTAAAATAAACCTGTTTATAACTAGCCTACTACTACAATATTACATTTCATTTTGTCCAAGGAGCTGTTTTGTTTTATATGCTCATAAGAAGAGTCAAGTATAGCTCCATTATTGCTCAGTAAAAAAAGCAACAACAAAAAAATAAAATAAAAAAATCAAACTTTCTGATGTTAGCTTCATTAAATAAAATAATAATAATAAAAAAAAATATTCAAGGAAATTTCTCTGGCATTTATTTATTTTTGCTGTAGCCTATGGAAAACGTACCGAACCGAACCGTACCGAACCGTGACACAAGTGTATCGTATCGAACCGAACCGTGAATTTTGTGAACCGTTACACCCCTAATATATATA
>FLSR01004874.1:7987222-8001875 GCA_900092035.1 Leuciscus waleckii | reverse complement strand
CTGTTTTCTATGTGAATATATTGTAAAATGTAATTTATTCCTGTGATCAAAGCTGAGTTTTCAGCATCATTACTCCAGTCTTCAGGGTCACATGATCCTTCAGAAATCATTCTGATATGATGAAACATTTCTGATTATCATCAGTGTTAAAAACAGTTGTGCTGCAATATTTTTGTGTGTAAACCACAATGCCTCGATGAATACAAAGTTAAAAAGAGCAGCATTGAAAGTCTTTACATTAAAAGTCAATTTACTGAATCCCTGCCCAATGAAAGTATTCATTTCTTTTTTCACAAACTTTTGAACGGTGGTGTATTTGCTTATTTAGTTCAACACAACAAATGTACAATAACACTCTTAAGATGAACATTGTGTGATCGATTTGTAGCAAAAGACACATGATATACGTGAAATGTGCATTAACGCCAGCTGTAGGCTACACATGTTTCGAGTAAAAGCAGGAAACAGAATTAGGTACAATAAATAGTTTATTTGGGATTTGTGGAAATAAACGTTGTGTTCCAGGAACTAAGATCTATTTCTCTCACAGAGATTAATTTTCTTTCTGGAACATTGACAAAAGCTCAGATGAATCATGGAACAACATGGAGTCCATAACGAGAATATATTTATATATATCACATCTGCTTCTTTCCATTCTATTAATGCACATTGAGTTTCATTCAAGTTTTTAAAAATGTTTTTTAGTATGTGGTAGGGTGTAATGATACCCTCATGTCACGATCCGATACAGATCACGATACTACACAATATTATTGCGATACTCCAAGACATTGGGTAAAGGTTAGCAAAAAAATTGACTGTCGATTAATATTGAGTGTGTAAATGAATAGGCTCGGACTTGGTGCTGGAAACCCGCACAGGACAATAGAGACACCTAAAACTGAAGCTGAAAACAATTATTTTAGACGAATATACTTGCACTCTTTCACTGACTAGATATATTTATAATAATGTAGGCCACTTTTTACTAACAAAAGACATTTGGCATCATCAGGACCCACAAATATTCCCCCATTGCAATATTATACATTATATTCAACAATATATAGGCTATAGTAGTTTAATGTAGTAGCCTACTGACAGCAAAAACTTAATTTTTACTTTGAGTGTACACAATACATATTTTCACTATCCATGATACATATTGTTGCATTTTTGTATTGCGATATATTGTGACAATATACCAATATAACATATCAATATTGTTACACCCCTAGTATGTGACCAACATTTACTAGCAGAAAACATCCTCAGGCTCGATCGCTCACGCTCACTGGTTCTGTGACCCGCCGCATGACCATGGCATGAACCGCCGGCGACACGGGGAAATGAGAAGCAAGCAAACACATGACGCAAGGCCACAAGCATCTCTCCTGCAACAGCTGAGGGTTCAGACTGCATGAGCTCGGGATAACCCGTCTGCTAAACACACGCGTGTGGAGGAGTCGCACAAACACCACGTCTTCACTCACATATGGGTTTGTCTGCGTGACTGACAGCACCTAGTGGTCATCAAATGTACAACTTTTCCAAAGAGCAGTTTTAATAGTTTCTTCAGTTGGAGTATTTCTGTAAATGTGTACCGTGTGTGTGTGCTTCTCTCATCGGTGTGTGCAGACGAATGCTCTCACACGCAGCTGTCTGACGTGTGTAAATGAGGGAATGTTTACAGGCCGGTTTACCTGAAGGGATGTTAGCTGTGTTGTCAAGGGGTGGTGTGTGTGTGTGTGTTGTGGTCCCGCACGTAGGCTTGGACTCCGGCGCTTAAACCGGCTCCTTCCCCCTTCCCCTTTCCCCGTGTGTGTGTGTGTGTGTGTGTGTTCCTCCGAGAAACGAAAATCGCTCGCAAAAGTATTGTGTTTCTCTGAGAAATTTTGTGTTCGCTCTCAAAGGTGTGTGTTTCTCTGAGAAATTTTAAATTTATTGTCTGATAAATTTTGTGTTCTCTTGCAAAAATATTGTTTCTCTGAGAAATGTTGTGCTCACTCGCAAAAGTTTTGTGTTCCTCTGAGAAATGTTGCGTTCGCTCTGAGAAATATCGAGTTTCTCCAAAAAACGTGTTTGCTCGCAAAAGTATTTTATTTCTCTGAGAAATTTTGCATTTACTCACAAAAATATTGCGTTCTTCCAAAACAAACTGCGTTTCTCCAAGAAACTTGTGTTTGCTCGCAAAAGTATTTTGTTCCTCTGAGAAACTTTGTGCTCACTCACAAGTTTGTCCCAAGTTTGTGTTCCTCTGAGAAATGTTGAGTTTGCTCACAAAAATATTTAGTTCCTCAAAAAAACATTGTTCGCTCACAAAAGTTTTGCGTTGCTCTGAAAAACAAGAAACAGTTCGCTCGCAAAAGTATTGTTTCTCAGAGAAACTTTACATTCACTTGCAAGTTTTTCATTCCTCTGAGAAACTTTGCGTTTCCTAGCAATAGTTTTATTTCTCTTCTTGAGTAAATGCAAAACCACTGAAATGTAATTTTTCCTCCCATCTCCTTTTTTCCTAATCAATGTGTCCCATTAGTGTCTCAATAGCATAGTTAACTACTACAGTATAAGAACCATTCCCATACATATTACAAATTAGATTTCATGAAAAAGTTATTTTTGAAAGGGATCGGACTGAAATCGTTTTCACCCCTTAGGCCAAAAGTACCAAAGCCATTTGCATCAGCAAAGACAGATACGCCTGTCTGTAAACTATTACCCAATAATAAACATTAAACATGATCACATTTCAACCCCATGACAAGTGTTTAAAAAGGTTCTTGTAACTTGTGTAAATTTACGACTGATATAATGACCCATGACATCTGTCTTTCCGACCATGTTAATGCCAGCTCTGTTGCACAGCAAAGACGACAGCGCCGAGCAAATGTCACTATAGCACCACATTATTTATAGTAGGCTATGCTTTGAGCCAAGAATATTTTCAGCAAAAAAAAAAAAGAAACTGTTATGGGACTACTGCGCTTGAAGAATCACATGAGAGATTAAATAACAAATGTTATGCTGTCATGCACAAGTTTAGCACTGTCATCTCATGCAGATTCTGCTCTTATGCAATATGACATATGTCTGTAACACATAAAACTAATTGCCACAATAGCAGGTGGTTAATTTGACAAAAGGTACAGTCTGGAATGAGATGTAGTGTATTCAAATAACAGTTATATTCCCCCTCAATTATATTTACATAATGTTTTTCACAGTACACAGTTGTGTCAAAGCAGTTTTACAGAAAACAAGCTGATGAGGACATCGCAAAATGATGATGCAACGAACGTTTGAGACTATGTTTTCATACACAGACTGTGTGTGTGCTCAAAATAAATTGTGCCGATGAGTTTTCAGTTGACAGTAGAGATTAATAAACACTTCTGTCACATTACACTTACCAAACACCAAGTGGATACAGAAAAATGGGTCAAATATTCTTAGATTCAGGAGCAAATCTGGGGTACTACAACAGCCCAAACTCTGCAGTGTGCAGCAACACACCTTCAGCATGAGGTTTGAAATAATCATTCACATCAATATTCAAGATCACACCCTGCTCTAAAGGCCCTTCACACCAAGAACCATAACTATAACGATAGCTATATTAGCGTCCACAACAGCGGACGATATTGTTCTGTTTATTAGCACCCCCTCACATGGTTCCAGTTACTCAACAGTTCCTCGCAGTGATTGGCTCCTGGCTGACGGCACGTGTCCCAGCGAGTCTGAAAGAAAGGCACCTATTTATAGCTCCTGGGTGCGGCTAGGAATAGCAACACGTGAGTCTGGAGCAGCTGTGCTGGAGAACCAGGAGAGAGAGAGCCAGTTCCCCATTCATTGTTATCCAGGACGACCTTTCTAAGAGTCGGCAGTCTAAACACTCGGGCTCTGTGCTGACACACATGAGCTGAAGCCTTGTCCAAGCCGAATCCTGACTGAAGCTGAACCATAAATAACACACACAACATCTTTATTCAAACATTTCTGTCACTCTGTCCCCCATCTTGAATGAGTTCACTGTGTTTATTGAAACTTCACTGTGTTTATTGCCTTCACTACAAAAGATACATGCAATTCTGCCTTAAAATGTGTCCCAAAGGAAGTATTTTAATAACACTTTACAATAAGGTTCATTAGTTAACTTAGTTATTGCATTAACTAACATGTCATGAACTACTAGTATTTATTAATCTTTGTTAATGTTGGTTAATAAAATACAGCTGTTCATGTTTCACAGTGCATGTTAACAAATACAACCTTGGATTTTAATAATGTAATAGTAAATGCAGAAAATGTATATTAACTAGGATTGATAAATGCTGAAGAAGTATTGTAAAGTGTTACCAGTATTTTATAAGGGAGTGTAATTATGTGTCTGTAGCGAACCACTTATGCAATAACATGTAGATTTATGATCGCATCCGACAGCTGTTGCACACTGACTGTCATTAACAAGTTTGCGCTGGTACAGTTTTTAAATGTTTTCAAGGCACTGACGCATCTGATCAAAAACAGTAATAATGTGGAATATTATTAAAATGTGAAATAACTGTTTTCTATGTGAATATATTGTAAAATGTAATTTATTCCTGTGATCAAAGCTGAGTTTTCAGCATCATTACTCCAGTCTTCAGGGTCACATGATCCTTCAGAAATCATTCTGATATGATGAACATTTCTGATTATCATCAGTGTTAAAAACAGTTGTGCTGCAATATTTTTGTGTGTAAACCACAATGCCTCGATGAATACAAAGTTAAAAAGAGCAGCATTCAAAGTCTTTACATTAAAAGTCAATTTACTGAATCCCTGCCCAATGAAAGTAGTCATTTCTTTTTTCACAAACTTTTGAACGGTGGTGTATTTGCTTATTTAGTTCAACACAACAAATGTACAATAACACTCTTAAGATGAACATTGTGTGATCGATTTGTAGCAAAAGACACATGATATACGTGAAATGTGCATTAACGCCAGCTGTAGGCTACACATGTTTCGAGTAAAAGCAGGAAACAGAATTAGGTACAATAAATAGTTTATTTGGGATTTGTGGAAATAAACGTTGTGTTCCAGGAACTAAGATCTATTTCTCTCACAGAGATTCATTTTCTTTCTGGAACATTGACAAAAGCTCAGATGAATCATGGAACAACATGGAGTCCATAACGAGAATATATTTATATATATCACATCTGCTTCTTTCCATTCTATTAATGCACATTGAGTTTCATTCAAGTTTTTAAAAATGTTTTTTAGTATGTGGTAGGGGTGTAATGATACCCTCATGTCACGATCCGATACAGATCACGATACTACACAATATTATTGCGATACTCCAAGACATTGGGTAAAGGTTAGCAAAAAAATTGACTGTCGATTAATATTGAGTGTGTAAATGAATAGGCTCGGACTTGGTGCTGGAAACCCGCACAGGACAATAGAGACACCTAAAACTGAAGCTGAAAACAATTATTTTAGACGAATATACTTGCACTCTTTCACTGTCATTTGGCATCATCAGGACCCACAAATATTCCCCCATTGCAATATTATACATTATATTCAACATTATATAGGCTATAGTAGTTTAATGTAGTAGCCTACTGACAGCAAAAACTTAATTTTTACTTTGAGTGTACACAATACATATTTTCACTATCCATGATACATATTGTTGCATTTTTGTATTGCGATATATTGTGACAATATACCAATATAACATATCAATATTGTTACACCCCTAGTATGTGACCAACAGTGTGTGTGTGTGAGAGAGAGAGTGTGTGTGTGTGTGAGAGAGAGAGTGTGTGTGTGTGTGTGTGTGAGAGGCCACTCTGAGCTTCCCAGCACAACTCCCAACGATTGTTTAACCATACAAAGATGAAGCCAAGAGTTCCCACTGCACTGATGGGCAGAACCTAAAAGCTCTGAAAAATTAGATGATAAGCCAGTAAAGAGGAAATCTGTGTGTCTGTGCATGCACATAAACATCATTTAAATTACACAGGACTCATTCAGACCCAGAAAACACTGTAAAAGGCAGAGGTTCACAGCATTTCAATGGTGATTTCAAATATTTCAATGCTTTTGCATTTACTCACAAATCTTCTGCATTCCTGCGAGAAACATTGCGTTCGTTCGGAAAAGTATTGCGTTCCTTCTAAAAAACATTGCGTTCCCTCGCAAAATTTTGTGTTTCTCTGAGAAATGTAACGTTTTGTGTCGCAAAAATAATGCATTCCTCCGAAAAACATTGTGTTCGCTCGCAAAGTGTTTGCGTTCCTCCGAGAAACGTAATTCGCTCGCAAAAGTATTGTGTTTCTCTGAGAAATTTTGCGTTCGCTCGCAAAAGTATGTGTTTCTCTGAGAAATTTTAAATTTATTGTCTGATAAATTTTGTGTTCTCTTGCAAAAATATTGTTTCTCTGAGAAATGTTGTGCTCACTCGCAAAAGTTTTGTGTTCCTCTGAGAAATGTTGCGTTCGCTCTGAGAAATATCGAGTTTCTCCAAAAAACGTGTTTGCTCGCAAAAGTATTTTATTTCTCTGAGAAATTTTGCATTTACTCACAAAAATATTGCTTCTTCAAAAACAAACTGCGTTTCTCCAAGAAACTTGTGTTTGCTCGCAAAAGTATTTTGTTCCTCTGAGAAACTTTGTGCTCACTCACAAGTTTGTCCCAAGTTTGTGTTCCTCTGAGAAATGTTGAGTTTGCTCACAAAAATATTTAGTTCCTCAAAAAAACATTGTTCGCTCACAAAAGTTTTGCGTTGCTCTGAAAAACAAGAAACAGTTCGCTCGCAAAAGTATTGTTTCTCAGAGAAACTTTACATTCACTTGCAAGTTTTTCATTCCTCTGAGAAACTTTGCGTTTCCTAGCAATAGTTTTCTTTCTCTTCTTGAGTAAATGCAAAACCACTGAAATGTAATTTTTCCTCCCATCTCCTTTTTTCCTAATCAATGTGTCCCATTAGTGTCTCAATAGCATAGTTAACTACTACAGTATAAGAACCATTCCCATACATATTACAAATTAGATTTCATGAAAAAGTTATTTTTGAAAGGGATCGGACTGAATCGTTTTCACCCCTTAGGCCAAAAGTACCAAAGCCATTTGCATCAGCAAAGACAGATACGCCTGTCTGTAAACTATTACCCAATAATAAACATTAAACATGATCACATTTCAAGCCCATGACAAGTGTTTAAAAAGGTTCTTGTAACTTGTGTAAATTTACGACTGATATAATGACCCATGACATCTGTCTTTCCGACCATGTTAATGCCAGCTCTGTTGCACAGCAAAGACGACAGCGCCGAGCAAATGTCACTATAGCACCACATTATTTATAGTATGCTTTGAGCCAAGAATATTTTCAGCAAAAAAAAAAAGAAACTGTTATGGGACTACTGCGCTTGAAGAATCACATGAGAAGATTAAATAACAAATGTTATGCTGTCATGCACAAGTTTAGCACTGTCATCTCATGCAGATTCTGCTCTTATGCAATATGACATATGTCTGTAACACATAAAACTAATTGCCACAATAGCAGGTGGTTAATTTGACAAAAGGTACAGTCTGGAATGAGATGTAGATGTATTCAAATAACAGTTATATTCCCCCTCAATTATATTTACATAATGTTTTTCACAGTACACAGTTGTGTCAAAGCAGTTTTACAGAAAACAAGCTGATGAGGACATCGCAAAATGATGATGCAAAGAACGTTTGAGACTATGTTTTCATACACAGACTGTGTGTGCTCAAAATAAAATGTGCCGATGAGTTTTCAGTTGACAGTAGAGATTAATAAACACTTCTGTCACATTACACTTACCAAACACCAAGTGGATACAGAAAAATGGGTCAAATATTCTTAGATTCAGGAGCAAATCTGGGGTACTACAACAGCCCAAACTCTGCAGTGTGCAGCAACACACCTTCAGCATGAGGTTTGAAATAATCATTCACATCAATATTCAAGATCACACCCTGCTCTAAAGGCCCTTCACACCAAGAACCATAACTATAACGATAGCTATATTAGCGTCCACAACAGCGGACGATATTGTTCTGTTTATTAGCAGCTGGCTATTAGACCTTATGCGTCAGAGAAACGAGGGCGACGCCATCTTTAGAATATTGTCTTTGAACTTCTGTTTTTGCGGTCGCTCTGTATATCTCTATGGCGCTGCTGTCCAGGAGTAACTAGTGGATTTACTTAATGTAAAGTTAACGAAAGTTATCATGAGGATTGTAATGTTTAAAGCAGATGTCTTAACAAATGTCAGTAGTAAGATTTTAAAACGAGCCGTTCATTCATAAATACGCAAGATCGCTGTGAAAATACAGACCGGAAGTCAAAAGACAACGAGCGCAGCGCTGAAAAGAGGCGGAGCTACATAAGATCTATATAACGCACCATGCGGAAGTAAAGACGCTGGCTGAGATTCTAGCGGAAGTCCGCCAGCAGCGTTCGTGCATAGAGCGTATTATCTTCTATTATAGTATGTTAATTATATTATACTATATCGCGACATTTCAAAGATTGATTAATTTAATTAAATGTTTCTGTAAATACCCTATTTTGTTGTATATGATAACATGTTTATGGGTAATTCATACAGAAAAATGAAATGTAATAATATTTTTTATAATCAATTTGAATTATTCTTTCTTATATTTAATATGAAGCACACGTGTGCATTCTGTGGTGCTGTGAAGTCGTATGACCCGAGATCCTGACGCAGGTGTGGAGGGGGGTGAATATAATGAGGAACTGGTCGCCGGAGCGCATGTGAAGACATGCTAGGTCTGAAACCGCTGGAATAAAGGCTTCATTGAGCACACAGGAATGCAGACTGACCCTGTCTAAGATGTGGATGTGGTTCACATTCCTGAGCCGCCACCACACGCTGCAATGCTGTCATCAAAGAGAAAACACACTAGAAAACAAGACTTTCAGACAAAAATCCCCAAAGCATTTCAATACCCAAGTCTGCATGTCATTTCCTGCTCAGCATCTCTGCTCCACCAATGAAACAGGAGAAGAAATAATAACACGATTAATAATTACCTAGGCCAGCCTTTTAAGTATTCATTCACGATCCGTTTAGGGTTTAAATATATCAAGTTATTCTTGTTTGCTCAAGTGTAAAGGGAAAATGATAACACTAGTTTTAATTGGGTAACACTTTATAATAACGTTCAGTTGTAAGTCATTTATAAGTGGTTAGGTAATGATGACAAAACATTCATAAATGATTAGCAAGTGATATAACATTTTATGTATTTTTTGTTAATTCTGTTACGAGTCATTTACAAGTGATTAGTAAATGATTAACTAATTATTTACGAAACATGACTATGCGTTTCATAAATGATTAATAAGTGATGTTCATTATTGTATGTATGTTTTGTAGATTCAGTTATAAGTCATTTACAATTGATTAGTTAATAATGAACTAATATTTAGAAAACATGAATAGTCCTATGCGTTTCATAAATGTTTAATAAATTGTTATTTTTTGTATGTATGTATCTAGCAATTAGAGGGTGCAGAAAGTGTTGCAAATGCCTTGTATACACGTACAGATCATTTGTAACAGGTAAGGACAGTGTTCAACACAATGATGTGTAAACGCATGAATAAATCATTTACAACACTTTCTGCATCCCATAATATAAAGTGTAAACTATTCATCACTTGTAAATGTGTTACACATCATTCGTAGATTACCACTTCAAGAATCAATAAGGCATAAGATCAACGAATCGTATCTACTAATGATGTGTAACATATTTACAAGTGATGAATAGTTTACACTGTAGATTAGGGGATGCAGAAAGTGCTGTAAATTATTTATTCATGCGTTTACATATCATCTCTAACAGGTGTTGAACACTGTAGTGTGTAGTGTATAGTGTAAGTGCTGACTGGTGAGGGTATAGACAGCTGTCTGTTTACTTATCTCTGCCTTCAGACAATTATAATTCACCAACCAATCGTAACGTGGCAGAACAAGCTCTAATTTCATTGGACAACGTGAAGTGGAATGTCAATTTCCTGATCGTATTCATTAATCGGTTAAAAACTACAAACACTGTCTGTTTAAAGTTTATTAACAAAGGTGAAATAGCTATAAGAAAAAGATTGAGTCTGACTGGACAGAAACATTTGCGGTTTAGAGTCATCTAGAGGCGATTGTGTTGTACTGTTCTGAACCTTCTCAAGCTTTCGAGCCACAGACCCAATACAGACACCATTCACACCATTTGTTTGGCATATGATTTGATCCCTAGCCATTCATTAGGGTTTTAATTTCATGCTCAAGTCATTTGATATTAAAGTTTTACAGTCTTATATTTACGGGTACACTGGCATTTAAGAAATGCAAATAATAGTTTTAATTTAATTTATTTTTTAACAGAAAGAAGAGGATCAGCGTCGTTGAGCACCTCATGGTGGATGAGCTTCTGCTGACTTACATATTTCCATAACTAACATCTGACATTACCATATCCAGCATGGCTTATGAAGGAGAAACATGCACATACACTACCGTTCAAAAGTTTGGGGTCAGTAAGATTTTTTAAATGTTTTTTAAAAGAAGTATCTTCTGCTCACCAAGGCTGGATTTATTTGATAAAAAACAATAAAAAAAACCCAGTAATATTGTGAAATATTATGACAATTTAAAATAAATGTTTTTTATTTTAATATATTTTAAACTGTAATTTATTCCTGTGATCAAAGCTGAAATTTCAGCATCATTACTCCAGTCTTCAGTGTCACATGATCCTTCTAATATGACGAAACATTTCTGGTTATCATCAATGTTGACAGTTGTGCTGATTCATATTTTTGTGGAAACTGATATATTTTGTCCAGGATTCTTGTTGAAAGTTGAAAAGAACATTCATTTGAAACAGAAATCTATTGTAACATTAGAAACGTCTTTACTGTCACTTTTGATCAATTGAATGCATCTTTGCATTCATTTATTAAAAAAAATAAAAAATAAAAATAATAATAATTCTTCCCACCCCTTTTAAACAGCAGTGCACAAATACTGTATATCATTTTCCTGTTATACATTTCCTTGTTTGCATGAATAAAGCCGTTTTTTAATCCAGTGATGTTCACTGGCAGATATCTAGAAGAGCAGGATACATCAGTCAGATAACATGAGTAAACACTGAGGGCAAAACTCACTGGAGGAAGTAAGATAATCTTATTAAATAGTTTAGTTGTTGAATTACACTGAGTATGGATACGTTTTAATGCATAAATGACAAATTTCAGAACTTTTTCCTAATAGCTTTGCTAACAGTAGCCATTTAATTACAACACACACCGTGAAACAGAGACTGAGAGAGAGTCAATATCCTCAGGGCATAAACTGTGTAGATGTGGACTCATTACAGACACATGTTTGAAGTGAAAGTAGCTTTAATGCTTAATCAGTATTTGAGGTGTAATGCACGCTCCTTCACTGTCTTGTAATGAAATGAATTGTAATAGTTCATTTACCATTTTGAAGTGCATTCTGCATTATTTATTAACTGATGAGAATGAACACAGTCTCTTTAAATTATGTACCAAACATACAACAGAAAGAAAAGAAGTTCATAATCACAAAGGAAGGAATAGCTTTCATCTTTCATGCTTGCTCTTCACACATCTCAGCTGAAATGCCTACAGATATGACTATCATGGCAGCGCTCCAAATATTTCAGGTATGCATCGGTCTTTACGGGACTCAGAAAGGCAATGTGGAAGGCAGCTGCTTGTAACTGGGTTGGTTAGGCCGGTGTCACTCGCCCTTAAAGCGAGGAGGACGCTTTTCTCTGAACGCCAGCAAACCTTCCAGCCGGTCTTTGGTCGGGATCACCTAGGAGACAACAGTCGTATCAGAGGAACGCTACAGCTGTGCCGCCTCGAGGGCTAAATATAGTGGCTTTCTGAGTGATCTAGGCCAGCGTTAACTCTCTGCATGAAGTGCATCATGTTAACCTTTGAAAAGGCGATTATATGAAATTATAGGAATTTTTTTTATATAGAGACTATTTATTTTTGTGTTTATTGAAGATGAGGACGGACAAGGAAGAGACAGGAGAGGAGAGAGGGGAACAGGATCGGGAAAGGACCTCGAGCTGGGACTTGAGTTAAAGGAGTAGTTCACTCCAGAATCCCACTGACCCACATCCAGCCTCTTTAGCCACAGGCTGCCATTTAGAGCCCCACTGAATACAATGTGGGGTGATTACGCCACGCTAATTGGGGTCTTGTCAAAAGAAATACATTCTTCTGCCAGTAGAATCTGTCATTTTGTTGACATATCTGACAGGAAGAGTCAGTTAATGAGGCGACGATGAGTCAGTACACTGATTAATACACTGTTCTGTAGATTAACATATAACGGATGCTATTGATAGTAACAAATTTGGATGTGGAGATACAATAAAATTAAGGTCAATCAACAACACTTGTGGCATTATGTTGAATACCACAACAAATATCTTTGATTTGTCCCTTTTACATTTACATTTACATTTATGCATTTGGCAGACGCTTTTATCCAAAGCGACTTACATTGCGTTATCCTATACATTTATACATAGGTATGTGCAATCCCCTGGGATCGAACCCACAACCTTGCGTTGTTAACGCAATGCTCTTACCACTGAGCTACAGGAAAGCTCCTCAAAAACCTCAATTTCTTTTCGACTGAAGAAAGAAAGACATTCATCTTGGATGACGTGGGGGTGAGTAAATTATCAGGAAATTTGAATTCTGAAGTAAACTACTCCTTTAATATGTCAGAGCGCCAGCACATGGCTCTTGAAAGGTTGTTGAAAACAAATGGGGTTTTTACTTTGGATCCCAACTATTGTGCTTTATTGTAGAACAGTATTTTGGCTCATAAAAAACAAAAGTTAATGCAACAAAATACTATTTTGATTCTCAGATTAATGGGAATTTTCATTTTGTAAACATACCTGAGAATAGCATGCCTCTTCAATAGCTAATCCTGTCTTTAAATCCACCTGGAAAAAACAACAACAACATCATCCAACACTAGTTTTGCATCATCCGTTTTCATTTGCAGAATATATAACCACAACCACTGTATAAGTCACGAGAGAACTTAAGTCTGATGTGATGTCGAGTGCCCAAACTTTCTTTTCTCCTCGTAGCCGTGGGAACAAACCATCCAATAAACGTGCAAGAGCTCCTCATGACAACACAGAAGAACAGAGACCTACTTTTGTAGGTGACCTTGGCATTTCACAAACACAGAAATATCTGAACTCCTCACTAGAAAAACAACAGAATTTTAAGTAAATGTCCTTTGGCATCAGAGGCTCAATAGAGGCTCTTTCTTCATTTTAACAGCGACAGCTCTTCTAAAGAAGGTCAGATGAAAACAAGCTATTTTGCTTCCTAGTGAAGCATCTTCAGATATAAGGAATAGCTTTTTTCAACCCATTGGGAAAAACGTGCCTGTGGCAACATTTCTGCAAAACTATATTACGTTGCTGCTTTCATGTTTTGCAACGCTTCCAAAAAGTGAAATGTCCAGTGAGTGACACTAAAAGCATGTTCAGTTTTCTCTGAAACAGATTAACTTGAATTTGAAAATATGTTATTTACGTACGGCGGCAGTTCAGAAATTAAATGCATGTTGAGTGATGCTAAAATGTTGATGCTCTATTGCGTTTGAAAATAACGTACCACCTACTAGGGCTGACGGTAAATATCGTAACCGCGGTAGAAAATGTCAACCATAACAGATTTTTTTATTCCGTGTATACCGTGACATGCAAATAAGTGGGCGTGGTTAACTCACGTGTGTCAGACTGAGCGAGACGCTGCGAGTTTGCAAGTTTGAAACATGGAGAAAGATGAACAGGCACATGAGGAGGACAGAAAGCAATCCCGAGCAGGAGGAGGAACTTGTTATTAAAAGAGGTGCGAAATCTGTGGTTTGCAAAATCTGACAAAGAACAGAAAAACGTGATTTGCAAACTATGTAGAGCTAATGTGCTCACTAGCAAAGGTAGCACAAGTCATTTGTTTCATCACCTCAAAATGAAACACGCACGTGAATATCATGAAAGCCAAAAGATGTGCCACCGTCAAGCGGTCCGTCAACCTCCGGTGCTAAAACCAAAACAATGCAGATTCAAACTAGCTTGGCCGAATCATTTACTAAAGGCATTGTGTATGAAAAAAGCTCAAAGAGATGGAAAGACATAACAGGCCATTATGATGTATATCTGTAAAGACGTGGCACCAGTTTACACTGTGGAAAAGAAGGGGTTTCGAGACTTGATCAAAACCCTTGATCCGAGATATGTGACACCGAGAATATGTAATTTATTAATGTTGTTTATCTTGTTGTTTATCTTGTTAATTAATCTTAATTATAGAGAGAAATATTTTAAAGATGTTTAAATGTATGGTACTAATACTACAGCATGCTTGTACATACACCTTTTCCAATGTATCTATCTTAATAGTGAGAGGTGTGAAGGTGCCCCAGGTTGATCGTACAGTTGGGGTCTGCAAGAGAGTCGTGAGTGCCTTCTCAAATACTTGGAAAAGACAGCGTGAACTGGCCATTGCTCA
>FLSR01004874.1:7961275-7980586 GCA_900092035.1 Leuciscus waleckii | reverse complement strand
CAAGGCGTAGGGGTGAAAATATTCCCCTAAGAAATGGGACACCACTACTACACCGTTACACGTCGTCGCTAGCGCCTACGTCACAGGAGATGCGCCGATGTTTATCACAAACTTCCAAGATGCCGTCGTCAGCTGTAGTCATCTCAATTGCGTGGGTTACAGCAATTTTTTTGCATTTTTCTTCTGAAGTTCGCAGAAAACAACGGAGATGACGATATCTTCGACGCCTAAGTATTTTTGGACTTCAGGAAACGTTGCTCGTTGTCAGCGCGAAAACGAATGAGCCTCCGGGTTTCCTCAAGTATCCTGTTTGATAAAGAACATACAAGACTGGTTGATCATGTTGCAAAAAGCACGAAACTGTGTAAGCACTGTTCGTTTATATCGTGTTCACATATAACCACAAGAAAACAATGCGATCATAGCAGACGTACGGTAAAAGATAAGCCAATTCCCTGCCGCAATTACATTCACCAGTTACTGTATCAGACAGGAAAATATGTTGCGGGACTATCGTTAGCGAACTTCAGCAATTTTTTTTTTGCAAACGTTTCTTTGAAGAACATGACTGTAAATATGAACACGAGATTGAATATGACATAGAGAAAATGATTATTGGCAGCCATGTTGCCTCTGTATGCAGGTACATTTCTCATACCCCTTCGTTTGAAGTGTGGTCCCGAAAAATCTTCGTTTCAAGGGCTATCTGGCCCTTCCCCCTACCCCTCCAACCTAAAGAGAATCGAGCCTACCCCTCCACGGGAACGCGCAAAACGGAGGCGTAGGGCCAAGGGGTGAATTGGGATTGAGCCTTATACTTGACCTATTGTTGTATGGAAAAGAGCCTTTTAACTTTCCTAAATTTTTTAACAACATACAGGTTTGGAAAAACATGACAATGACTACATTTTTTAATGTGCAGAGTCAGTTATAACTCAGCCATTTACATGTTGATTTCCTGAAGAGTGTAAACCAGGGGTTTCAAACATACGGCCCCGGCCTGGGGGATGATGTAACAAATAATAGAAAATAGAGATGCACCGGTCGACCGCACAAGTCGGAGCGGTTTTAAGTTTTATTTTGGCCGATCTCTATTCTGGACTTGCACAAAAACTGTTTTGCAATTATTATTTCCCAAAATGTCATTTGTGGGGGAAATATGACAAAGTCTGTAAACAGGACGTTGACACGCTGAAGACGGACGCAAAAACAACACAGACGCTCAAGCAGAGCCAAGACTGTCCCAGACACAAAAAGCTCGCTGTTTCTGTAGGAAGATAGGAGGTATAGGAAGAAAAAATGGTGGTAGGGGTTTATATGAATATCTAGAAGGGAACTGTCTTCAGAATAGTTTCGATAGCATTTCCTTGTCCTCTTACCTCCGTATAAAGTAGTGTTTACACATGCAGCGCTGCTTTGTGTACAGCGCTAAACAAGGAAACACTATATTGCTGCTGTTTCATAAGCGCCACCTACTGGCAAACGGGTGAATTTGCATTTTCATTCAGTCCGTCTGCTGTTTTTGGTTCGTGCATGTGTCTTCTAGAGTAATTATAGCATCATTTCATTAAAACAAAAGTTAGATCATTCTGTTTTTGCGTAAAATCTTGAAGTTATACCATCTAATTTAAACAACTGTTCGTGCTGCATCTGTGCATCATGATGCAAATGTGGTTGCCTCTAATTTCAAATGTCTACAGATTTTTTTTTGTTTAACAGTGGCCTGTTGCAGAGCAAATAAACAACAAACAAATTTCCTTAAAGAAAAAATAGATCGGAATCAGCCATGAAAAATCTAAATCAAAATAAATAAATAAATATATGAAATAAAACATTTAAAAAAAATTATAAAATCTTTTCACGATAAAAAAAGCGTTTTCACAGAGCAGTGTGTTTTTCTAGTTTTATTAATTTGTAGTTTGTAAGGTTAAGATTAATGTAGGCCAATTGTCAGTGGTTTAAACATGTTGGATGGTTTATTTATTCCCGCATCTGGCCCTCATCCTAACATGAGATTGACAACCCTGATCACTGTAGGGCTTTGGAAAGCTGTCTTCATATTATTCGAATCAATATTTATCATTTCTAAGACAACTTGCATTCATAATCTTTGAATCATGAATCTTTTCATGAGAAATTTGCAGTTATGGCATGTAACCGCAACTTACAAGGACAGGTTCCTTTCACAATTGTAATCAGGCCATCTCTTGACTCCGTTGCACAACTCTTGCACAACTCGAGATCTTGTGTGAGAAAGATGTTTACACATGAAAGCGCAGAGACGTGTTGCATAAGTGCTCACTAATAAAGCAGTTCACAACCCTCCACGGGCCACTGCCACCTCTTTATCATCTCGTTTCTGTCGTCGGTCTCATCTTTCTTAAACACTCTCAAGTCTCAAACTCGCACGGTTTGATCCGACCCATTTTAATTCAAGTCACATCTTCCAATAAGGCCGATCGTTACAAACATACAAACACAACCATGAGCAATGACAAGATCTAGTTACACTGCAATCCTCTCATTTCATTAGTCATCATTCTGTTTCACAGACAAAACTATTTCTTTGGCTTCCTATTAAATAGTTTTCATGATAATTGTTGATGTTAGAGAACTTCAGTCACAGATGAAAAAGCGTTTCATGCATTAGTGAATTTTTTTAGACTAAACTTCAAACAACAGTTTGTTACGCGGCAGAGATTTAGCAAGAAATTCAGGGAAATTATTGCATCACATCAGTCCTGGCTTGTGAGAAAGTGGCCTTTGCCTTTATACAATGCATTTACAACACCAACCAGAAAAAGAAAAAGAAAAAAAAGAAAGAAGAAGATTACCATAAACGGTGTCAACACGCTGAAGAAAGACTAAGGGCAAAGAGTGTGACGGAGGTCAGCTCGGGTTGTTTTGAAATCAAGCAGAGGCTGGTAAGTGTTACACATTTCATTCCAAGAAACCGGAGAGGCCGTCAAGAAGGAGCGTCACAGTCAAACATGTGCTCGAGTTCCTGGAAGGGCTACACAATCCCTGCAACCTTTAATCTAATCTTGTCAAATTTGACAGGGGCGAGAGACTGCAGATGCATGGACTAGGCGTAAGCAGTGAAGCCATCCCACTTCTACTTTCAAATAACTTACATTTTACGTAGAATATTTTTGTTTTGCTTTGGGGTCTTGAGTAACAGCCCATAATAAGGGCCTAATTCCTGGAAAGAAACTAATTTCTTTGTAAAAAATAAATAAAACGTATGCAGAGTGCAATTGTGCAAATGATTCTTATATAAACTTCAGCATTTAGGCTTGGGATTAAGGAATGAAGCCCAAACCTGTATACAATATCCTAAAATGTGTTTTTTATTGATAAATGTGCACAGCTCTTATTTAACTACTGAGTAATGCCATACAAACACTCCTTTAAAGATAAAGATACAAGTTTGTCTTTCACACCATGTGAAAATAAAACGTCAACACACACACACACAGACACACACACACACAGACACACACAGACACACACACACAAATCATCTACTGTAACACTCCCAACCCATTTAACTGGTATCACTGTTTTTCGCACTATTTAAAGGTGAGTCATTTATGTCATATGTCTGCACATTTATCTAGGGCTATTCCCCTGTCCTGGGCTGACCTTCTGTTCCTCCTAATTCCCAGCACAGGACAGGAAGTATGAAGAACTATGAAAATAAGCAAGTGAAGTGGATCTGCCCACCTACAATATCATGACTTAGAGAGAAAGTTCATATGAAAATCTAAAATGTCATCAAAACTTAGTAACATTTTACAATATAAGGTTCCATTTGTTAACAGGGCCTGAATTTCGGCACGCAATTGCGCATAATTTGACACATTCCTGCGGGTTTCGCGATTATAAAGCGGGATATTCCCGCAAACATTTATGCAGGGCATGTTGGTAAGATGATTGAACGAATCCAAACAGATTATCAGAGCAAATCAGCAATTTGAAAACTTTCTGTGAGACGTTATTTCACAAAAAGTGCGAGTGATTCAGCTGTGCCTCATCTTCTCTCTTTCTCTCTCTCTCTCTCTCTCGCTCTCGCTCTCTTTCTCTCTCTCTCTCTCTCTCTCTCTCTCTCTCTCTCTCTCTCTTTTTCTCTCTCGCTTTTTTTCTTAAAATGCGCAAATTGCTCTCTCTCTCTCTCTCTCTCTCTCTCTCTCTCTCTCTCTCTCTCTCTCTCTCTCTCTCTCTCGCTCTCACTCTCTCTCTCTCTCGCTTTTTTTCTTAAAATGCGCAAATTGCTTCACATTAGGGTTGGGAATCGAAAATCGATTCCAATTCAGGATTCGGATACTTGTTACAAAATCACAATTTCCTACAGTGCATGAATACTGAATTGATTTTTCTTTTGGTTCTTCTGCGCTTGAACGGACAAATACACACAAAAACGATGTCAAAACATTCCTGTAAGCACAGTGGAGTATGACCAGTGGAACGGATGCATGCATGAGCTCTTAAAGTGACAGCAGCCTAATACACCTCTGTGTCATCGACGTTAATCAAACAACAAAAGACAAAGAAAACCACTCATTGATCTTGACTAAAATACTTTTGCAATTAGGGCTGGGTATTGACACAAATTTCACAATTCGATTTGATTTCGATTCACAAGCTTATCGATTTGATTAAAATCGAGAAATCGATATTTTTTTACCCAGCCCTATTTGTAACTTTAATAAGGATCAATCTATATTTTATTTATAAAAAGAAAACTATGCAGTATTATTTTACATTTGATTTCAATTTTGTACAATTGCTAATTTTGCTCTTATTTTGTAAATTTGTTCTTATTGTATTACTGACTGAATACTTGTCTTTAATAATGTTTTAACATGTATATTAGTTAGTCTAGTTTATTAGTTAGTTGTTCTTTGGGCTGCTGATTTTGTCCACTCAGCTGCAACAGAAAGAATAAAGATGTTTGATATCTACAATATGTTTGACTTTTTTTTTGTTGCCATATTGATTCGAAACTGGGAATTGATAAGACGAAGCAGAATCAGAATATTGGAATCGAAATTGCTCAAATTCAAACGATCCCCAACCCTGCTTCACATCACCACATCGCGTCTGCTCTGCAAGCTGCGGTACAAGACATCAGCTCACGTTTCAGGACAGTTGAGGGAAATGTCACTTTCCAATTCAGGACAGTGTTGCATCATCACTAAAGTTTATCATTTGCACGTCATTTTAAGTCTTAAACATTTACGCAATTTTAAACTTGTGCGCTCTCAGCCAAAGCGCGCGCATGTAAAGCGTCTCTCAAACAGATCGCGAGTGTCAATCTGAGTTTTTTTTCGTGACGTATTGCGCTTAGACACACAAAATGATGTCAAAATGCCCGTCTTGGCGAGTATTCACGCAAACACAGTCAGTCATTCCTAAGTGAATGTAAACAAATGAGAAAGACAGTGCTTTTAAATCCGTGCTGAAAGAAAGTTTAATATATCTGCTGCTGTCTATCATCAATGTTAAACAAACAACCAAAGAAAGAGAAAATCACTCACTTCTCTTGACTGAATAACTGTATAGATTAAATATAGACTATTCCTTATTAAAGTTAAGACTATGCAGAGATATTTTATATTGGATTATTCAATTTCTGTGGTATTTCTTACTGAAAAATGTACAGCACTGTTTAATTTCATTTGTTTCTTTATTCTATTGTATTTTTTTTGTGCTACTGCTTGTAGTCTCTGTATTTGGTCTTGTTTTTAACTCTCTCTAAATTCAGTTCAAAGTTTGAAATCAAGTGTGTAAGCTATTGCAACCAAATTACCCCAAAAACACAAATATATTGAGCAAACATTTAGGTAACATCTTTTTTAAAACATGTACACAAATGCAATAAACAGCAATAAACAGAGATCGCTCAATCTGAAACCGGTTGCAACAGTCCTTCAGAGGAATCTGGGTCTTCTAGAGAAGTTTGGCACTCATGCCTCATATGCTAGAATTCGACATGCAATGTCGTCCTCATAATAGATTTGAATTCTACTTCAAACTAAGAGTTCAGATTTCTTGAACACTTCTAACCGTGTCATAAGGGGAAAATCATGTCCTCCTGCGCTGTTTGAAAGAGACTTTCTTTAACACCCTTCAAATTCATTTGTGTTCGTCAGAAGAAAGAAAGTCATACAGGATTGGAACAACTTAAGTTGTGAGTAAATGAAGTTGTGACTCACTTAAAGTGAGTAAATGATGATATCATTTTCTTCTTGAGAAGTGGGGCTTATCAGTGCCTGGAATTACTTAATATCAAATAAACATTGCTTGTAAGGTTGTGAAAAACTACACATTTTCAAAATTGACTAGTTGATCAGGCACCACACCAAAACTGATTAACTAGATTTAAGGAAGCCCACTATAATTAAGGTGGTTTCAGTATTTAAAAAGCAACTTTGTGACTTGAGATAAAAAAAGAAAGAAAAAAAAAGAAAAAGCATGATAATTAAAGCATTGCAGCTAAAAAATATTAAAACTTCTCAATGTAGACGACACCTGCTCTTCTATTTCTGACCGTCTAAATCATGTTTATTTTGGTATAATTTGACAGTGGTTTCAAAAGTTAAATGTGTTGTTCCTCTGGTTACAAAAATAAATATGCTTTTTAGAAAGCCATGGTCTAGAAAAGCTCTTATATGGCAATGCAAATGGATATTGAAAATTTTAATCTCATTGTGATTTAATTTGCAGGAGAGCAGCAGATTCACTGTGCAATCACACAACTAGGATGGATTATGAATGAGATACTGTATATTGCATCGGTAGATGGACAAAAGTAACCTTGTCAGCAGTGCTAACTGCAAAATTGCACATGCAAATAGTGTGTGGGGAGGGGCAAAATAGCAGATATTACAAATACAGCACATGATCATTGGAAATATTTGCTTAAAATTCTTTGGAAAACTGCACAAAACATACCCATACATATCATTTTCCATCTGAAATAACTCTAAAACAATTTTTATTCCTTTATGGGGGCAGATTATCGATTAAGAGAGTCTTATCTTTGAGTGGTTTCTTGCACAATACCATGTTATAATATCAAAACACTTTTGTCATAGTGCATGATTTGTAAACTAATACATTTTGACATTTGCATCACATAACCAGCTCAACCAACATGGTTGCTTCAGCATTTGCTTTTGTTAACACTCTCTGTTGTGTTTAGTGTAGGGTTAACTGTAGGTGGTACTGTATTTTTTAAAAGTGACTTAAAAGTATTAACCTTTTAACACCACTCAACAGACATTTCATTTTTGAACTGCCATCATAAGTACAACAACCAACGCCATAAAACGTTGCCAGATTCACGTTCATTGGTTTCAGATTGAACCTTTACACCACTCACTGGACATTTCACTATGAAAGTGTAGCAAAACATGAAAGCAGCAATGCAATATTTTGCTACATGCACGATTTCCAATGAACATGGGTTTTAGACTTCATGGTATCCATAAATAAATCAATAAAACTCTTGTTCTCTTGCAGTTCTATAAGTGTTATATTATCAAACACAATTCATAATCTTTTAGCGGTGACAAACATTTTGATTTTGTTGATTGATATACATTAATATGCCCAATCCCAATCCTAAAAGATCATTATAGAGGAGTTACTTCCAACCTTCACCACCAGAACTGCATGGATGTTTCTAGTAATACGGATCACCTTGCTGATTGGATAGTGTGGTTAGGGGTGGAGACTCTGCAGGAAAGTGGCTGTCAAGCTGGTCGGAAATGCAGCAACTATCGCCAAAAACTCGTAAATGTCTTCATGAAACAGAGGACATCTCTGGACAAAACTTCATTAATTTTCTTTATTGAAGATATTTTGAAGTATTAGAATAATAATCATGACTCTTATTGATTAAAACACTGTCTCATCACCCGGCTTGGTGTCCTGGCCTCTATGAACCCCGATGTGAACACTTTTGTGGGGAAAGTCTGTGGGATGGATTTTCAAAGACCTTCTGTCATGTTTAACAACCTTTTCCTCCAGTTTACAATTTTACTGTCAGCCCAGGAATTTGTACAGTTCTAGAGCTGACTTGGCTCCTACAATATCCTATAACTTCTTTGGGTGTTCCCTTATATAATTCTTTGATAGGTCAACATAAATTCTTCAGCTGACTGGTCGCCAACAGCATCTGTGTGTATAACCTCTAAAGCAACAACAGTAGACGATTGAGCTTTGAGGTTTAATACCTTTTTCCCTTCATATTTCACTTCATACGGGCCAAACAGGCTGTGAAATCGGTCCTCTCGAGTGGAAGGTCTCTACTGATCTTCCTCGCTCTTAGAAGAGTTCCCACTACGACTGGCTTCGTGTGCCTCTTGGGTCAATAATGTTGACACTCATATGCTAGAATTCGACATGCAATGTCGTCCTCATAAAATATTTGAATTCTACTTCAAACTAAGAGTTCAGAGTTCTTGTATTGAACACTTCTAACCGTGTCATAAGGGGAAAATCATGTCCTCCTGCGCTGTTTGAAAGAGACCTTCTTCAACACTCTTCAAATTCATTTGTGTGCGTCAGAAGAAACTAAGTCGCACAGGATTGGAACAACTTAAGGGTGAGTAAATGATGATATAATTTTCATTTTTGGCTGAAAAGTCCATGTTTCTTAGTTGTTCTCATGTGTATAGAAAGAGTCCTGGCCACTGATATATGTGGACCAAACAGTATCAAAATAATAATCATCACTGCTAGAAGCATTTCTATTGTCCCAAGTTGACTTCCTAAAGACTGAGGTTCTGTGCAGTTTTAAATCATTGAAAGTTTGTTATGGCCTATCTCTAAGGAAGAGCCAAATCATGGTCCGGTACCGAAGGCATGTGGCCCTGTGGTTGGTCAGTCCGGGGCGTGAATATTCCTTCGCATAACAGTTGCTATTCTGACTCCACCATGTGCTGAGTCATTGGAAACCAGATTCATGCAGGGAAAAGGCTGGCCTGACACAGGCTACGATCCCAAATACACTTAATTCATACCACTGAAGGATTACAAATTTAAGAATCTATTTCAGATATGCTTCCTTACATAAACATCACGGTGAAGAATACTGATTTTAGCATTTGAGGTTTTAATTTAGATTCCAATATAAACTGAGAAAGCTCAGCAGCTGTTATGATGATTATATCAAGAGATTCCTGCCAGTCCTGTTCTCTAAATGAGTCAATTCCTGAGACTCTCACCCTCACCCTTTGTCTTTATGCATTTCCTGACCATTAAGCTCAATGTACAGCTGTGCTTTTGTCTCTATGATAATGTTAATGTATGGGCGATCTGGTCAGGCTGATTGGATCACTGTTATGCTGATGAGATCAGAGCTGCGGAAATTCTGGTAACGAGCTGACGCCTATATTGTATTTGCATAATTTGTAAAGGGAAGGTCTCCACCCCCAAAAGTCCCTCCTCCTAAAATGCCTATAAAATACCATGTAAAGTTACTTTAATTAGACTTGAGAAAAAACTACAGCCGCGAAGATCTCAATAAAGAATTTCTTCTGCTTAAAAGATCCAACTCAAGCCTCCTGGTTTATGCTTCGATGAAGGAATAAAGTTTCCAACACCACCAACTGAAAATGTTCTTTTTATTAAAGGTTTTTCCAACTCAGAAGACTCAAGACTTCACGTGGATGACTGTAATATCCTTTGTAATCTTGCAATTTTCCAAAAGATACCAATCAAGCCCTATTTGGCAATCAGGGAGTCAATTAAATAATTAACCTTGGAGAAGCAAGCAAATATTATACATCATTAACAGAGGCCTAAAAGGAACGTGCCCCAAGTCATTTAATAAGTAATTAAAGAAATCAAAGTTCTGTCATTTACTCACTAGCTCTTTTCCATACAATAGTTGGTATAGCGACCATTGCTCCAAAACCTACACATGCACAACACACAATAAAAAACCCATAAAATTAGACCTTATGACTCACAATAAGCAATACTCAGAGTCCTCTTTACACTATAAATCCTCTTTATTATGCTCTGATCCTAGAAACACACTCTATAAGGCTTTTCACTGGGTGCTTTTTTAGCATGTCATCTTTCTTTAGTGTGTAATGTTGCTGTTTGAGCATGAAAAAGGTCTGCAAAGTTTCAAAGTCCCTCCAGCGGGAGTTATTCTCTATATCAGTGTCACTGTTTCTGAACTCCACTGTAGTCTTGAGTTTCTTCTGGGAACGAACACGTCACAATATTCCTCATTTAAATAATTAATACGCAGAATAAAGGGCCGGGGCCTGGTTGAGTTAGTTAGTAGTGTGTTGAAACTGGCGGTTATGTAAGGGGCGGGACATTTCCCAAGCGCATCAAAGTGGTTGACCAATCACAACACACTAGTCCAGCCGACCAATCAGAGCACATTGTGGTTTTCAGAAGGAGGGGCTTCATAGAGACAGGAACTAAACAGAGCGTTACCTACAGACTGGGAAGAGACGAGCTGCAACAATGGAGAATATGGGGAAAATAATGTGTTTTTTTAACATTCAAGCATGAAAACCTATTCTATAGAACCTAAAAACAAAATCAAGACTTTGGAAAGGGGCTCTTTTGCAGATAGCTTTTATGTTTTATTTTTTGGCTATGGACAGTTGTTAAAAAAAGCAGGGTGATAAAATAAATTATCCTAATATGTTCCATTTTATGTAGATAATATAGTTTTTTTGTTTGTTTTGGTTGCACCATTCCTTATTCCTTATTTGGATGGAGTTGAATATAGAAAGTATAGAAATGGATGTCCACACATATTCAAAAATGAGAGGTTCACCTCTTCAGATGTGCCAGGTCAATGAGGAAATTGGATCAAGGGTACAAAACAGCACGACACCAACAAAAAAGCACCAAAAAAAAAAGAAGCCTTGTGCTAATGTCTTCGCTACTCTTTTTTCAGGGACTCTCAGCCCGCCGAATAAACCTCTGACTGGTTGGGTGGATGCCAAGGCTCTGGTGACCTATTTCCATCCTGAAGAGAGAAAACCTCTGGCTGCAAGTCAAGCCTTGAGTGATAACCATACAGGCTGTCTGGACGGAGATTATTCTCAAACAAAGGGTATTTTTCTAACTAACCACATGTACAGAGATCTAAGGAAACTGGAAAAAACTGCCACTGGTTCTCACCCAACAAACAACTCTTCCATAACAAATCTGCTTGCTGCAGAATATTCCTACAAATTCATGAGTGGCCCCAGAAGTCTTTGAACACTTTCTGTAAGTCACATCTGAACATGTCTAAATGTCAATGCATTAGATAACATAATATCAAACCAGGTGCCATCAGTAAACAATGCTAACACTTTACTTAAAAGCCTTCATGTATAATTAATTATACAAGTATTTTTAATGCATTAATTATGCCTTGTAATGCACCTTATTATGCAATGTATGATCTCACTATTAATTGAAACCACAGTTATAATACATTATGGATCTATTTTTGTTATAGCCTACCTTTAGAAAGTATAATGCATTAAAACACATGACAAACAACCATTAAAGATGCAACAAGGCATCTGCAAATACTATAATGCATTTAACTCTGGTTATAATTATTTAGATGTAATGCATTATAAATAAAGGCTTTAAGTGTAACCTAACTAGCTTCAGTCAAGATAAAAATAAAAATAAACGTTTGATGTAAATGTATTTTAATGGTTAAATAACACAGCAGTGTCTTTCAATGGCAACAAAAAGCAGAGCAGAAACCGCTGGGACAACGTACTAGTGATGCTCATCGTTTTTAAACACTTCCCAAATACTTTTAATTTATGTATCGAACAAGATACATGTACTGAATTATAGAAGTAGTATGGAACGATTTGATATTAATGCCTTGCTGTCTACATGGACAACTGCCTATAAGGCAGCATACTAACTGAGATGGAAGCATAATAATATAAACTCCCTCAAAATAACAATAAAGTGCCTCTATTATGCTTTTTTGGTTATTACCTTTCTTTCATGCGCAGAAATAAGTTCATGTGTGAAATATTCATATGCCGGCCCACCAATCACATCGTATGAATGACAGGACCACGATAAACTTGGTGGCTTAAAACAATCGCCATTTGAATATTACGGTCATATAATTCACAGTTCAGAAGCCTTTATCCCAGAGTTTACAACATGGAGGAGAAACAACCCGACCAAGAAGAAAGAATAATCTCATGATAGAGAAATTGATCATAAACCAAAAAACACCCGTTAACGCCGCAATCGTAAACAATTAAATTATATATAACCACTTAATATAATGAATGCATTATTAATGTAATGGATATATGGATATGATAAGTGTCATAAGGCTATGACACTGTCAATATAATATTTCACTATTGGCAACACATTTTTAAATTATGAATATGTGGTTTCTGGAATTTTAATTAACTGGAAAACCGACAGTAAGAATTTTGATGGATTAATACTATCAGTTAAACGGTTAAAGTAATTTTAAAAAACACGCTACACATCATTCAAAATTGACCAATCAGAGCAGAGTAGACCAATCACAACAGACTGGGTCATCTGACCAATCAGAGCAGAGCAGACCAATCCAACAGACTGGGTCATCTGACCAATCAGAGCAGAGCAGACCAATCACAATAGACTGGGTCATCTGACCAATCAGAGCAGAGCAGGCCAATCACAGCAAACTGGGCCATCTGACCAATCAGAGCAGAGTAGACCAATCACAACAGACTGGGTCATCTGACCAATCAGAGCAGAGTAGACCAATCAACAACAGACTGGGTCTCTGACCAATCAGAGCAGAGCAGGCCAATCACAACAGACTGGGTCATCTGACCAATCAGAGCAGAGTAGACCAATCACAGCAGACTGGGTCATTTGACCAATCAGAAGAGTAGGTCAATAACAACAGACTGGGCCATCTGACCAATCAGAGCAGAGGAAGCTCTCAGAAAGGAGGGGTTTAGTGTGGAAGCCGGTTTTCCATGACAGAATAAAAAATAAAAAAGGTAATTGTTATTTTTTATCTCGCAATTCTGACTTTTTTTCTCCGAATTGTGTGATAAAGGCTAGGCTACAGTCGCAATTGCAAGTTATAAGTTGGAATTGTGAGATATAAACTCGCAATTCTGAGAAAATAAAAAGTCACAATTATCTTTTAAAATGTTTTTATTCTGTGACGGAAACAAGCTTCCATAGTTTAGAGAGACAGAATCCTTTATCGAACCGTTTCAGACACTGGAGAAAAGGCTGACGCTGAAATGTTTTTTATGAGAAAATGAATTTCTTGACCTCGGATGCATGTAAATCTATTGGGGGAAACTCCAGAACAAGATTAGGATACACTGATTAGGAACCAGGAAAAATTATTAAAAAGCTCCAAAAAAACTAGTTAAAAAAAGTAAATGAATCATTTGCAGCAAGACCATCGTGTAGCTCTTCCAGTGCCGAACAATCCAGAAGACAATTCATCACTCATCTGACTTTCAGAATTCAGAAGCAATTACAGAAAACATTACTAATAAAAATACAGAGAGAGGCACTTACCAGCGCCTGGGATGATGGCTAATTTAGTTTCAACTAGTCCCATCTTAGCAGAGGTGGCTGTAAAACAGGTCAGAGTGCAGGGAATCAGTTAGCAGAACTAAATGTCTAGTGTGGCATCACAACACACACTGACATATGAATGCTATATTAAAATACATAATTAATACATTTAAAACCAAGCAAATAGTGATAACTTTTAAAAAGTAAGGTTTATGTATTGCATACAATATCTCATCAAATAAGACAAGTACTCACAGTACGTCTCCAATTAAAAACATGAAATTAACAGTTTCTTATTGCATTCTTTTCGGATAAATTAAATCAATTTTTATTAATAATACTGTAATAACAATAAGTTTCTTTCTGTTTTGTAATTTTGAATGCAATGGTAAAAAAAAAAAAAAAAAAGTACAAAAGCAATTTGACAAATTGCTTTAAATCTCCCTAAATTATATGTTCCTGTAGGTCGACCTGGTAGAGCATGGTGCTAGCAACAGCATTGCCATGGGAACACACTTACTCTACAGAGAAATAAACTGAGTAATAATACAAAAAAACACTTAAAGGCATTAAATAATTTCAAATTTTTTGTTTACAGCATGGCAACTTTGAGTCACATTACACCAATTATGGTACTAAAATAGCCACAGATGAAAAGAAGGTGCCTTGTGTGTAACCATATGGTGTGAATTGAGCATTGCAGGAGACTTGTTATCGCATCATTCTATCTAAATCTGGGTGTGTGAAGAGAACATATGAAAGAAGACATCTGCTAACTGACAGCATAATGAAGAAATGCAAATTCATTTAAAGTCCCTGTGGTGAAAATCAAGCTTTTAAATGTCTATGTTGTGTATTTAATATGCTTTAAGACAAACCATGTGTAAGTTCATAATTCGACACCATTGCTGAGTATTTTCTCCTCAAAGACAGTCTCAAATACATGGTTTGAAATCGCTGGTGTTTCTGACGTCACAAACTACCTTGTAACCGATCAGATCAACGTGTGATCGTCAACCAGTGGATCTCTGAGCTGAGTGAGTGAGTGGAGGCGGGGCTCATTTGCATATTCATAGAACCGCGCATACTAAATGAGGCAAGGGTGTCGAGTTACATTCAAGATATTTTAAGGCATGAAGAATTTTTCAAGGAAAAAACTTAAATATGTAATTTTGCTGAACAAAGATGAGTTTTAAGGGATACAATTATTGACCACAGGGAGACTTTAAAGGAATAGCTCACCCAAAATTAGCCATCCTAGGTGTATATGACTTTCTTCTTCCAGCTGAACACAAATCGGGGTTATATTAACAAAATATCCTGGCTCTGCCCAGTTTTGTAATGGCATTGAATAGTCGGGTCAGAGGTCACTCTTCCGCTGGACCTAGACTCACGTACGGCCGTTACCGAAAGCGAGTGATTATAGTTTATAAAGTTATAAAAATGGATATTTTTCTTACACAAATGCATGGCTTTGCTTCAGAAGGCCTTTATTAACCCACAGGAGTCGTATTACTTTTATGATGGATGGATGTGCTTTTTTTGGTTTCAAAAACTCGTTCATTGCCATTATAAAGCTTGGAAGAGCCAGGATATTTTGTAATATAACACAGATTGTGTTCGTCTGAAAGAAGAAAGTCATAAACACCTAGGATGGCTTCAGGGTGAGTAAATCATGGGATAATTTCATAAATCATTTTTGGGTGACTATTCCTTTAAGAAATGCTCAGATAAAAGATAAATTCTCATGAGTGAACCAAGATCAATTCATTAATTTATAAAACCATTAAATCATTTTGGGTTGTTGTTCCACACTTTACCAGAGATTAAGATCTTCACTACTCCTGATTTCCAGTGGAGCTTTAAATATAACTAGCGTAGTTAAATCAGTGGCCGGTTGCATAAACTAGTCATCAAATTTTTACCTCAAAACTGTTCCTAACTTTTTAAAGTCAGTCTTAACATAGTGGCTAAGTTTATGCAACTGGCCCCAGGACTAACTTCGAGGATATCTCTATTATGGATTCACATTGGAAACACATGGCAACAATAATATTCTGTATTTATTCTGCAATCATTCATAGCAGGGTTTCTCAAACTCGGCCCTGGAGGGCCACTGTCCTGCACAGTTTAGCTCCAACCCTGATCAAACACACCTAGCTGTGAGTTTCTAGTGATCCTGAAGACATTGATTAGCTTGCTCAGGGTGTGTTTGATCAGGGTTGGAGCTAAACTGTGCAGGACAGTGGCCCTCCAGGACCGAGTTGAGAAACCCTGTTCATACTGCACTGTGTGATCAGCTTCAGGTTGTGCTCATATAACCTTACGAGGAACACCATAAAAGAAACATGTTGTACCTGCCACTCTGATGTCACAGGCAAGAGCCATTTCAAGACCCCCTCCGAGAGCCGCCCCATCTAAAGCTGCAATCGTTGGCATGGGAAGAGTACCTGAAAAACATTTCATCAATGCTAAATCTGTTACCCATTAAAGAGGTGCAGTAAGCCATTTCTGCTGAACGCTGGAATATTTGAAATCACCAAAACAAACACGCTCCTACACAAAAGGATCACACCCTATCTCGACGCCTTCGCCCCCACATTCACAGACAACGACTCTGGCAGAATCTGCTGTGCCTGCCGCCCGAGGGTATGATGTCATCAATAAGTGAAAGCAGTTTGTGTTACTATGATAATTCAGGTCCAATGTCTAATTGTTATCTAGCTCTCTACTCCTTCGGTGGGAAAGTCCCTTCCATCCCCAAAAAACAAACAGTTTTCATGAACAGCTCCCTACATAACACGATAGTCCAAGTAACTAATATATTACAAATGTGACAAGATTCAGGGGTTATAGTGATCACTAAAAGGGGAACCAGAAGAAAAACCTTCACTTTTCAGACACACTTTGAGAGCCGATGCTTGAAACCTTTTAAACCCCCTTGGGGGGGGGGGTTGTTAAAGGGGGGGGGGGGGGGGTGGAGGAGGTTTAGACGTTCCAGACTTATAATAATAATGCAAATGAACAAACAAGCAAAGGTGACACACGAGTATATACAAGCAAAACACAGCATATCTAAGCTCTGTAAAGCACAGCAAAACCAATGTTACTCGCGTATACAGAAGCAATAAAGTAACATTGACGTCTGTTTTCAGGCATTCCCGATATCCTTAAGGTCTCTCCAGAGCTGGAAAGCTTCTCCGATATTAACGCAGGTCTTGCCTGATCGCAACCCTTTAAAAGTTATATCCCCTGACCTTTTCCTCTTTTGTATTTTCTCTGCCATCCCTCACTTTCTATAGTCGTTCTGCTATTAGGCTTGTTGACTTCATGCAGCTCTGCGCAGACCGATCGGCGGCTGACCTGAAGCAGTGCATGCCGGTTAGAAATTTAAAGCTGCAAACGGAGACGTGAAGTCGGACACTTTCTGGTTCCCATAGTGACCGCTCACGTGGTGCTTGCATACTTTACCACAGCTGAAGTGAAATAAATGCAATATTTGCCAAATAATACACAGATGTTTCAGAGACATTTTCATTCAATACTTTATGTACTGCTTCATACAGCGTCTGTTTGAACAAGAATAAAGTTCAACATAAGCTACTATCAATGAAGTGGAGTCTACGTTTTTTAATCAGTTTTAATTTGATAAACATGACACAATATATTATTGCAAATACATGAAAAGAGTGTATACAGTTATAAAAAACTGATTTGTGAGCTTTAGAGGAAATAAAGGTGTTCGAATAAGCAATAAACACAAAACACACGTGATCGTTGTCATGGGTGAATCCGGCCAATCGTGGAACAGCTGTGTCGTCATCAGCCCTCGTGCAGCCGCTCTTGAGAAGCTGCGCTGGCTGAGTTCTCCGGCTACTCTCCAATCGCTCTCGCGGTACTTTGATGGCATACGTCACAGTCACGCGGCGTTGGCGCTGTATCAAGTCAGACAAAATTTCAAACCGGCATGCACTGCTTCAGGTCAGCCGCCGACCGGTCTGAGCAGAGCTGCATGAAGTCGAATAAGCCTTCACTCTCTCTCCTCCCCCATGAGTGGACATGCCCCTTAATGCTGATTGGCTGACTCTCTCCTCCCCCATGAGTGGACACACCCCTTAATGCTGATTGGCTGACTCTCCTCCCCCATCATGAGTGGACACACCCCCTAATGCTGATTAGCTCACTCTCTCCTCCCCCTTCATGAGTGGACACGCCCCCTACTGCTGATTGGCTCACTCTCTCCTCCCCATCATGAGTGGACACACCCCCTACTGCTGATTGGCTCACTCTCTCCTCCCCCATCATGGGTGGACACGCCCCCTACTGCTGATTGGCTCACTCTCTCCTCCCATCATGAGTGGACACACCCCCTACTGCTGATTGGCTCACTCTCTTCTCCCCATCATGAGCGGACACACCCCCTACTGCTGATTGGCTGACTCTCTCCTCCCCCATCATGAGTGGACACACCCCCTACTGCTGATTGGCTGACTCTCTCCTCCCCCATCATGAGTGGACACACCCCCTACTGCTGATTGGCTGACTCCTCTCCCATCATGAGTGGACACGCCCCCTACTGCTGATTGGCTGACTCCTCTCCCATCATGAGTGGACACACCCCCTAATGCTGATTGAATGACAATTTGTTCATTTAATCGAATTCTTCCAAACACTATTCATCTCGGCTTACTGTACTTACTGTACATTTTACATTACACAATGACCCAAAATGTGACTGCGTATGAAAATCTCTCGATGTGATAACTTAATTGCCGAGATTAAACAATTCTGAGGCATCAATATTTCTCTACAGCAAACATTCTCAAGTTTGTATTAATGTTTTCAGCAGTTTAACTTACCAAGCTCTGTTATAAGTGTCCTTGCTTTAGTAACAAAAGGTCCTACTTCACTCTGGTGCATCTTTGCTCTTTCTTTTAAATCTGCACCTGTTCAGACAAACGTGTGTTAATGCACATTTGTGTTATTGTGTAAGACACTGTAAATCCCATTTTTTCTAGTGCAAAAAGTAATGGAGATGTAACCACAGAAGTATTTTTGTGTGTATAAAATGCACTTTTGCCTTATCAAATTTAAAGAGAATTTGATTACAAGCAGAAGTTTGCATGAGTTTTGTGAGTTTGAGTTATGAGTTTGTGACATGGATTTATGAAAGCATGTCATAAACAACTGGAAACAATTGATCAGTGTTAATGATCTGGTGACTCACTGACAGACAGCTCAATGGAAACACACTTGAACTTTACATTTATAGACAACAAAAGAAAAGTATGACCACATCTTAATAGTGTACAATCCAGTATTTCACATTATTCTGAAGGCAATGTTTGTTTTCAGCAAAAATGTAATAATTTTCTCTACCGATGTGTCTATTTTCTGTTTATCTAACCAAGACTGTGTATTCAATAATAATATCATACCAACAATTTGTATACAACTTGCATGAATCACTTTAACGGCTGCATACCTGCACAGAATATTCCCGGCACCATACTGCATAAAATTACAGTACGCACTTTGTTGTTCTTCTTCAATGACTCTACGGCTTCTGACATCTAGCAAAAAAGAATCACAAAAAGAGGGACATTATGTAGGCCATAGCTCTTATTCGTTATCCAATCAAACGCTGTGAACATCTGTGCCTCATTTGGGCACTGCAGTACGGAGTCTAACGGTGCCTCCAGTGCTCTAGGACTTGGTACAGTTTCAACATTGCCCTATTCGACTGGGGCT
>FLSR01004874.1:7936614-7961250 GCA_900092035.1 Leuciscus waleckii | reverse complement strand
ATTCATGTTTCAGACGCACTTCGTGATTTTAATCCCGTCTGAATCTGCCAAGTCTGTGTTTTTCGGCGAACTCAACGGTCCTCTGAGAAATCTAACGCTTCTTCCTCACGTGTTTTTGACCCACCATTCGCGCACCAATCTTCAGCATGCTTTCATTTAACTTCAATATGGACGATATCCGATGAAAAAAGAACATTATAAAATTAATAAATGGAGCCAAATCGCGGAAACTGCGAAGATTGGTCATTTTAATATCAGTGTCAGGTAAGAGTAAGATACTTGTCTAGATTTCTCTGCTCACTTCTGTGAGTTTATGTAACAGCCACTGCTATGAACTCGTGAAGTTTACTTAAAATTGTGATTTCACAATAAATCAAAATGATATCAACAAATAATACATTAAAACGCCTTATCTCAGAAAGAACGAAAACGAAGTATAATTGAAGCTGTGAGGGCAAGTCGCCAAATGCGAGTAATAATCTGTGTTGGTGAGTATATGAAACGGTGTCAATCAGCCGGTCAGTAAAATCACGTCTCAGACAGTGTGAATACTGAATTGAGCTCTCTTTCAAATCTTCTTGTGTTTAAACAAACATCAGTTCAATCAAAATTATGTCAAAATGCCCGTCTTGGCAAGTATCCTTGTAAACAGTGATCGTAAACAGCCGAGAAAGAAAACGTATCAGCGTAACAGTATAATGGATTCGTGCATTCGGTCTTAAAGTGACAGTAGCCTAATATACCTGTGTGTTTTTAATGTAAATCAAACAACAAATGACAAAGAGAAATCACTCACTGCTCTAGGCTGAATAACTTGTGTAACTTTAATAAGGATTAATTTATGTTTAATAACTGGTGAAAAATATTTATGGCCGGTAAATTTTCTTACGTCACCAGCCATTGACAGGTGTGGCTTTTACGGATTTAGTGAGGGAAAGAACTATAATCCCACAAAGCATTGCGAACTGCATAATCAAATTAAAAACGTGGAGAAATATAAAACTACTGTTACAAATACTGATTTTATGTATATACAAAATATATAAAATATACAATATATTTTAAGCGTATTGCAAAATATGCATTATATATCAAAAACTTTCAGTATATTGAGAGCGTAGGGAGGTCGGCTCGATTACATCATTCACAGTGCTTAGTGGGAGTGGGCGGAGCTAAAGAGCTATTTTGCAGTGTTGCTGTTTAGGACTCTCTGATTGGTGGACATTTCTGTACAGCATCATAGGTACTGTTGATCTTCACCAGGAATTTCACTGTTAAACATGATTATTTAAAAAATAAGTTTGAAATAATGTGGGCTGACAGCTTCAACAGAAGCAAATACTATCAATGAACAACCTCATAGCTCACAGTAGGGTTGTCTATAAAGGTTTATAAGTTAATTCAAAATCTATTTCCTAATGGAGAAAATAAAAGGAGTTTTTACTTCCCGAACCAACTGTTGTATTCTGTAACATTCTGACAAGTAACATTTTACAAAATACTCACCATCATAACAAGATTTTTGCTGATGGCATTTTTAGATTCAGGGCGATAATCCCCAAAACAACAATCCCTAAAAACACAAGAACAGTCAGACTTCAGAAAATTGGGAATCATAACAAGTGACATGAAAACTGAAAGTGACAAGAAACTCTCTCTATATAAAATAAAATAAAATAAAAGTTTAGAACATTTAATTGAAAATATGTTATGTCGGGGTAAAGTTAATGAGATGTTAAACTCAAGGACACATGATTGCCACTTGCAGTAAGAGGCACTGAAACCGTTGAATTATGGGGCAGAGCAGAGAGAAAGGGCTTTGAGTGACAGAGGTTAGACTCGTATCCTCTGTGATCATCGATGCCTGTATCTGGTTGTGTACCTGAGTCTTCACCGTCCAGGTGTCTAACGATCAGGTCATCTCCAGCCTGAACGCCGGAGCTGTGCTGTCGGACACCTCCGCTGAAGGCGTGACGCGCACAGTGCGCCCTCTCGGTTAGAAAGGTCTCAGAACACTGTCAGACCTGCACACGCCGCTGATAATGCGTGTCTGACATCGGACAGTCTGAAACAGCACTCTGCACTTCACTAAAGCCGCCATGCTGATGCTTTCCTCCACTTTCAACTCTGAACCGTGCGAGTGACGTCACATGTTTCGGAGGTCACGTGACTGCTGACTGGGATTTCTCTGAAGAAAAAAGCTGGATTTGCCCATGAACTTCAGCACACAGTTCTTTAGGTAAAAAAAAAATATATTATATAGCCTATATGTAATTTAAATATTACATTTATAAAGACCTGTGCACCATTTGTTATTGCGTTTTACATTTGTTCATTTAACACGCTTTTATTCAAAGCGACTGATCACAACATCACATGCAATTTTGTTTATGATTACGCAAAGCAGAAGATTTCAATATTTTAGATGCCACGGACTGACCCCCCAAAATATGACCTATTCTATCTTTGTTGATAATTTGTGCAGTCAATGGAAATGAATGGGTTTTGTAATTTTAAATACATTTTGTTTACATTTAAGAAGAACCATAGTCCAGTCATTTTAAGCCAAAATGGGGTCAACCGTGAACAAATTGCAACAGAAGCAAACTCAACTGATTTTGTATCCTCAATATGTCCTGAGTAAGGGGAAAAAAAAAGTCCTGAAGAATCCCATTAGGGGAAAGTTTCGAAAAAGACCCAAATATAGCCGATTCATACGCCTAGTCATTCTTTTTCTTACGTGAAAATGTATTACAAGTTTTTTTTAATTGTTTGTTAACATGGACAAACGGTGCATAATCTAATTACGTATGTGCTAATTTGCATAAATACCACAACAGGTATAGCCAGGTGAAAATGCCTTGTTGAATCTTGTTGACATATAACAGTAAAATACTTAATATTAAGGTCTGAATGGAACCCATTACGGCTACCCTTGAGCATTAATACATAGAGGCAGGAGGAAGTACTTTAGAAACCAGCCTTTATTCATTATTAAGAGATTGGGTTTGGGGCTGGGTCCGTGGGACGTTTCTGGGGATTCACTTTTTATTTTACTTACCTTTTGTCTTCTGCATTTTCCTTAGTCTCGAGTCTCCTTCTCTTTCAGACTCGTCCCCCAGAAACAGTCCCACGGACCCAGCCCCAAACCCCATCTCTGCGATAATAATGAATAAAGGCTGGTTTCTGAAGTACTTCTTCCTGGCTCTATGTATTAATGCTCATGGGTAGCCGTAATGGGTTCCATTCAGACCTTAATATTAAGTATTTTACTGTCATATGTCAACAAGATTCAACAAGACATGTTCACCTAATTTATGCAAATTAGCATTTGTAATTAGATTATGCACCGTTTGTCCATGTTAACAAACATTTTCAAAAAGCTTGTAATACATTTTTTGTTTGTCTTGATGTAAGTAATCAACTCAGTAATTTTCATGGTGATATCTAAAGGTTACATTTTTTTACCCTATTCACGTAAGAAAAAGAATGACTAGGCGTATGAATAGGCTATATTTGGGTCTTTTTTTCGAAACTTTCCCCTAATGAGATTCTTCTGGACTTTTTTTTCCTTACTCAGGACATATTGAGGATACAAATCAGTTGAGTTTGCTTCTGTTGCAATTTGTTCAACCTTTTTTCATCAAATGACTGGACTACCAATCAATGTGTTGTTTCAGCATGATGTCCAAAAGAAGTTTAGTTTCCTGATGCAAAACCAGTTTAAAACCAACACCACAAACATAAGCATTACTGATGATTATATACTGAAAATGGTCTGAGCTCATTAGTTCGCTATAACCTGATTATCAAACAAGAAATCGATTTTCCTTTTTTATAATATCAAAATTATATCATATGCTGAAAACATTTAGGTAACACTTACTATGAAGCCTGTATTGATAATGCATTATTTATAAGAGTATTAGTGCATGCTCTATGCTTTATACATGTTTAGAATATATCATCTCATGAATATTTGTAACAACAGTTGTAATACATTATAATACTTACTTTTGAGAGTGTGATGATTTATTACACAATGAACATATATCCACCTAGGTTATGATGGATTATAGTTCTATTGACACGTATTAAGATGTGCATAATATTAGTTATTCACATTTGAGTGTTTCCTGTGAGGCTATTTCATTGTGAGCTACAGTAAGTTCACTGAAAACAATGCAATATGGTTGTGCTGATATTACAATAAATACTGTAAATGTGTCATATAATCCATTCATATTATGGATGTTTAAAAGAAAACTTAACTTATGATACTTTACTTAAAGCAGTCAAAGACCACTTATAAATATTATGACCAATTTATGAAGCATTTTGGATGTTTATGAGAAGACTTTGTATTTGTACCTTGATAATAATTAAAAAGATGTAAGATATTGTGTAGATCTTAATGTCGAGAAATGAGCCTTATAACACATCATAATTACAGAAACTAGAATACATTATAACTTATGTGGATATAACAGGGTGTTCAATGTGTTATAAATCGTGATGCTTATAAATGTTATAACCACAAATAAACTAAATATTCCATAGTAAATGTTCTTTTAAAGCTGCAATGACAAAGTTGATATAGTTTCCTAGGTGAGCGAGAAAGGGGAAAAGAGACAAGTATTTCAGTGCTTGCATTTATTGTAAACAAAAGAGAACATACAATGTACAATACATTTCGAGAAGTTAACATTAACAGTAGCCCAATCTTTGGCTTTTGGGCTACAAATGGAGTCATCAAGAAGACACGCCAAACTACAACAGTAAGTGCACAAAACACCATTCTTCTCAATGAAGTGCAGCTTCTTGAAACCATAACGACCGCACAGTGCAGTAGCGAACACAGTGGAAAACAGGCGTTGTGCAAATAGAGAGAACTCCGTTTCAGAAACGTCCTTTTCATAATGAGTCAATTTCGGTAGTGCTTTTTGTGAACTCGATTACAGACCCCTTTGTAATCAGTCTTTTCAAGGAGGCCACCTCTGCCGACAGATCGGCAATGCCCTGTTTCAAGTACAAGTTCTCAGATTCGGAGTTGGCGTACGAGTCGTTTTCAGGTCGACGATGAGTTTGTTAGGTCTGGGAGAGTCTGGACAGTGCCGGTGTTTGCATCCGGTCGGTTCCTCCTGGTGATCATTGTGCCAGTCCTTCGGCTGGTGACTCCAGTCCTGAACATTGGTCACCTGGAAGGACATCGGGCTGAGAGATGACTGGATGTACTCAGGCGTGGTGTACTGACTCATTTGGTAGCATCCACTTGCAGACATGTCAATGGGAAAGGATGCCTTGCCAGATGATTCATAGTCGGGGTCGATAGCCTCCACTTTGATCTGGATGGCCCGGGCTTTGATCCTCAACTTGTGGGGCAAAGCTGAGGCACTGGCATCTGGCACTTTAAGGGTCGACACAATCACACTCTGTGAATCCGCCCTGGGTGGAACGGGACCCTTCGGGACCTGCTGTTCGTCCTCTCCGTCCGAGGACTTGCTCACGGCCCCGTCATCGCCATCAGATGTTCGTGGCGAATTGCTGGAGGATCTGGTGATTTGCAAGAACGGAGATGGCTGGGAGAAGCTCCCGGGGAAAGGGCTGCTAAGGTAGTTCCTGTACAGTTCATAAGGACTGCCCTGTCTTTGGCGTATCTGCCGGCTTCCAGGGGTTCCTGTTTGATGCTGTCAGGGGTTCTGGAGATATTTATAAGTGGACTCCCTTGGGTCACTGTGCTTGAGTTGGATCTATCGGACGAGGTGCTGTGAGGTGAGTGCTTGATGACTGATATGCAGCTGCTGGTCAAGCGTGCCGGTTCCAGTTCACCCGGGTAGGAACCATTGCTGGCACTGGCTGGGATAAAGTCCTGGTAGAGCGCAGCAGTGGAGCTGGAGATGTTCTGCACCTCCTGAGCATAAGCTGCTGAGCTCACTAGACCAAACCTGAGTTTAAGAGACAGAAGCTCGGATTTCAGCGACGCGTTCTCTTCCCCGAGGGCCATGAGCTTGTTCTCCAGAACCATATCGTTGAGTCTGCGCTTTTCTCGCGAGCGCTTGGCTGCTTCGTTGTTCTTGCGCCTTCTCTCCCAGACATGTTGTCTTTCTTCTCATCTGGTATGAACTCGCGTTTTCTGCGACAGGTGTTGGACTTGGTCTTAAAGGGCATTGTGGACAACTTGTGGTTAATCAGGTCCCGGTCTGTCCCTTGCAAAGCCACTGCCAGCACCAGGGCATCGTCTCCACCGTAGGGCTCCTTCTTAATGGCTTGCATATTACACAGGGTTATCATCAAGACTGCGTAAGCTCATTAGTTGACTCCGTTTTTAAGTAAACATCTCATCGTAGACCACGTGCTATAGAAGTCATGTGTGTTCCTCTTTGTGAAGTCAGTTCCAGAGAATCTTTTTTATGGATCTGGGGAGATAAAAAAACAGATACACATCATCATTAAAATGGTCAGGAGCGTTTCAAGCCTTTTATCAGGAACCCCACCTCATCACAAAAGTGTCTACAGACTTTTTTTGATACTGCTATGGATATAAGGCCCTGTTTACTCCTGGTATTAAGATGCGTTTGGTCGATCGGATCACAAGTGGACGAGGGAGACACATTCCCTTTTACACCTGGTGTTTTAATTCGTCTCTTTTGTCCACTTTAGACACTTCTGTCCTGATTTCTTCGAGGGGAGGGTCTATGGGCGGGTAAATGTATGGGTTTTTCCAGATCTTTCGATCTAATGGACTAAATAAGCTTGCGCAATTTACATATAAACGCACTCAGAGACGACGGAGAAACACACGGAGAGCATCAGCTTTAGTTTCTGTTCTGTCAGCTGTAAGATTACACTGAGCGCTGTGTGTGTGTGTGTGTTAGAAATCAGGAATGATGAGAGAACATTGTGCTTGGTATGTTTTTCATCTTCAAGCCAAACTTGGGTCTCCAACAGTCAAAGTTTAAGTCCCGTATGGCTAGAGCGTTTCCCATAATGTTCACGCGTTAGGTCAGTAGACGGAGAGAAGACGGTCTTTAGTGGATGTTTGAACACATTCGACCACATGAGTGTTTACACTATGAAAGAAATCCGGTCAAATGCGTTTTCGACTACCTCTGGAGTGGTCAAACGTGGACAAGCTCAAAGCGTTTTAGACCCCGTTTACACCTGTATTAGCGTCGTCCATCTGAGATCCGATCGAACAGACGCATCTTAATACCAGGAGTAAACAGGGCCTAAATTGTCTTTACCTGCAATACAGAGTGATATCTGCACGAGGACTAAAGATCTGCTTATCGGATGAAAACATTTGCAAGGTTTGTTCCCTATAATAGATTGTAGGTAAATATCCACCTCATCCAGCACGCTTTCTGTTTTCTGTTTTATAAATAATCCTTCATGGCGTGAGAAATTGCTGCATATGTGAGTGAACTGTCTGAATGAATCTCCAACAGTTTCAGATGATTTGCAAACCCGTTTGACACTGATCAGATCAAAAGAGAGATTCGTTTGTGGTCTGGCATCGCTAGTTCTGATCATAAACAGAGAACAGACAGGATAAGATTGCTGAAATATTATCATAAGGAAATATTATTTTTAGCGACGCCCAAGTACACAACACAATTAAAGTCACTGACCAAAGCAGTGTTATTTTAGTATCACTGAGATACTATATAATTAGTTTTTAATTTGTTCATTTTAATTTTAGTTAAAGTTTTAGTAATTTTGCAGTGTTTTTGTCTTTTTTATTCGTCTAAAAACTGTGTTTATAGTTTTATTAATTATTATTTCAGTTTTTTTTTTTTTTTTGGAGGCTACATCAACTTTATTAAATGAAAATGAGAAATGTTGCCTTGGCAATGTCAGCCAAATAAGTTTATGTATTTTTTATTTATTTTTGCATTTATTTATATTTCATTTTATTTCAAGTCACACTTTTTTTTTTATGGTTCTATTTTTTTCTTCCATTCATTTATTTATTTATTCCATTTCATTTCAAGTGACAAAAGTTTTTTTTTTTTAAATGGTTTTAGTTTTAGTTAATACTTCTTTAACCAAAGTTGACTTCTTTGAAACATGAGAAAAGTAAGAATGTACAGTGTTTCTATTTTAAAAAGCACAGGAAAATAGTTTTACATGTTATATTATGCAAGGCGAAACGTGCTTATTAAAATTATGCTCTGCCCCATTATGTCATCATTTTGAGGCGGGTCGTGCTCAAAGTAATGCAACTCACGCTTTCAAACGTAAAGGGCTTTTTTAATGTAGCTGTGATTGAATTAAAATACGGAAACCCTTTCGAAGTAGTACGTTCATATAGAGGCCGGTATATTATTATTATTATATATTCACAGCGTTGCAGGAGACGAATGAAGACCGGATCTGACAATGACCTTTACCGTGCAGATCAAACAGCTGGAGTTACATCATCTAACGCGCGCTGTGGACATAAACTGTAAAGTTTTCCGTGGTAACCACCAGCACTGCGGTTGATCACAGCACTATAAGAGAGTTAGAGCCAGGCTGAACTCAGGCTCCAGTACAGGCGCAGATCGAGCAGGGAACAAAGGAATGCGAGCATCACACACACACACACACACACACACACACACACACACGTGGCTGATCACAGACTAATTCATTCATACAGAAAAATGCGGTCGAAACATCTCCCAACTCCACAAAACACGGAAAATTGCTTGTATTCTTATACATAATGGTTTATGGCAACAAATTATTTCTCTAAGTCAAAACGAGAATACATTGTGGGTGAGTGTTCTGGTTTTGGGATTCCTGGAATAATAAAGAGATGGGCTATAATAAAGTTATCTGGCGTGGAGTGACACTTAACCCGGGTTTAATATGGAGCACACATCATAGGCTACCCCTGTTGTGTTGTTATTTGACAGGCCTTTAATGCACATTCACCCCATCCCGACAGACACACTCGGGACAGGCAAATCTGTGCGCGTGAAACATTAACCCTAGCGATAGGATTCAAAGATATAGATTTGTACAGATTTTGAAGAAATATATGAGCATTAAACAACAGCTCGATTGTGATGTCGTGCCGTTGCGGTGTTTTTTTTCTTTCAGAAATGTCCCAGCTTCCGTTATTATGCAAGGACTGTAAGAGTATCAGTCACTATTACACAATGAACGGAGCAAGCGGAGCGACATTTAATTTATGCACGAATTATTCATATTTATTATTAAAGCGATTTTAATTTCAGAGAGTATGACTGCAAAATATTAAATCCACCAATCATCTCTATGTAACATCTTAATGTTTAAACTGTATTAGATGAACTTGCACAACGTGTCAGTGTCTTCTGCTGACCTGAGAGCTTGATACACCCACATGAATACTGGGTCACTTGTGCCATCCCGTCTCCAAATCTCTCAAAAATATCAAAGCCCATACTGGTAATGATTATGAGCGGCACAAATACATGGGTAATTATAACGTTGAACACTAACATTCGTCTGCATTGATATGATGTTGAGCGAAAAATAAGTATGGCGCACATATTGCAAATAAGCCACGTTAAAGTTGCTTTACTGTATTCATCTGTTACAGTCATAAACACCGGCTACTGGCTGAAACCCCTAAACGAGCCCTATCCGTTCATACAAGCCTCACAGTAAAAGAAGAAAGCAGTACCTCTAATAAGCCAGGGTCCAGTTAGACGGAGGTCCGGGATAAATAATGTAGGCCTATATGAAAACATTCAAGCTTCAGTAGCAGTCATAAAAATCCCATCTGGAAATGATAGTTGTGTTTCTCCTGCGCGTTTTCCTGGCGGAGTGATTGCTGCCTCATGGATCTGTGTTAGTAGGTCACCACTGAAGCGCATTGGCAGCGTGCTTTGACTGGCACATCGAGCGACCAATCCAAACGCAGCATCTTCCGATTTCAGCCAATCAATCGCTCCTTTAGCGCACATATGCAATAATGACTCCATAACAATATGAACCGTGATATAAACCTTTTGCGCTGGAGAATCATCATTTAACTAGAAGGTGTTATTCTCACCAATCAAAAAAACTCACTATACTAGATGCTGTTTTCATTATAAAGCAGTCATAAGTCATTCTGTAATTTGGGGATATTGGGTTTAGCAGCAGTTAAGAAATATTATCTGATGTGGTTGTACATCTTTAGATCTGTGTGTTTGAACTTCGTTTTTGTGGTAAGTTAGCACTGTATTTTTCTATGGCATCGTCGAAGAGTCTATTTACTTATGAGTTAACGAAAGTTATCATGCATGAGCATTGTAATGTTTAAAGCGGATGTCATAACTAATACCAGTAGAGCAGGTTCGATTTTACAACTAGGCGTTCATTCATAAATCCGTAAGATCTTACCTTCATACTGTGGAAATACAGAAAAAGGGGCGGGGCTACATAAGAGGAACACCTTTAAAAAGTCTCTTCTTATATGAAGTGCTCACAATGAAACTTTCTAAAAGCATTTTCTCCAACCGGCAACCAGATTTAGAATATCTACATGAATCTCTGCGTGCCAAACATTATCAAACCATGTCTATAACGCATTTACCATTAGCCTGTTATTATTATCATAATTACTGCTAGTAGTAGTATTATCATTATAAATCTTGATATAGAAATAAACAATCCCTAGTTATATAGCAATTATTCTAATTATTATGTCTAATTTTAATTACGTGTATGCAGTTCTTAAGATAAACATCAACACCTCTTCTGTTTGAAAGAAATGAAGCCAGCGAGTGGGATAACAGAAAAGTTCACAGTCGAATGGATACCGTTTAAACAGACTTACATAAAGGTGTTATGCATTATTATTACATCGTTTAAAGGACACAGCCACTCTAGAGTTCAACCAGTTCCCACTTACATCACAAAACTCACTTTCCATCGTACGCTTTTTCCCAACAAATAAAACTAGTTTGATATATTTATTATAGCATGTCATTCTATAATGTATGGTTGTCTAATGGTCGATATGATATAACAGGTGTGAATGTGTTACGTAACCTAAAACTAAAGGAGTTGCACAACGTGGCGCCCGAGATGACCTACATTAAATAAGATGTGTGCGACTGCGCCATCCAGTGGAAACACACACAGGTTGGAGAATGTACACACACATAAGCCTAAACCAAGCAAATGCTCATTATATTCATTAAAACATTTAAAATATATATTTAATTCTTCTTCTTTTTTTTGTAAGTTGCAAAAGGTTTGATGTTAATATATATATAGCAATGTTCAAAGCATAACACATACCAAAGCACTCACTTGTGCAGAAACAACACCTTTTATTTAAGAGGTATTATAACTAAAGATTCACAGTGCAAGGTGAGTGATTTTCTCTTGATTTAAAAGTGACCAATTAGACAAATGCAATAAAAAAATGATCATTTTTTATTACAGTCAGGAACACAATTGTAATGAGGAAAATATAGCACGAACGCATGGTCTTGCTTTGCTTAGTTTCCATTAGGGTGAAAAGCACGTGGACGCAAACCTTGCGTTACCACCTTTGTATCGCAGTTTGTGTGGAAGCAGAACTGACTGTTTTGGGCAGGTTCGTTCAACAGCACGTGTTTGCGCGGCTCCGATCGGTCCAGCCTGGCGCGCGCAATTCTGTGCCATTTCAGATGGCGAGCTTTTAGGATTATAACAGCGAGGCGTGCGCGTCAGGTTGACCAGTGCGCTCCTGTAGTCTGGCAGCCCAAGCATCATTTGAGCACAGTCATTCCCATTCGCAAAACTTCTGTTCCTCATATAAGCCCGTTGGTGCATGCATTTGTCCCGTTACTGTACCTGCCCATTGGATAATAATCATCCAATAAACTGATGCGCGGCGGTTTCGTAGTATTATAGGCAGCGCTCAAATCGAAAGCCGAACTAAAATGATTAGTTTGAGGACATATTGATCCGCAGCACGCAGGGAACTGGCAATGCGGCAGACTACGCAATGGCAACGCAGTTGTAGGAGCGGGTAAACTGCGCGGATAGCCGTCACGGGGCAGTCCGATGGGGAACCCGAAAGCAGCGTCCACTGGGGGATTTTGGAGATGAACGGCAGAGAGTGCCGCCTTTAATTTGTCATTTTCCCGTTGAAGCTCGACGGCACGAGTCTCCAGAAGATGTTCCTCCATCCTCTTGCGCTGGCGAGACCTCTTCGCTGCTTCGTTATTACGGTTCCGCTTGAGCCAGTAATTCGTGTCTTTCTGCCGTCAGGCGTGAACTCTCTTTTCCGTCGCGTCGCGTTGTTTGCGCGGAGGCTCGGCGAAGCGTGAAGTTGGTAGGTATCCCGTGCATTACTGATGCAAGTCAGTTCATCATGCGTGGAGCAACAAGTACCCGATGACATCTCAGCAGGGGAAATCTGGTTCGTTATGCAAGGGTAAATTATTTGCAGTTTGTGTGCCAAAAAGTGGAGGATATATCAGTTATTATTTTGGTCCCGCCTTTCTTGGGAAGTGGCATGAGATAAAAACACCTACTTTACAGTCATTGGTTAACATGAACCTGCACACAACTCTCACTAGTACATATCATGAGCATGTAAAATAAATGATTGTGCTGTTGTAATTACAATATCAAAGTTGAGGAAAACCCCACAAGTAATATCATATTATGTATTACTTTATTGGATTCTCCACGTGCCTGGATGAACAAAATATATGGTTAATATATATTTGTTAATAACATCTGGGTAGAAAGAAAGTTTCTGGTTGGTATGACTTTAAAGTAATACTACTGGTTAAACAAAACCTGCTTACAAAAAGGAGACACGGAATATTACAACCAGTTACATATCTTCAAGAGAATCAATGGCATAAATTACAAATCTTTACAACAGGAATTCAATGTTTTATAAAAGCAACTTCTAAAAAAAACAGGACAAATGGCTTGTCTTTGCACATCCACATCTTATATAGTCCAATATCGTGATGCACATCAATGACCTCAACAAATCCATTTGATCCTGTGGAGCTAAAATAAGTAAAATAATCAAAGTCTTGTTCTCGATGACACTGCCAACTATGACGTGGTTACATTAATGAATGGTACCCACAAAAACAGCTGGAATGGTGTTTCAAGTTGCACAGCAACAGTAAGAACATGCATTCTTCTGCATAGCTTTGCAACAATGTGATTAAAACGCCCAAACCAACGAGATCCATTGCCGTGTCACGTATGCTACCGAACCCAAAGCAAAGCATTTTCTTCATAGACTAAAAAACTGCATTGAAATCTCTTATAAAAATATCTCCAACAGCATGACGTGTCCATCCATCAGTGTCTGCTGATAAACCCATAAATAACACCACGTCCATGTGTCATTCACCGGTTTCCCTTCACTTTTTAAACCTGTACAACTGATAAAAAAAGTAGAAAAATGACATTGCAGAGAATGCCTCTTCTCATCTACTGTAACAGATAGTCTATGCTTCTGAACTGATGGCGTTGCGCTCAGTCTGCATGCTGTCGTTGTCCCCCAGGAGCTCGGTCTCGGGAACAGAGAGGTCCTCGTTGTGCAGACCGCTTTGAGACGCCCCGTCAGCGAAATCCTCCTCTGTGGCCTTCAGGTCTTCATTCATGAGGGCCCTCTCGGTGCCGGAGCCGTTGGAGGGGGCCGTGGTGACGTACCCGGTGCTGGTGGAGCCGCTGCCGCTGTGGTGCGACCCGGCCTTGGCCACCATCAGCTGCTGAGGGGGGGGGATCTGCACCGGGATCTGCATGGGGTAGAAGTTCTGCAGGTACGGGTACGCCGGCATCGGCTGGTAGCCATTGACTGGGATGTAGAGTTGGGGTGGCACCATTGGCGCATCTGGCCCTTCATGGACACAAACTGAGGTTGAGGAAATGGAGACTTTTTGGGACTAACGTAGCGGGCGTTGCTGATGTTGCTGACGGGGCTTGTGCTGAGGGAGCTGGTTTGGGTGGTGTTGCTCGCTCCTGAGGTCTGAGCCGAGCTGTTGTAGTTGGACAAGCTCTCCCAGGTGCGCAATCGAGCGTGAATGTCTTTGAAGCGAGGCCTTCGTGCGGGGAACTCATTCCAGCACTCTAACATCAGTGTGTAAATCCAGGCTGGACAGTCATCGGGGCAGGACAGCACTTGTCTGTTGCGGACCATCTCAATCACGTCCTGGTTGGAGTAGCCGCAGTATGGCTGAAGGCCGTAGCTAAATATCTCCCATAACACCACGCCGTAGGCCCAGATGTCCGAATCCGTGGACAACTTCCCGTATAGTATGGCTTCCGGGGACTCCAGCGGATTGGGAAGGGATTAGCGCCCATCAGCTTGTAGTAGTCGGCGGAGTAGACCTCTCTGAACAGCCCGAGGTCCAGGATCTTGACATTGAGCTTATCACACACCAGGATGTTTCGAGCAGCCAGATCCTTGTGGACCACGTGGTGGCTGGAGAGGTACTCCATCCCGGCGGCGATCTGTGTGACGATGTGTAGGAAGTCTGCCTGCTCCAGGGTGGATTTGACCGTCTTGTCGTCGTCAGAGCTGCCGACATCGGAGTGAGGGGATCGCATGACCAGGAACTCGTGGAGGTCGCCTTGGCCTGAGTAGCTGAAGATCATGCTCATGGGCTGCTCTTTAGTGATCACTCCCAGCAGGCACACGATGTTGGGGTGTTGCAGGCGGGACCGGAGCATGGCCTCGTGCCGGAACTCTTCCCGGAGAGGGCCCTCGTCCTTGTCTTTCACCGTCTTTATAGCCACCACCTGAGTCTGTTCACCTGGAGCTGTGCCGTAGAGGTGACCTTTGTAGACCTTTCCGAAACGGTCCTCTCCGAGCTCTTCCATGAACCGGACCGCAGAAAGGTTGAGTTCTGGAGCTTTGCCTAGAAGTAAAAGAAAACAAGTCATTTCAAGTCTGCTTCAGCTCAACTAAAGAGGCCAAATGTCAAGATGTAATAAAAATTCTGGCACATCGTTCCTCAAAGCATTCAGGTACCTCAAGCCATCGTTCCTCAAGCATTCAGATACAGGACTTTTGGTTTTAATACTGGAACCAAACTTGATCAAAATACACAACCTTACATTTTTTAAAGAGTTTTTTATTTAAAGAGTTTTTTTTAAGGAATAAAACAACGTTTTTTTATACATCTATGAGTGTTTGTAAAATATTTAGCCCCTTTCCCATATCTCACACACTCTTTTGGGACTTAATTTTGTTAATAAACATGAATCTACACGTCTTTTGACCATTGCAGCATAAAACATTATTTAATTTTTTTTGAAAGTGAAAGTTTATGCAAGTAAAATAAATATATTAGTATGAAAACATTTCAGGATAACATTGACATTTTGTTAGAAAATGAATATGTAGGTTTTTATAAAGTTGCAGTTTTTGAGAAGAATTTATTTAAATCCATTGATGTAATACTGATTTAATTGATTTAATCCATTGAGTTAATACTGCTAATTCTCAGATTATGTTCATATAAATGTCACATGATATTCAATTCAAATTTTAATTGATAAAAGGGTAACATTCAAAACGTTGCCATTTTTTGTGCATTCACTCATAAACGACAAGTTATTGATCAGATACAATATGATTTTAGTTGAAAACATATGAAGTTATTACTGACATGTGAGCTTACGTTCCGGATCGTTTGCAGATTCTGAATACATTAAGAGGGTTAAGACGTTTAACACCTCGAGTGCTGGAAGATTACCTGCTGCTTGTGCTGATTGAGTAGCGGCAGCTCCATCTCTTGGCTCGGTGAGGCGGACAGCTGTCGGCGAGCAGGGCTGTCAACAGACTCCTTCTGTTTGTTGCGGCACATGCAGATCAAGAAGAATAAGCAGGCAATAATAAGAGGGGTGGCTATACTGGGGATCAAGATGACAGTATCTCCTTTTTCATTTGCTCCGGAGGATCTGGGAAAGATGGGAAAAAAAAGTTTAATATTGCTTGAATTCATTGAATTTTCCGTCATGAGGTTGAGATGTTCAACTCACTGCAGGGCTGGATGTCACAGACGTCCATTCTAACATTCGGGTCCAACGTGAAACACCAAGGGCTCTCCATTTGCCCCCCGGGGTTCCTGCAGAAGTTGTGTCCTCCTCTGAGCTCAGGGTACTCGACAGGCGTCAGGTGATGACTGTGTGGATACTGTGCACTCCAGGGCTGGCACTGGTAGCCTGATTTCGTGACACTCACCGTACCTTTGTAGTTGCCGCCACTTCCATTGTAACAGCTGTGATTTGGGGGTGAATCTTTAACAAGGATTGAAAATTAGTAGGTATTTTCTCCCAGAACATTGAGCTGAACATTGTACATCAGAGTATTGAAATATTCATTTGTGAATCAGAGTTATAGACTAATACAACCGTAAGAAATTTTGGTTACACTTTATTTTAAGGTGTCATTGTTACAATGTAATTATATCTATTTAAGTACTGAGTAATCATAAGCAACTACATGTACTCACTATAGGGTTAGGGTAGGATTAGGATTTGGTTGAGGGTTAGTTACATGTAATTATGCAAAATTTACTGTTATTACTATGGTAAGTACATGTAACAAGGACGCTGTAAAATAAAGTGTTACCGAAATTTTAGACGCACCACAAGAGGGCCCTCTCGCTTTAATTGCTGCTCTTTGAGGCCAGTTACATTAGATCTCATGCTATTATTGTGTTTTCCCTGGCTCTGAATGACAACCCCTTCTTGTGTTGTGTAGTTGAGTGGTGATGACCTACATTGGGGCGGCAGGCCGATGCGGAGGCAGCTGGCCGCGTCAGGAGAGCCGGGGTGGGGGAGCAGGTTACACACGGGCAGCTCCAGCTGCATGAGGATCAGAGGGTTGGAGCGTGCGATGGTGTACTCCGCGTTACACAGGTCGTTCTCCAGAGCCTCGCACTCGTCCGGCAGAGCTGGCGCCGGCGCGGACCTCGGCTGCCCTCCTCGCATAACGGGAAGACGTAATAGCAGAACGATGGGATGGCAAACTCAGAGCACTGGTCTGAGAGCTGGGTCGAGGTGCCGATCATCGTGAAGGCCGCTGGAGAACAACAGGAATGATGAAGAATCATAGAAGCAGAATGCATGATATATCGGATTAAAATTGACATTGGGATGTGGCTTAGTGCGATTGTCTTTATTTAATAAAGTATATGTGTATATATGTGTATGTGTTAGCGGTTTCAGAGTGAAGCATGTCATTTACACTCATGTAGTTCATGATTCAGTGTTTCAGAGTCTCAGAACGGCCTGGTTCATCGGCAGTGAATCCCACTGGGAGCTGCATGTGTAAATGAACATACAGCCTTCACTCTGAAACCAGCAGCACATGTACGGTTCTGCTCAAAGTTTACATTCCCCTTGTAGAATATGCAAGACGCTAATAATATATTTTTTTTGGACTGTCCTGAATAAACTATTTTACATAACAGATTGTTTACATAAAATCCACAAGACAAAATTAATAACTGAATTTTCACAAATGAACCAGTTTCTGGAATGATTCATTCTTTCCAAGTCATCTAGTGAAACTTCCTGTATTTTTTCACTTCACAATATATATCGCAGAAAAACTAAATTTCGCAATGTCAGTTTTTGATCACGATGTGTGCTAAACTGCTCACCAGTGATGCGGTTTTCACTTTCTCCCTGCATTTGCAGAGACTCCACGTAGATGCTCCTGTTTCCAATGAAGCGAGCGCACGCAATGCCTCGGTACGGCTGGCAGAAGCCCGTCTCATGCTTTCTAGAAGAAAATGACAGACAGTGATGATGACCAAGATGAAAAGCTTGCCTGAACGCCACACAGCTGATATCTAAGGCAACTCAACTAATAAAGCGGTACGTTGTAGAATAAGACTCGGGACACCACATTACGCATCACAATACCATGTGATTATGACAATTTAAAGTCCCCTGTGTTGAAATCAAGCTTTTAATGTTGTTTATACGTCTATGTGGTGTTTTTAATATGCTTCAAGACAAACCATGTGTAAGTTCATAAGTCGACACCATTGCTGAGTATTTTCTCCAAAGACATGCTTTGAAATCGCTGGTGTTTCTGACGTCACAAACTACCTTGTAACCAATCAGATCAACGTGTGATCGTCAACCAGTGGATCTCTGAGCTGAGTGAGTGAGTGGAGGCGGGGCTCATTTGCATATTCATAGAACCGCGTATACTAAATGAGGCAAGAGTGTCGAGTTACATTCAAGATATTTTAAGGCATAAAGAAATTATTTTCCAGGAAAAAACATTTAAATATGTCATTTTGGTGATCAAAGATGAGTTTTAAGGGATAAAATGATTGACTAAAGGGGGACTTTAACACTAATTACAAGGTCTGCTTTTCTGTAGCTCAAACATAGAGCGGCACAGCCAAGGTCATGGGTTCGATTCCCAGGGAAAGCAAGAACTGATAAGAATGTTAATGTGTACCTTGAAATGCAATGTAAGTCGCTTTGGATAAAAGCGTCTGCCAAATGCATAAATGTAAATGTCTATATCTGGTGTATGCCATAATTTTAACTTATTAATCATTTTTCAGGGATGAGAGTAATGATATTTCCATCCAGACTGACCGATCTGCAACTCTGGCTTCTAATACTGATGTTAAACTAATATCCAGCTGACCTCGGCGAAGAGACCACAGTAATGAGCATTAAGGGACTCTCGAGTGAGCCTGTGCATCTCATGACCTCTTGTTCCTGGATCCTGAAATCTAGGGGCTCACGAAGAGCCAAAGCGATACAGAAGTCTGGTCACCGTAGACTGCGGTTCGAGTGTTATGATTGGAGCACTTCTGAAGAAGGTTCAATGGTTGTTTATTACGCTACTTTTGGGCTTTGCTGTTTCTCTCATCATAATCTGAATTTGAAGTGACCAAAAGATTTGCTGCTCAGGATATCCATCTCTGCTGTTTATACAGTTACCAACGGGATAAAAGTGTCTATTCTGGCAAAACAGAAATGGGTTTGTGGAACTGCTTGGAATTAGATTCTGAACTTTATGCCTAAAGGGATTTTTTTTTGTGTGTGTGTGTGTCTCCACAACAGACATTTGTTTTAGTCTCACAATGAACTGACAACACACAACAGCAATGATTTCCAGAGCTGAAATCCGATCCTGTGTAAGGCTCTGGTCCAAAACCGTGTCTACCTTCTAAGGCAGCATCCAAGCTGAAGCTGAACTGGAACATGCGCAACACAAGCAGAAACTGAGCCGTTAAAACAGTTGTAGTAAAATCTAAAGGTGCAAAACTCTCTTGCTTCATTCACCATCTTAAGATTGTTTTCAAAGAGCTCGATGAAATGCGGAAGGATTCATACAATGCTACCTAAGAATTTGGCCAGTATATTAAACCTGATAAATAATGCAGGGAACTACCTAACCTTTTCCACTGGTGGCACTTGCACTACTAACTTTTTCATTTACTGGCGCAAAACATGATTTGGTCGCACAAATTATTTATAGTTAGCCGCTCTGGATAATAATGAAACTGTATTGCATACAGATGTGCTTTTTATTTTAAGCTACATTGAACTTAATTATCAATTCAGATTCCTCACTTGCTCGGTTTGCTAAATCTTGATGCCGAAATGCAGTGGGAAGTGCTCCTGCGTCACGGGATATGTACCTGTCTCTACACTTCGCGTGCTTCATACTGTCATTGTGAAGCTTCAATGATTCGTCTTTGAATTGTTTTGACGTAGTTACAAATTTGGACAGTCCTGCAATTGAAGGCCCACAGAATTTACAGTACACACAGTGCATTGCTCCGTCTTGGTACCTTAACCACTGGTATTCTTCGAGCCACTGGTGTCGAAATTCATATGTCCGTATCGTTTTTCCCGCCAATTGTCCGCTTCATTTCAACACGTGCAGATTGTAGGCTATGTTGAGATATATATGCGATTGCTGCGTGTGTCTTAACGAGAGTTATTTTTATTTTATTTTTTTAATTCAACGTTAGGCTACGTCTACACCATTCCTCAACGTTAGGCTAAGTTACACCATTCCGGGAGGGGGCGGGGGGGGGTCGCAGGGCTGAAGCCAACTTGATGTGTTGAATGCTCAAGAGCACGTTATAAAACGTATTCTTAAAATACACATTTCTGTTTTAATAAATGCTCATAGTAAATCATAGCATATTGCCTAAAACATAAGGTAGGGACAAAAATAATCAGTGATACATTTCAAAAGGTCGCAGTGTAGTTCCCTGTAATGGATTATTTCCTTCAGTTGAGACACCTCAGATGCGTGCTGTTCGCCATGATGGTTTTAAATTGCTTGAAATATGATTAGAATCACTTAAAAAAGGAAAATACAGTAAAGTGCAACACGTGCAGCGCAAGTCTGACATATAGACTACATCAAAATATAATGAGAACATTATAATTGTGTGTTTGAGACATGGCTTTTAATGGTGAGAACTGTTTTTGTAATAGGCTCTCAAAAATTATATAAAAATTTGGATTCAGATTTATCGGCCAATATATCGGTTATCGGCTTTCAAATATAAAGAATTATCCGTTATCGGTACCGACCAAAATGTTCATATCGCTGCATCCCTACTATATAGAGTGCATAGTTTTGCTTGCTTGTGAGACTCGTGCACTGCAGAACAGATCCGTTACCAATCCTGAACAACAGGAAAATACATTTTCTCCAATATCTCACTAACTTTCTGGAGTTTAGTGATATGACCAACAATTTTCTGAAAATGTCCTCACCTGGCCCATATGCAACATGATCAGAAACAAGCACACTTATCAGCCTCCGGGGGTTTGACATTTTAAGTAGATCCCTAGTCATTCAAAGTTTTCCGATGTTTTTAAAACTGTTATAAATCACACACTGCTGCTCTGAGAACTGTGAATGGATGTAGTGTGAAGCTTAGCTAAAATAACTGCTCTCTGAAGGAATTTCGCACTATTCACTTTTCATTTTGCTCCATCTGTGGCAGATTGCCAGCGTATCCATCAATGCCCCAAACGTCTGCTACGTCCAGCCTCAATATCACATATGGTACAATTTCACAGCAGTTTGGATTGAGCAAGGAATTTTCTCTCAAGCTAATGTTCAGGGACTTGGGCCTAACAAGATTCAGATTTACTTCCTACTTTTTTGGTGTTGTTGAAATATTGTAAGGAGAGAAAAAAAATTAATGCAAAGCATTATTTCCCTAATCGCTGTTCTTTGTAACCTGTTCAAACTTTACAACAACTGGATATTAGTTTTTCATAGAAGTTTGAACAACATTTTTTAACTTTCTGACCCACCTCACATATACTCAGCATTTATCAGTGTGAAAAGACAATGAGGCTGTGAAGTTGTAAGCAACACAACTGGGGATGTGTGCCTCTCGTGCTCATCTGTAACCACTTATGTAGAGAAAAACTCTACTCTGCCTCGATCAAACACATCTACATGTGGGCTTAATGCTCTTCTACTTGGATAATATTCCCGTTAATGGCTCTTATTGTAGATTATCCTTCTTGTCCCACAGAACAAATGCGGACTTTCGTTTGACCCCTAAAGGCCCCGATATACTTCAAGCGAAATCGAAGAACTGGTGTGACGTCATTTCAAACAAAATAGCTCTAGCTAGTAAACACCGTCGAACTACCATTGGTCCGTGGCGATGATGTAATAAGTAGGTGTGGCTCTGAGGCTCCGCCTTCTTTGAGATGTAAATCTTCTCCGGTTCATTTCTTCTCTGCTTTATAGTATAGTATATTTCTTCTCTGCTTTATAAAAAGAGCTGCTTTATAGTAGAAATTGAAGTTGTAATTCTAACTAAAAGAGACACTGACACTGTTTTCATCTTTAATTCAGTAAAGCTGCTGATTTAAAGCGATCTACTGTATAAAGTGCTATATAAATAAACGTGACGTGACGTGACTGGAGCGCTGAATCACAGAGCTGGTGCAAACACACACACACACACACACTGAGATCAGAGGCTTTCTGAACTGCTGTTTTCTGATTATTTTGTTATTGAGAGGAAAGCATGCAGCTATATTGACATATTCATCTAAATGTGGACAGCTTGGGATGTTCGCTGCTCAGGGATTTCAAACAACGTTTCCCCCCTACAGTATAAGCGAAGAGCGGAAAATAACTTCTCTGTGAGTATATCAGGACCTTAAGAGGTGAGTTCAGAGAAACTGTGTTTCTCATTTCAGCTCAACAGTTGGACAAACGTATTCCTGATAAAAACATTTGTTTAGAAACGGTCGGCGCAGGAAGAGGAGTTAACACTGAGGATTAGGCTAATGCCAAGACGTCTGCTGAAACTCACTTCACTAGCGTGTGGATCTAACCGCTGGACAGGAGCAGAGTATGTGTTGTGTTGTGAGAGAGTTATATATGCAGTAGGGTTACTATTCAAATAATTGCTATTTATAATTGCTTTAACTATTTATAAGTTACTATTCGAATATTGCTTTTTTTATGTATATTTAAAAAAAAGAAATGATATGCAACTTGCCTTTCTCGCTGCCTTGGCTTACACGCATGTGGAAATGTAATGCTTTTGTTTTTGAATCGTAACACAATTGTGCGCGTTATCCACGCTGTATCATCATAACAATACTGTCAAAAATGGCGAGAGCAATGTCTCCACGGAAACGGAGGTCACCACTCCTGACAATTTGAGAAGATGTGTGGAAGGTGTTTGGATTTCAAACCATAAATGGAAAAATTACAAATAAAGAAGTGGCAATCTGCAGAATATGTAAAATCCGAATGAAATATCACTCCTCAACTAGCAACCTGAGGGCACACCTGACAACTCTACACCCTGACAAGCTAGGCGATCTGTCCAAGAAAACAGGCAAGAAGTACTGTGCCTCTCTCCTCATCACGGGGCTTACCAGCTGTCCGCCAAAAGGCGATAACAGACAAACTGACACGGTTTATCTGTAAAGATATGAGACCGATCAACATCACGCAGGGGTCTGGATTTAAAGATTTTATTCACGAGATTGAGCCAAACACGGTTCCTAGGTGCGCAACATCACTGACAGAGCTGTGAAACTCTGACACAACATCAGACAAAAGTTGACAAATAAAGTAATTCATTTTGTTCCGCTGTTTTATTGTTAATAAGAAAGCGATCACCTGTTTCTAAATGTTTATTGTAAGGTTAGATGTCCCTCTTGTGGACAGAACGTGTAACAATAACCACATGCTGTAGTGGCATTGGCGATCCATAAGCTTGTGTCATAAATATTAATTATAGGATGAATTTGAGCATTTAATATTAGAATATTATTCAAATATTAAATAAAATAAGGAATGGAATTCGAATAGTATTATAGAGGAAGATTGATAGCCCTAATACGCAGTACTGGGAACTGAAGGACGACAAACAGTGCAAACTACCTCTACCTGCCGCACATCTTACTGAAGCTTTCATCTCAGGACCCAGTTCAAACAGGGCCAGATCCCATTTCCACCTAACATCAACATTAACACATTAAAGGTGACATATTATGCCCCTTTATGGATGTAATATAAATCTATGGTGTCCCCAGAATGTGTCTGAAATTTCAGCTCAAAATACCCCACAGATAATTTATTATAGCTTGTCAAATTTGCCCCTTTTTGGGAGTGAGAAACGCACCGTTTTTGTGTGTCCCTTTAAATGCAAATGAGCTGCTGCTGCTGCGCCCCGTTCAGAAGAGAGCCGATCCTTTACACGAGCTTCGGATGCAATAACAAAACACACGAATAATCTCCACTCATCCAAAATCTCAGAAATAACCAGTAGTGGAGTGCAGACTTACAGAGAGACTGAAGAGGTTAGACTTTTAGACGCACCTAGACGTTTCTGAATGGTTAGTGGTTGTGGAGTTACATTGATTCATCTCATCGACTTGCATGTACCGTCATCATGTTTAACTTTTACACAAGTGTACACAGTTCCCTGAGGTCTTTATAAGACAGCGGTGACATTTTTTGGTCATCACAGTGTTCAGTGCTCGTCAGTGCTCAAAGACAGAACAGTTTACATGCTTTGCTCGAACTTTTGCCATTGCGTTAGAACTGGTTACACGGTTGTCTCTTGCGAAAACCAAATGGTGGCGCCGAAGATCCCCATCCTGCGTCAGGAGGAGAGCGAAATCTGAGCGGCTCATTGTCATGCTTGCAGAGAAAGGCTCACCAAAACAAGGTTCCTAGGTTGTCACTTTTCACGTTTTCTGGGTTGGTCGATGCACCGGGGACCTGATTATAGCACTTAAACATGGAAAAAGTCAGATTTTCATGATATGTCCCCTTTAACATGCGTTTTTTTGTGAGCAGAACACAAGTGGTCAGTGCTAAATACAGATGAAAATGGGGTCTAAAACGTTTTGTGATCAGATCACTGAAACCAGCTGGCACATATGACTACATCGAAACACTCCTGCATCCTGAATGCATGTGAATGTGAGAAAGCGCAACAAAACAAGCAATTCACATTTGGCGCTTCCATGAGAGTAACGTAGTCTAGATGAAGTTCAGACATAAGTGACTATATATAATATATATATATATATATATATACACACACTACTGGTCAAAAGTTTTAGATCGGTAAGATTTTTTATGTTTTTAAAAGAAGTCTCTTCTGCTCACCATGGCTGCATTTATTTGATAAAAAAAACAAT
>FLSR01004874.1:7904155-7936586 GCA_900092035.1 Leuciscus waleckii | reverse complement strand
AGTAATATTGTGAAATATTATGACAATTTAAAATGACTGTTTTCTATTTTAATATATTTTAAAATGTAATTTATTCCTGTGATCAAAGCTGAATTTTCAGCATCATTACTCCAGTCTTCAGTGTCACATGATCCTTCAGAAATCATTCTAATATGATGATTTGATGATCAAGAAACATTTCTGATTATTATCAATGTTGAAAACAGTTTTTTACATTTTTATTTCATGATGCTATGATGAATAGAAAGTTCAAAAGAACAGTATTTATCTACCTGTGCGACTTGTGACTGGATTTGTGATCCAGGCTGTGTTAAAGGTGAACTAAGTAACTTTTTTTTACCTTAACTGAACAGCTTTGGAGTCATTGGAATGGTTATATTACTTATTTCGGGTTGAATGGTGGTCGTTTCGCACCCCCCTGGTGCCCGTGAGCGGAAAATCCGCACTTGCAACTTTGAGCCGGCGGGCCGCCGGCCGCTGCGTCAGGAAGTCTCGCGTGATATCAGGTCTCGCGATGTAAACAATTGCTTTTCGGCCAAAAGAAATCTGCTAAAATGCATTTCATTATTGCGCTCCCTCACGCTGTTCGAACCCGAATGAAGAAGACGTTTTAAAGAATGTCCCATCTGCTTTGATGTCGTTGATCTACTAGCCTCTGGTGTCTGAGAATCACCAACGAGTTTTTACAACAGTGTTGTCAAATATCTATTCCGAAGCTGTGGGGGGAGCTCTAGAGAGAAACCTGTGAGCAAAAAGCGAGAATACAGCGAAGAAATCCCGAAGCTACTGAGTGCTGCTTTAAACCAGGTGTAAACGTATTCACCTGGATGTTTAGCAGATTGTCCCAGGTGCTCATCTTCATACAATACAAATAAATGTGGACGGAAACTATATAGAAAAAAAAAAATGACACAAAAAGGTCCATTTGTGCACTATATTCAATTATGGTCTGTCCCCACACAAGTCTATAGTAGGACTTCAGAAGAACACTTATTTTATGGTTTATCTTCCACCACAAAAGACAGACTTTCAGGATTTTTTGTGGGCAAAAAAGGTCATTGTCTACAGAGTAGCGACGTATGAAGCACCGCTCACACGAAAGCCACTGTCAAACCGGCCATCTGCTGGTCAACAAACACGAGCATGGAGAAATCTTTTGCCCTCGCACCAAATTCTAGATTGCGTTGATTCCTACTGAAAACCCACAAAAGATCCGCCGAACAACAGGTAAATGTGGCTGCACCTTTACAGCACTGATCTACAGTATGTCAGTTTGTGGGAACGAAGGCTGAATCCTATTAACACGAGCACTGCCCTGGAAATATCCCCACAGACATTGTACCATTTATTTAACCTGGAAAAGGAAACATGAGGATCTGCCATAAAATTCCCCAAGCAAAGGTGTCTGCCAGCGATCGCTCCGGCTCTCGGGGAAGTTAAGTCCGATGCTGGTTCATGCCAAGATACAATCCTGTGTTTTTGTTCTTTTTGGAAAAGCGGGTCCTGCTTTTATTTCCACTAATCAACCAAAGCTTTTTGTCATGTCAAGGGTAAACAGAAAGAGAGTAAGAGAAAGAGACACTTACGTGGATCCACCCTTTTGCCATATTTATGTTATACGACTACAGCCAGCAAAAGAGCTTTAAACTAAACACTAAACTGTTTTTCTATCTTCTCAAGCTTCAGTTCACACAACTGCGAAGATATCGGATCAATTTTAAGCAGAAATGTGTTGACTCAGCTTTTTAAACAATGTGATCCAACTCAAAGTCCTGCCAACATCTGACTCCTTTAGAGAGGAATTGTTAAAATTCATGAAATGTAGGGCCATTTGCAAGTGTGCATTTTTGAAAGAGATATAGCTAATGGGTTTGGAATAAACAATGGAACATGTGGAAATGATGTACCTTTTATTTACAGAAACGAACACAAAATGCACGGGAAAAGTGAATCCACACACAGAGACAAACAGACAGAACAGTACTTACAGATCTGGTCCAGTGGGTGGGGACTGTCCTGTAAAACACAGATAGGAGGAATTACGGACTAGCGTCTTAACATGATCTTCCCTTAGGGAGCAGCTGTTTTCACAAAGCCTAATTTGCCGTTTCAGCTCAAGAGAAGTTGGAGTGTTATTACGCCAAGATGACTTTTCAGAGAGGCAGGAGGCACGGTGCAAGCGAGCTCCTAAACCTGTCAAAAGCATAATGTGAAATATTGGACGTGCTCCTTGTGGAGAATTTACCGTACGCACATAAAAGGGATCTTTTTTCCCCCCCAGAAGGAAACAGTGGGAAGTAGTTTCTTAAGAAGAGTCCTAATGCAGGAACACTTGAGATTTATGCCGCTGCTTTCCTATAAATATACAGGGATGCCAGGGTGAGATTTGGCGCATGTGGTTGTAAAACAAGCGGCTTTGGTTTGCTCTGTAAATCAATGGACTCCCCAAATAAGCGAAAATGGGTGAACAGGAAAAGAAAACACTAGAGCTACAATACAGAGGAGAACGCACTGATTGTGGCCCTCGACTGTGAGGAACGAAAGAGTTATAAAAGTTTATATTGGGATACCACACAGGTATATTTAATTGAGCTGGGTTCATGTGACGCCATCATTCATGGCAATCATTTACAAAAATAACTATGTATTAAAACCAACAAATATCTGCAATGAATGGAAATGTGTGCCTTCTTCCTATAGAGAGCAACAGCAGGGTTCTGGAAGTAAAACCCCCATGCATTTTCTCTGTAGAGAAATTGATTTTTAATGACGGCGTATAAACCTTTCAAAAGAGACCAACAAACCTACAACGTTTACAGAATGAAATCTGCCCCTATGGAAGGCAGTGTGACTTCAGTGTAATTTATTATTTAATAGCAAGATTCCTGGTGGAAAAACTACACTACCCATAATCCCGAAGAGAGCTCCACCAATCAGAGAAGCCCGGTATCCGCCATTCCCATGAAGCATTGCGAATGATGTCACTGAGTCTCAAAGTACATATACACTAGCTTTCAAAAGTATTCGGTATGATTTTTTTGTTTTGAAAGAAGTCTCTTTTGCTAAACAAAGAGATCAAAAATCAAACAGTAAACCAGTAATATTGTGTTTAAAATAAATGTTTTCTATGTGAATATTTAGTAAACTATAATTATTCCTGTGATGAAAGTGCATCATTACTCCAGTCTTCAGTGTCACATGATACTTCAGAAATCTCCATGTCTGATTATCATCATGTTGAAAACTCTCATATTTTTGAGGAATCCTGAATTTGTTTCAGGATTCTTTGATGTACAGAAAAAACGGCCTTTATATGAAATCTTTTGTAATGTTATAAATGTCTTTACACTTAAAAAAAAAAATCATTTTAATGTGTCTTTGCTGAATTAACGGTTGTGTATACAAATATATGTATACAAATATATTTGTAACAACTAAATATTTTGCAAAAAAACATTTTATGTTCAACAAAGGCATTGGTTTGATCTGATCACTTCATTTGCAATGCTTCATGGAGCCTGTAGTTCATTCCCCCTTAAAAAACATTGAATAAAAATAATCATGTGTGATGTTTTGTAATGTTGGTATTCATTTAAGAGCTGATTTTGGATCACAGATTAAAGGTAAAAAGAAAAAAGCAGTAATTTACCCAGTCGCACATATAGCACTCCAGTTGCGGAAATAACTTTGATGGAGTTTGAAGCCACACACTGGTAGTATCCGGTGTCGGTGGTGTCCAGGTCTTGGATGCGGAGCTTGGATCCGGCATCGGTCTTGCGGATGGAGATCCGGCCCTGCTCCTGCACCACCGGGGCGTCGTTCTTCAGCCAGCGGATGTTGGGCCGCGGGTGGCCCGCTACTTTGCAGTGTAAAGTGGCCGTCTGGCCCTGCACTATAGTTATATTGTTTGGCGGCTCCACAAACTCCAGGAAATAACCTGAGGGAAAAGGGCAAGGAAGGCTGTTAGAGAGGTCAAAGGTGGACACCCTGAGCATCAATGCAGGCTTAAGAAGAAATCAACCCCAATCCTCCTTCAGACGCCCGTGACAGACACTACATTTACACCGTCAAACCATTTAACATTTAAAATGATGTGTTGGTTTCTGCCTCAGGAAAGAGCACTCTCAAGTCTCAGAGAGAAAAAAAAACATTGTGAATGGAAACAAATGAAGGGCCAGATTGTACTAACAGCGAACATCTTTTGCAGTTAAAAACTACTGTCAGTGAATAATTAGCAATGGAAAGGCACGGATACAGTTATTTTAGTGCCGGGCCTTGTTGTATATATGCATTTGCTGGAGTTTCCCTTTCAGAGGCTAAATGTATGGGAGGAGAGGGTTAACTAAGGATTGCAGTGGTCAATTTACTGGTGTTTGCAGCATTATTTAATGCCGAAAAAAGCAGTTTAGTAAATCTGGCCCTAAATATCAACTTTACATCATACATTTTTAAATGGAATAAATCTGAGGTTGAACAATTAATCAAATCATGAAATATCACTGCGATTATCAAATTCCATAGTGTATGATAAATAGATGTAATGAACACATTCACAGTGCGTTTCAGAGTGATCGTGGCACTGTTCATTAAAACACGAGCAGCTCATGAAAACTGTGTGTTCTGTGTCTCCGAGCGGCAGAAAATACAGCTTTCAGTTTGCAGTAAAACTGCTCTGTGAATAAAATTCACTGAATAATTCACTCAACCAATCTGTTCAACTCCACTCCTCGCCACAACTCCTCGCCACAACTCCTCGCCACAACTCCTCGCCACAACTCCTCGCCACAACTCCTCGCCACAACTCCTCGCCACAACTCCTCGCCACAACTCTCCACAAGTCTGTGTTACAGTGATTCTGCTGTGGCTAAAGGGCTAGATTTAAAACTTCATTTGTTGGCAATATGGACCCTATTCTCATTTCCAGTGTTCTCAGATGTTGAGTTTGACATTGGGAAACTACAGCCAGTTTGATTGCAGCATTCCAGTTCACTCCAACAGCTGATTGAGAAAAAATACCCATTATAGCATTTCCACAACTTTGCAAGAAGGGAAAAAAAAGTATGGAGACTAATCAAACAGAAGAGAAAAAAGTTTATGTGAAATAAAATTATAATAAAATATGTATAAAAAAAACATTGCTAGACTGACAATATGGTCACACTTTAGATTAGGGTCCATTTCTCACTATTAACTAACTATTATTAACTATGACTTTTGCCTCCTAGTAACTCCTAGTAATTGCTTATTAATAGTTAGTAAGGTAGTAGTTAAGTTTAGGTATAGGGTGGATTAATGGATGTAGTCAGAATATGGTCATGCAGAATAAGGCATTAATATGTGCATTTTAAATAAACAGCACAATATCCTAGTAATGTACATGCTTACAAGCAACTAGTTAATAGTGAGAATTGGACACTAAAGTGTTACTGACAATGTTATTAACTGTGAAAACACATCATCACAGTCTGTGAAAGAGTCTAATGTGTTTCTAATATGCCAGTTACTCAATATTAACATATTTATTGAAATGTTGTGTAAATGCGGCCTCTCCTTACGCCAACAATTCCTCAGAAACCACTATTGCTAGTTGTAATGTGACATTCTCAAATTATTAACAGAAGCCTGGACACCGACATCTTTTGAACTATTGAATCTGCGGCGTAAGAAAGTAGTTCCACAAACAAGAGCTTCTTTTCGACACTTCGACAAGTTAAATACCTCTTTCATTCACATAAACTACTTGTTCTATGAACTGTTATAAAACTCTGGGTCATGTGATACTGCTTTATTAGCGGCTCCAGGATTTTTGCTCTCCGACCAAGAATTTTCTATTTGCTACATCACATTTTTGTGTTTGTTTTAGTTGAAGTTTTTGTCTCATTTTCGTATGTAGAAGATAAACAGGAGTCGGCCGGTCAAGCTCTGACCCCTGCATTAGATGGCAGAATCTGAAATGAACTACTCAACTCAGGGAACGCACATCTGGATTAAACAACGCCAGCTTCAGCTCAAAACAAACATCTTCTGTTGAGTGGTCCCATCCTGACAACTGCGGATGAAAGGAATTCTCAGGAGGGGTTTTGTTTGTTTTGGCGAACCTATGATTTGTAGACCTAAGCAGTGTAGCAAACAAACCCTGAAACAGCCATTCATTTTGGGTAGAGCAGAGCTTCACAAATGTGCAGGACAGCAGTTCATAAAACACCCCAACATCATTCCTCAAAGTAGGACTTTTACAATATATTTTGAAAACCGTGGCTTCAAATATTCACAGTTAAAATATTAATTGAAATATTAAGTTCGGGGAATTTTTTTTCTTGTTTACTTTGTGTTTTCACAACAACATTTTTTATTGCTCAACATATGTGTTTAGGAAAGTGGAACGAGAGTTTGTTTCCTGCAGACTGGGGAATATAACACACACACACACACACACACACACACACACACTGGCGAGACGACCTTTCTTCTCCGACATGGTTTTGTGCGACAGAGCAGAAACACACGGTCTTTCTTTTTTTGTTTTATGACAAGTGGCAACCAGCATTCAGGTGCAATAGCGAACACTACTATGTTGGAGTGTCAACCAATATTTACAATATTATTGTGTCATTTTATATAATATCAATATTGTATAACCAATATTGCAAATCCCCTATTTCAAAGACTCTGCAATCTTTCTCTATATCGCCCTTCTTTAACCCTCTGCATTGTAAATCTCTCACATATGTCAGTAAATTTCAAGCTAGATAAATGTCTGTCGAGGAAGATTTAGTTTGCCAGTGATTAGGCTAAACATTCTGTTAAATACTGAGGGAAAAAAACCTGTAAAACATGAAAGTATTCTGCAATCATTTAAGAAATAGGTTCTTATATAGAACCTCTTTGGCATTAAGCATTATTTAAAATTGATTCGAGGACCCTAGGGTTCCCTATTGAACCCCACAGAACCTTTTTTTATAGTTCAGTTAGAGAACAAACACTACAGTTAAAAACTGAACGCATCTGCTCAATTCAGCGTGAGCCGAACAAGAGGATTCAGAGTTCACCTCACCTCACTCGACTGACAAGACGATGGATGGCGGAAGTTTGGTTTCAAAGCGATATTAGGTTTGGTTTTGTTGTTGTATTTCTCATTAAGAATAATAATGAATCCACCATTCAAGCAATTGCCGCGCCAGAATTGGCGCTAATTCACCAATTCATGAAAGTAAAATGTGCAAAAGGGTGTGTGTCCACTGGCACTGAGCGAGCGGAGCAATGCAAGTGTTTTCAGTTCATTCCTATAGACCTTATGCGCCAGAGAAACGAGGGAATCTTTAGAATATTGTCTTTTAACTTCCGTTTTTGCGGTCGCTCTGTATATCTCTATGGCGCTGCTGTCCAGGAGTAATTCGCTTTTGAAGTGGATTTACTTAATGTAAAGTTAACGAAAGTTATCATGAGGATTGTAATGTTTAAAGCAGATGTCTTAACAAATGTCAGTCGACCGGGAAGATTTTAAAACGAGCCGTCATTCATAAATACACAAGATCGCTGTGAAAATACAGACCGGAAGTCAAAAGACAACGAGCGCAGCGCTGAAAAGAGGCGGAGCTACATAAGATCTATAGAAGCTCAACTTCCATTGGAATTATTAGAAAACGCTCGCTCTGCTCCGCACCGTTGTGAATGCACGTGCGGCAGTGCATTCGCTTTTACTTTTGAATTAGCAATTTTTAAAGCTAGGTGAAAAAGAGGTCTATATATTTATATATGGTGATTGTATTGTCAATGTGTGCGTCAACGAATGTAGTTAGTTTTAAAATAGCAGTGTCTGGCCTCGGTGAGTCAGAGGCCTCCTCCTCTTCACAAAGACATGAGAGATGACTCGATGGTGTGGAAGTGAGAAATGCAACAGCACTGCATGATGGGACAACAGAGAAAATGACAGCAAAAGGGCAAAGAGAAGAGGCGATGGGCCTGGGTAACCTCAGCCTGAACAGTCTGAGCTCATAGCATGTCCAGAGCCAGACGGAGCTCAAACAAACAGTCGTGTGCTCAAGAGCCAGACCTCAGCCTTATCAAGCAGACATGAAATGTGCTGCGCTCTTGAACCTGATCTGAGATCTATCTCCACAACCCACAGCCATCATAAGGGTGGTATGTAGCCTTAAATGGGTTGACACGCAGTTGCCAAGTTGTCCAACCCACGCATGAATGACTACAAGAGCAAGCATACAGTTTTTAGGCAACGCATCCAAACGTGTGGCCTTTCAAAGTGTATAGTGTGCTCGATACATGCACACTACAGAGATTCATCTTCATCTAGCGTCTGTGCTATTTCTCTCCAGAAGTCATGACGGATACAAATGTCTTGGTACTCTTTTAAACTAGACTTGCGTGTATGTCTTCATCCCCTCACAGGAGCGCTCGTAAATGCAGGCATCTATTGTTGTTGCCTTCTCCAGTATTTTGTTTTTCCGATTTTGTCAGTGTCGCACCTTCAGGATCAACTAGTTAGAGCAAAAATAATTCAGTGTGCATATGGTTGTGGCTGTATATGGAGGAGGACAAGAGGTTAGAAAAATCACATGATGCACTGTATGAATATCCTAGCCAGTGGGCTTTTCAAACTATTATCAGTTATTAATCTATTAAATAGATTAAATTAGGTTAAATAAAATAAAAAATTTATAAACCAAAGTATAATTTGGGCTTAAGGCAACTCTAGAAACACCGTTCAATTAGGAACAACGTGAAACCATAATGATCCTGAGGGCAGATAATTCAACAGTCAACAAAAGACGACAGGTATAAGCCAAAACAGCACGCACAAAACACACCAGCAAAACAAGACAGCGTTGACAAGATCTGCATCACATCACAGAAGATTTGTAAAGCAGCTGAGGCATGAAAGGCCCGTTTGTGTCGCACACCCAAACGGAGAAAGTGAGGAGATGCTGTGAAAACACGAGCGAGTGCTAAAGGCAAGTCGTTACAGGCACTGCTATCTATAATGGGTGTGGAAACATGAGCGAGGGTGTTGTGATCATGCTCAGATGACGTTCTGAAGACATGACATAATGAGAGAGTCTACTACTGTACATGAGTGTGTTCCACACCAGTGAAGCACAGCGCTCTCTCCAAACACGTCTGAGGAGGCTAGACTTACACTCAGCTCAGGCCAGCATGTCACAACAAGCAGAATGTGAAAATAATATTACACAAGTCCATTATCTCTGTGTGCCAGTGCAACTGAATCACAAAAAGCACACTAAACAAAAGTACAAGCCTGCACCTATTGAGAAGATGCTGTACCTGCAATCATGAGGGTCACGGTGTGTACAGTACGAAAGTAAAGCATTCGTTTGTGTCAGACCAGGAAAAGTTGGAGTAAGTGTAGATCCCAATAATCACAATATAATACGGAAAAAAAATAATACAACTATAAGTATATATTTCAAATGTCATGCAGTCGTTTATGAAAATAAAAATAAAACATAAAATAAAAATTTTAAAACTCCTAGCTCCTAAAAACTCCTCTCTCTGCATCTCAGGTTTGGAAAGTGCATCTGCAGGCGAGGTTAAGTGGGTTTGACTATTTGTGGCCGGCCATGATTGGAACGATAAACAACACAAGCAGTGCTGGCAGGCCACCATTACCCTCCGTATAACCAGCCTCTGGCCTTCAAACAACACACTAAACGCTACATTTACACTTTCAATATTTTAAGATGAATAAAGGGGATTTTAAGGGTGAATGAAAGAAAACTGTCACAAAGACAGTTTTAAAGATAAATCTTTTTTTGTCTATAGTTGTTCTCAGTGGATGCTTAAATATAACACTATTTGTAGCAGACGTCGCCAAGTTATTAATGATCAAACATCCCAAACATGTTATTAAAACGATTGGAGACCTGAAGCCAGCCTTGTGAAAAAGAAGTAGGCTTTAGCATACTTTCAAAAATAGTGTGGAAATAATATATTTTAATGAAAGAATACTTAAGTTTGAACTGAATGTTTTGGACACTTAATTGCAAAAGGTTAAAACAATTATTTAAAATGTACTTTAATTTGACATAATTACAAAGTGCACTTTTAAAAAGTGTGTAAACCCTTTAGAACCTGAAGCTAAAATAAGTGTTTCTCACATATTTAGATTTTTGGACTGTAAATTCTAAAACAATGTGCTATCTTCATGTGCAAGGTGTCATCTTTTTCAGAAAAAAATTAGCTTTCAACAAATTACAGTTATTGACCATTACTGTGTGTGGTGAGTTTGTAAATATAATTTAAATAGACAAAAAAAAAGGCAAAAAAAAGAAAAATCACGAACGGAAGAAACTAACACTTTAAAGTTGAAAAATGAACTATAATACATATATACAAGTCTTTTTTGTGACATTGGGTTTCACAGTTTTCATATAGGACACTTTTTTTCATACACACACACACACATATATACAAATGCATGCATACATAGGCACGCACACATACACATGCACACACTACATGCTTAGATACGTGAAAGAGTAACGGCCAATCGCCTCCCACGTTTCATTAAAAATCATCCCAATCCCCTCTTCTGCTGTCAACACTTCTTTCGCCATGTATTTGTTCATTTCTTTTATCATTTTATGCAATCCAAAACACTCTAACCTGTTCAAATCCTTCCTTCCCCGCTCTGCCAGAAAGCTGCTGTCATGTCCTGACGGATTTACCGTAACAAGCCGTATATTGCCGAAAGCGCATGTTGTCTACTGTCAGGGGCAATTTGAATGGTTTTGATAGTGCAAATGGTTGAAGAGTTACGGTAAAATGAATACAGCTTGCTGGTGTGTGTCGGCGACGACACAGCCGGTTTAAAAGGGTTAAAGTGCCCCTATTATGGTTAGCGAACAACTTGACACCCCCACAAACACGTCTACTTCTGTTAATCATCAATCGGTAAGCATTAGGAAGTCTCTGGATGGACCTGAAGTTTCCGACATGTGCTGTACACTGTAGACAGGGGTTCTCAACCCTGGTCCTCGAGGGCCACTTTCCTGCAGAGTTTAGCTCCAACCTTGATCAAACTCACCTGCCTGTAGCTCTCTCGTAATCCTGAAGAGCTTAATTAGCTGGTTCAGGTGTGTTTGATTAGGGCTGGAGCTAAACTCTGCAGGAAAGTGGCCCTCGAGGACCAGGGTTGAAACGCCTGCTGTAGACGATTACAGCAGACGGGGCCATCTGACCAATCAGAGCAGAGTAGACCAATCACAACAGACTGGGCCATCTGACCAATCAGAGCAGAGTAGACCAATCACAACAGACTGGGCCATCTGAACAATCAGAGCAGAGTAGACCAATCACAACAGACTGAGCCATCTGACCAATCAGAGCAGAGTAGACCAATAACAACAGACTGGGCCATCTTACTTCTACACACACACACACACACACACACACACACACACACACACACACACACACTCCAGCTCCACACACACACACACACTCCTGCTCCACACACACACACACACACACACACACACTCCTGCTCCACACACACACACACACTCCTGCTCCACACACACACACACACTCCTGCTCCACACACACACACACACTCCTGCTCCACACACACACACACACTCCTGCTCCACACACACACACACACTCCTGCTCCACACACACACACACACTCCTGCTCCACACACACACACACACTCCTGCTCCACACACACACACACACTCCTGCTCCACACACACACACACACTCCTGCTCCACACACACACACACACTCCTGCTCCACACACACACACACACTCCTGCTCCACACAGCAGGCCGTATTTCAGGAGCCGAACGTTATCGTGAACACCCATCATGAGTCGGTTTCCATTGATTTGAATTATTAAAGTCACATTGGTTCTGATGTGAATCATGGCTGGATATGACACCTCAGTCTGAATAAGTCTAGTGGAGGATAAACTCAGAGCTTCCACAGAGAGGAAGATGTTCAGTTCAGACATGTCAAATAAAGCCTATGGTTTACTAAAGATAAAGTTGTAATAAGCGTTCTAGAGTCCACACCACTGCTATAGCGATAACATCACAGAGGAACGATATCATTAGCATTACTCTCACGCTGCGGCCCAGTTCACACACTTACACTACGCCCTGAAGTATGTGCTCTTTGTGTGAGGAAAAACTGCATACTTCTGAGTGTGTAGCAGAAGAGCAGAAGAGCAGACGAGCTTCAAGACATGCCATCAAACCATGAAACTGAGTATTTAATGGACACTGTGTCACAGAGTTACGGTGCATCCCGTCACTGTAAACTGGACTGTCAATCATCTTCTCAGTTAAAATCCTCCACAATACATTTCATTTCCTACCGTATTGGAGAGTTACTACTGGCATGTGAATCTGCCAGTTGTGGGTCTTTCAGGCGCAGGACTGTCCTCATATTTTTGCATAATGCATTTAAAAATGAATGGCCATACGGATCTTCCTAAAAAATTACATTGTTGTTGCAGATTAAATATAACATGGATTACATTAAATAAATATTTTTTGTCAGGTTAAATGTTGATTATTAGTCACTCAAACCGTTGCACGCGCACATTATCATGTTTGTAGTTTAACACTCATGTTTGTAGGAACCAAATCCTCCAGAGAGCAATGGGTTGTGGGTAATTTTAGCCGTTACAGTGAGCGCGGATCTAAGTAGTAGAGCATCCAGGGACCTGTGGCATACTCTTTTCAACATACTATGCTTTGGGACACACTTGGTTAGTATAGGATAGATAGGATGGATAGTATGGACATTTGGAAACAGGGTAAGTGTGTGTTCTCTCAGTGAACCCTAGTGCAGATCATTTAATGTGTAACTTAACAATAAGTGTGAACACTGCCATCTGAACCAAACAAGCAGACCGAGACGCTGAAAAGATGGGTCTCACTCCACTTACAAATGAAGTCTGGTGCAGTTCAACAGAAATATGAACTCAACACGGGTCAAAGACATCTAAACGAACCAAAAACAGACATGATGTCACACGATGAGACCCTAAAAAGGACAGAATGCTTAAGCACACCTGTTTTTCATCATCAGAGTCGCGATGTTGCCCATCACAGTTCAGTACAGGCGTCAGAACCTCGACTCCTCGCAGCAGATCTTCGTTTGTGTGTGTGTGTGTGTGTGTGTGTGTGTGATTCCTGCCGCTGTTTTGACTCCTTTACACACTTTATAAGCTCTTCACGAGTTCTCAGCTGCTCAAAATACCATCATATATAGGCTGAGCACATACAACGAGCGCATTTAGCCCAGAACACAGCTTTGTTTTAGATGTTCGGCAAGTTCCGTCTCAAAATATACGTCATAAAAGCTGACCAATCAGGTTGTGAACATATTCCAGTGCCTTTAAGTTCGGTGTTAAAATGCCAGTGTGAACGCTAAGCGGACCACAATATGAATACAAAACATGCATATTTCCAAGAAATTGGCATGTTAATTTTTTATTTTTTTTAAGATTTCTTATTTTCCTCTTGGATCATATTTTGCACTAACAAAAAGAAAATATGAGTATCAAAACATCCGACTGAGAGTAAGGGTCTCTACACTGGAAAATTCCCACTATCCTAGATGTTATGCAAGCAAAAGCAGCTTCAAGCCTGCATGTTTTATCTAAAACGGTTTAGTTCACCCTCCATCAGTTCCAAGAAGAGCATCATATTTATCATAAACCCTCTGAGATCATATTCCTGCTGACGCTGTGGTTTGTGAGATGCTACATAAAGACCCTACAGTAATCACACAGCCAACATGAGTGCAGTTCAGATGGTAACCGGGCCGGTGTTTAACAAGCTCACTGTATGTGGTTAAGGGCAAATTACATCCTTGTTTAACAGTGTGAAATGACTTCCTTCTGAGACTGAAAACAACATGAGAACCATTACATATGAGAAACATAGAGCATAATTTATGCTCCGTTAACATAATGTTGCAATGCACCCTCAATTACTTCTTTGTTTAATCTGTTCCAGTAAATTACATTTTATTTTAAATTTTTTTCATAATGAGCAAATTATCCTCAAATAAAAGAAAGCTGAGAATGTGCGTTAAAGACCACATTATACATGCTATAAACAGCTGGTCTAGCACTGCTGTATTGGAGTTGTATTTCATAATGCACTGCCAGCTGAACCATTAGTGAGTGATTAGGACTCATCCACACAGTCCTAACAAACACACCACATGGAAGACATTAGATGGGTCATATTTCACCCCAAACGTACTGCGATACAGACCCATCCTGTTTCTGTGTTTACAGAATATACGTTGATGCATTGTGGTAGTCAAGCAATCGGATTGGGCGTGTGTAAAGGTGCCGAAAGACACGTCATCCAACTATTTATGCAAAATATACATTAACTTTTGAACATTTATCTGTGCTAAAACAAAGAACTGCAAATATTAGGAGGACCCTGATGAAGTTGATGATTCTCCTAAACAAACACTGATTCTTTAAGACTTTAATATACCATCTTGAATGATTATCTGCCATAACACACACACAGATGGTGTCTTTCAGAGCCGGCGATGGCTCGGGCAGAGTCCACACCAGGGTTTAAAAACACACATCTTTCTTGTAGTTGAGAAGTTTAATTCACCTATAAATTATTTTGAACACTCCAATGCCTGAAACTTTTGCACAATCCAAAGGCATGAGTCACATAACAGAAATGGATGCGTTCTGAATGTACACATTTTTCAAGAATCCATTAGTGGATTATTAATGGAATCAACACAGCAGAACTGGTCTGGAAAGGCATTATCATAAAGCATATTTCTTGCTCAACTGATGTGAAATTTAAAATACTCCTGCACTATCAATCAATCAATCAATTAAAATAGTTTTAATATGTCATAAAAATGTAGATGGTCACTTCATGTCTCTCCATAAATGAGAAACTCTAAAGGACAATCACTATTGCGATAAAGTTTTAATAATCTTTCTAATTCTATGAGAATGTCGTCACCACAGCTGTAACTATAACGACACTTATCTGATAATCGTTGGACTCACTATTAGAATGATATTTCATTGATTTTGATTTCAATGATTTGATGAATGTCAATGATTTTCCAGCGGATGAACGATAAACGCATTTACATCCAATCAGAATCCACTCGGTCTGGACGCTAATATAGTTATCGTTCTTAGTGTAAACTAGTCTTAAGTCACTGAGTCAGTATAAATAATTAGGCAGATCTGTAGTAAAACTCTGAGGAAAGCGTATTATGCAGAAAGATGAGGCTTGCCTCCAAATTACAGTTGTGTTTAATAAAAAAAAATGAAAACCATTTATTTAATTTGTAAAAAAACAAACTAAAAACACATGTAATTTAGCACCTCTGAGCACTGGACAGGTGTTTCCGCTCTCAAATACTGTGCAGAAGGACTTCTGGTCCTGGAACAGCCAGAGGCTCAATAAAGTGAATAATTAGGCTGACTTTGGCCAGGAGTTGTGGGAGCGAACGGAGATGAATATATGAATAAGCATGTTATTGGTCTGGAAAGCAAGGCGATTTACATGCACACACTCACTGACAAATAAAGACCAAGTTGATCAAGTTTAATAAATTCATTAAATTCTGATAAAATTCACAAATCCATCTATTACTGGTTTTGAGCTCGCTTAAATGTGCTCTCTACTAGTCGCCTCATTCCACTCACCATTTGTTGTACACGTACTACAACAACAATCATGCTACTAAACAAAAATTATAGTGCTTTAAAAGGTGCTTTTTTTTTACCTTAAAATACATTCTTCAATCTCAGTTTAATACTCAATCTATAACAGTGGTTCTCCACCCTGTTCCTCGAGGACTCAAGCTGTTCACTTGTAGATTCACGTTCAACCAGCTTGCATTTAAAGTTAATATGAGCATTGATATTGCATAATAATGCTAGTTTATCTCATTTTTGCATCAGTTTTTTGAGCAAACTGAAAAGGTTATATATAATTACTTACTATACGCCAAAACAAGTTGTGTATATGTGCTGAGAAAGAAGAAATCTCACAGAGCGAACACTAATGACTGCAATAATGACTTGACAATACTTTTACAACAAAATATAAATTAAAAACACTACATAGAGCTAAAACATGCAATATTTCCCAATAACAAACATTCATGTCATCATGACTCCCCCCATTCTTTGACTCAAAATACAAATTATTCAAGATTATTCTATTTTTCTGAGACACCCAAGTCTGGATTCACGGAAAACTCATTAAGAAGTTACGAAATTTCTGGGTTTAATTTTAAGATGTTTTTAAGAATCTCTTGATTTTTTTTCTACATTTCTTAAATTCCAAAATTCTGAAGAAAATGATTGGCTTTCATTCAACTCAATGACAAACACCTCAAAGGCCTGCAGATCACTGGCACAATATTGTCTTGATGGGAGTTCAGCACACGAGTCAAGTTTTTAAACGCATGTTCTTTAGTGACGTCTCTCTGGTCCCGGTATCTTATCAGTTCCCGGGCCGCCTCTACTCACGGGCTGAACCTGCGGCCCAGATCAGGGATCAGCACCACACTGGAGCGAGGCCAACAAAAGGCCCAGTGTCGAGACCTGGGAAAAGACGCTGATCTAATTATTTTGGCTCGGGGTGCCTGCGAGCACTCAAGCCTCTGAATCACCACCTTTCACAGCGGATTCTCCTTTCTCAGTGAGTTGCTGGCCTGGCAACTGTCTGCACGCAGGCACTCATAAAGAGGTGATGTCTGCGTACGCCGAGCCCCCGTGGGAGCGTCCGGCTCCAGGACGGGGGAAACACACCCTCGGCCAGACGGAGAATGTAGAAGCTTGTTAACACTCCATCTCGTCCTCTGGAGAACCGTTTAGGCAGGAACCGGTTGCCAGATTCATAAAATCAACGAGTGGATAAAGAGGAGAAACTTTGGAGAAGCTGAAAAACAACACCGTTAAGTTTAACTGTAACAAATCGAGAAGGACATTGCATTCTCTTCCACGGATTAGATGTTTAGTGCATGACCATATATGAGAAACTGTGCTTTTAAAAGAGGGATTCTGTTCTTTCTGGGTTTTCTGACTAGGCACATTCCTCCTGGCCTTATTCAATCGCTCAATCGTCAGATCTGATCTGCAAAAAGACACCAAGACAGTGCACTCCCAGACCTGGATCACCAGCACATCTGCTGATGCACTTATTAGCAAGAGGTGCCAAGCATGAAAAACAGCTCCTGGTTCCTGACAAGCACATAAGCAATGACCTGGTGAAAGGATCGTTACCGCATTCCTCAGACGCTTGTTTTCTTACCTTGCTCTTTTGAAGAATAAAACCCTCAAAACAAGTTTCCTTAGCTCCAGTTACACAACAGCTGGTTGATATGGTTAGTGAGGTCAGCAGTGGCTCATGACTTCGAGATTCACTTCTTCCAATAGTGTTAAAGGACATCTGAGACATGGATCAAAGCTTGCATTGTTGCAAGTTGGCAACTAAAGGCAACAAATCACCAATGCCAACAATTCACCAAAGCTCAAAATGACGTCCAATCCTACAATATCATGTGACAACATCAAATCAAGCCCTGCAATTACTGACCATGTACTCATTCTCCGAAACACTGTAGGGGCGCAGAATCAGTTTTCTGTAACTACTGTAACTAACACCTTAAAACATCTCTTTTTAATAGTCACTAGCCGCTTTGCCCTTCAAATGGCACAAATTGAAATTGCGAATAGAAAATACACCCATTAGAAACACGTAAATTTTGCAAAAACTCCCATATATCGCTAAAAGTGTTTACGCTCGCATGAGGTGATTCCTCAGGCAATTCGAAACAGGAATATTTCACAAAACTGCAAAGGAAATAGTTTTTTCCACGCATTTTCAGGTCACCTGACCTCCGTAAAGGCCGATCATTCTTTAAAGGCGGCGTGGGTGTTTGGACAGAGGAGGACGAGACAGAGTTCTTCATTAAACTCATAAAAGACAAAAGAATTACGGGAATACTGGATTCTAAACAACAAAGACATGCCATGATCAAGGCCTTGAAGCAGACATGAGGGAGAAACACCTCATATGAGCCGCTCACAGGTATAAAGGGCTTTCCTTACCATTAACGCTTGGATAACACACATACGTCTCCTTCCTTTAAAGATAATGGCTAGTGCGGTGGCTGGATATACGTAAACCAACCAACATCCGTCGCCATGATGTTTTTAAATGACTTATCCCAGAGGAAAAAAATTTAAATGTTTTAGTCGCATAACTTCGGTTCATTGAAACGCATTATTTCGCAATAGTTTTTTATTGACATTTAGAAAATATCGCAAATCTGTAATGGAAACGCGGCACTGAAACCTTTTTTAAGAGAAACTTGATTTAATTCAGTATTACCATAATGCCATGACATAATCCACAACTTTGTACGAACAAAAACTGTTTAGATATCAGCTGTTTTTGTTTGTTTGTTTGCTTTATAAATGGACTGCTATAGAAACATGTTCTATAATGCTGTGGTTGTGTGGTGAGGTTCTCACACTGACTTTACACATATACCCTGCAAGGCCACTGGAAGTTGGTCAGCTTGTAACCAAAAAGTGAATTGCCAAAGACCCAAAAGCAGAACGTCCCGCTGTACTTTTTCACAATATGTCCCACCATGTACATGCTGGTTAACAACCTGGGAGATTTTGGGTGTAGTATGTATTTAACAAGAGTGTTCAGGATTGCAGGTTGCATATAAAACAAGTACAGACACTATATAAACATTTGAACAAACTGATCTGAGGTCTCAAAAAGCCTCACTCGTTCCCGGAGAGATAATCCAACAATTGTTTCAAATTACCAATCCTTTAGTAGTCATTTAACAAATCAAACAAGAAATTCCCAAAACAATTTCAGTTACTCAGTTTCACAAAAAAAAACACAAGTGCTCACAAGGGTTTCTTACATAATCATCAATCGAATCTGTTTTTAATACAAGAACTTGAGGACCACCATCACACAGTAAACAACTGCTGGCGAGACCATTGGAAACAGGCTTGAGAATAGATGGTATAAGAGCAAACATTTGTTTGCAGTTTTCCCCCCCTCGAGGCCTGAGCAGAACCGGCCAGATCTACACCAGCCAGCTCCTCTAACAAAGACAACTTTAGATCTCTAAACCAATTAATCGGGGGATAACGATTTGAAATCAATGAAGGAAGATGCTGGAATCAGAAATAGTATTTTCATGAGAACATGCTGCAATAATCGTCGTTTCTCCAACTTTGAAATATGATTTTTTTTACAGTGCTATATCTATATATCTTTACATTTATTAATATCCATCCATCCATATTTAAATGTATTTCCATCTATCCATACATCCTATATCCATCCATCCATCCATCCATCCATCCATCCATCCATCCATATTTAAATGTATTTCCATCTATCCATTCATCCATCCATTCATCCATCCATCTATCCATCCATCTATCCATCCATCCATATTTAAATGTATTTCCATCTATCCATCCATCCATCTTTAAATGTATTTCCATCCATCCATCCATCCATATATCCATCCATCCATATATGATATATCCATCATATCCATATGCTATTGTTTGCCATTAGTACAGTACATACTTTAGGAATTAAATAAACAAGTCTGCCAACTGCTAACTGAAATTAGCCAATGTAAGATAATCGATTGTGAAGATAACACTGACTGTTAAGCCAATTTTTGATCGAGAAGACCATTGCCACCAGTATTCTTGATTATATACGTCGCTCAGGATGCTTTTGGGAAACGCAGCCCATGTCAATGGATGTACAAGTTTTGTTCTTAAATTTAATTTTTTTCAAAGTTTGTCAAAAATGTAAAAAAGTTGTTGACCACTGTTTAGGATTCACCTTAAAATTCAGTTAGCCACGTACAACGTAGACAATGAGGCAAATCTATTTAGAGCACATTATTTTATAAATCAAAATACGATATTTGCCACCAGATTCTTGTACCGCACAGAGAGGGCCAATGATATATTTCCCTATCGATATTTTGTTATTGAGTTATAGAAAGCATCAAAATGAGTGCATTAATAATAATAATAATAATAGTAATAATAATAAGTTTTATTTATATAGTGCCTTTCAAGAACCCAAGGACACTTCACATAATATTGACCGTTACAAATATACAATCAAGATATAACATGAACATGCAGACAGACAGTGGTCATATTACATACGAGAGAAAACCAATGTAAGGCATGCATGGATCTGACATTTAAAGTATACAATCAATTAACAGAGCGATGTGTAATTAAATGAGTTCTGAGATCAGTTGTAAAGGTCTGGAGGGAGGAGGTGTTGTGGGAGTTTGTCCCACCGTCAACAGTACAGAGTTAATCTAAGGTACTGTGAGCGAGTTTTCAGAGCTTGATCTCAGTGTACGGCAAGGGACATATGGGTTTATTCATTCTGAAAGGTGACAAGGTGACAATCATGACAAAACTAGGACACAAGTGAATGTGATAGATAACAAGGAGCCAGTGAAATTGCTGTAGGATGGGAGTGATGTGAGCTGATCTTCTGTTCAATGTAAGGGCACGAGCAGCTGCGTTTTGAACTAGTTGAAGCTGAATTAATGGTTTTAGTGGGTAGGCCGTAGAACAAAGTGTTACAATAGTCCAGACGTGAGGTTATAAAACATGGACAACAGTTTCAGCATCTTTGAGATTTAACGAAGGTCGTATACGGGCGATATTACGGAAAAAACAGGCCTTAACAAGCTGATTGATGTGGGGTTCAAGACATCATCTGGAATCAAATGGTTCCCCAAGATTGCGTATAGTAGGTGAAGGATAAACTATGACTCCATCAATATGAATGGGGAATTCATGTTGGGAGAGACAAGGGATTTAGGGCCAACGAATAGGATTTCAGTTGTTTTAGTGATCAGTTTTAAGTGTGTGATTGACTGGACTAGTGTTTTTATGGGAAACATTTGTCACTAACAAGGGAAGTGCAGAACATGAAACAGTCTTTCACACTAAAAACTGAGTCAGGAGAGATGGGATTTCATACGAGTAGAGTATTTTTTTTTTCAGGGCAAAAGTGTAATTACATGGCAGCGTACGAGCTTTGCTCAGATCTTCCATACAAATGATGGGATAATAACAGCTCTCTCCACAGACATAAACCCCCTCTGGGCACTGTGTTTATCTGCAGGAATGCTGGTAGTCATAACAAGACTAAATATATAAAGTGTAATAGGTCATCAAATAAAATGAGGAGCATAGTGCAAATGTGATCATGTAATCAAGTGAAGTCACCTTTATTTATACAGCGCTTTTACAATACAGATTGTTTCAAAGCAGCTTTACAGAGATAACAGGAAAATAATGCAACAAAGTTTGTTTCCAGGGAAAATAGCGTCACAGTCCAGCTAAAGTAAGTTCAGTGATGGTTCATTTTTGTTGTAAAAAAGTCATTAATTTAGTTCATTTATATATATAGCCGCTCTGTCCATGATGTCATCGTCCAGCTCAGTTCAGTTCTTATATAATGGTGTTTTATAAACCCTTCAACTGCATTTATTGAAATTAACAAAGTCATTGGCTATAGCCTATAGCTTCAAACTGTCATTTTAAAAGATTGGTCAAATAAAAGCTATTTAAAATGTTCATTGAACACAAAATGAACACATCGATGCAAGGGAGAGATGCCAACATCTTGCTTCTTTCAGACAAAGTCAGTGCATTCGTTGGCAAATTGGATCTTTGGAGTGATCAGCTGATTAATAAAAATGCTGACATGTTTATCAACTAAACTTACTTTGTGCAAGAGACAGGGATAAATATCTCTCATTTGATGAACTGACTGAAAAAAACTATTCAGACGTTATTTCAGTAAGGATTTCAGTTAATTTGCTTGGGTCAGAGATCATTTCAGTTGTCATGGAGGAGCAGTTAGTAAAATTAAAGAAGACACCAGATTGTGACACTTCTTTAGCTTTTGATCTCTGCCTTCATTTTGGTTGAGTCCTCAGTTGTCTGACGCCACCCTAAAATTACTTCTTCCATTAGCGTCAACTTATCTGTGCGAGGCCGGGTTTTCAAAAATGACTGCCTTGAAAACCAAGTACCTGATTGATTATGTCATGGCTAACGAGACGCGCCATTTGTCCCCGTTTGCATCATTCGTATGCAACTGTTTTTTACAATGCAAGATTAATCTAATGCAACACATTTTGCATGTAAAATAGTATGTTATTACAACCTAGTTTTCTTGTTCAAAGTTGTTCAGAAACATTTTTGATAATTCATGTTCCATACCTGTCCGTTATATAGCTTTGTTAAAGTCACAATTTACAAAAAAAAATAAATAATAATATATATATAAAAGTTATGAAAAGTAATAAAAAAGAGAGAATGGTGTGCCACATGATAGGGGAGGCTTGGGGGGGGAATTTAGTTCCAAAAGGTTGAAAATCTCTGCTTTAAAGAATGCAGAAGCAGCGCTTTGAAATTACTTTGAATGAAAGTTTAAAGATCAACAAAAACATTGTGGCTTGATTGATTCTGCTGTGTTGTGGCTTTTGTTTGTTATTTAAATTTCATTGTGGTGTGCACTGTGCACACTTGCACCAGACAGTTTGGTGCTGAGTTAGATGACAGAGAATGCATCATACTTTAAACATACTAAGTAATAATGTTTATGCGCATTAAAACCAGAAACGAATGAAAATGTAAAATAATAATAATGTATGTAGGCTACTCTCAAATAGGATGAAGAATCCAGTCATATTAACAGCATTTCCATTACTCTTCAAATTGAGCAAATTGAAAATGTGAATTGAAAATACGCCCAATGGAAACACGTCAATAGGGCTACACAATATATCGAAATTATCGAAATATCGCAAATGTATATATCGCGATATGCATATCGCAACGGCTTGCAATAACTGGGGTCATGAACAAAAGACAAAGAGAAAATCACTCACTGCTCTTGGCTGAATAACTTTTGTAGCTTTAATAATAATCAGTATATATTTAAATCATGCAGTGAAAACTAAGCAGTGTTTTATTTTTACATTTGATTTAAACCCTGTGGTTTACACTGATGTTAAAATAACACTTCTTATGCTACAAAAAAACACTGCTGTTCACTTTAAGAAGTTGTAGGGATGTTTTCTTGTCACAAAAAGAATGTGAAACACATGTAGGTTGTATAATTTTAAATATATTTTAAAGATAATTTAAGTTTATTTTACACACTTTAAGCATTATCGTATCGCATTTCGAAGGTCACATTATTTAATGAGTTATCGCATATTGCATTTTTTCTTCAATATCGTGCAGCATACACGTCAATTTCGCAAAAACTCCTATTTATCACAAAAAAAGTGTTTTACGCTCGCATGAGGTGGTTTTTCAGGCAATTCGAAAAATAAATATTTCCCAAAACTGCAATGGAAACAGTTTTTACGCATTTACAGGTCACCTGACGTAGATGACGTGGTATGTTTGGACAGAATACGAGACAGAGTTCTTTATTAAATTCATAAAAGACAAAAGAATTACAGGAATAATGGATTTAAACATCAAATAAATGCCACAATCAAGACCTCGAAGCAGATATGAGGGAGAAACACCCAGAAACACCTCATATGTGCCGCTCACAAGTATAAGAGTCGTTTTCCTCAGCGCATAACTTACATTTTATGGTAATATTGATATCTGTAAATGTTACAATTATGTGAGCAGTAACAGTAAAGGCACTATTGTTGGAATAGCCCATTAATGTAGTATAATTACTATATTCAGACGAGTTAATTTCATGCCTTGCACAAGTCAACATTTTGTCGTTTTAATTTCTGCTTTAAAATAGTAAGCAATCAGTCAGGTCATTTTAGGTTTGAAATCTTTGTATTTTTGCCCATAATGTAGGCTACAGCATATATCAATCAGTGTATTTGTTTTAATATAGTTTAGGCTATTGCACATTGTTTGGAGGACAGCAGTATATTTATTTTTATGTAGCCTATAATATTTATTTATTTATTTTTTCATCCGATTAATCAGATCAGATAATCGATTATCAAAATAATCATAAGTACCAGCCATTTTACTATCACTTTTGGTCATTTCAGCTAACTTCAGTAAATTATACATTGGTGCGTTTTAAGAGTTTAGCAAAAATGGAGGCAGAGGCATGTTATTCCAATGAGCCTGCATGTGTCACCATGACAATAGGCGCGTTTCCATTACAGATTTGCGCAAAACTTTTACAATTTTTTCTAAATGTCGACAAAAAACTATTGCGAAACGTCGTTTCCATTAACCGATGTTATGAGACTAAAACAAAATTTTTTCCTCTCGCAATAAGTAAAGTCATTCCAAAAATCATGCCAACGGATGTATGTGTGTTTTCCAAGCATTAATGGTAAGGAACACGTCAGACAGAGGAATTAAGCAGCACGCGCATTTGTCAAACCACGACAGGACGAGCGGTAAACGCTTATAAATGCTTTTGTTGAAGCGCTTATAAATATAAAGTGTTCTCATGTCTCGGACAACTGGGATCGTACCTTTCCCGAAGCAGCTCACACGGTGTTCCACCTATTTTCCATAATGCTGTTGTGTTGTCCATAGAAATGGGTTACTCACTACTGTAAAGCGACGACTTGACTGGCAGTGGCTGTGGCTGACAGTTTCCGAACACAGCGCGCAGACACTACTAATCGATAAACAAATTCGTTATCGATTATTTTCATTATTTTACAAATTGTATTTATTTTCATACAGATTACGTGATTAAAGGGCAGATTCATTAAGACTTATATTTGCACGCAGTGGTGTATTTCAGTAAATGTAGACTGTCTGTAGCCTACTATCTTTTTGGCTTCTTAGTTTTACTGAGTATCAAAGATATTAGCAACTTTTACTCTCTAATTGAGTACATTTTTTAACAAGTATATGTAGCTACTCTTTACTCCAATACATTTGTGATGAGTAATGCAATTACTCCTTACATTTTGCATGGCACCTAACTTTTTCTGCAGCAGTTTATTGCTGCTATAAATAAGCCATATCGCCATCTACAGGGCACTGAAGGTACTATAACTTGTGTGTTTTGCCCTACTCACCAAACTTGACAATAAGGCTGCTTTACGCGATTTTGAGTGCATTAGCGGGTATGTGCTCAATCACAAGGGGTATATGAGAGGAGGCCAAAACCAGTACGTCCAGTGCAAGTAGGCTTTGACTATTTTACTTAACATTATTTTATTTATCCGTTGTATTGAAGATACTTTTTTAGAAGGATATTGGTTTACTTATGCCCATTTTGAGCACTTGATCTTAACTGAGACTTGAGTGTTTGTAGATGTTTAAGAGGCTGTTTATTTTTGATTTTAGAAAATAAATGTGATCGCTCTCCTCAAAAATCAACTGTTTCTTGTTTTTCACTGTCATGTATCTTAGGTGTTGAGGAGTAGTTCACCTTTGAGCCTAAGTTCAGTATGAGTAAAATACTTAAGTACTATTAAAATGAGATACTCTAAGACTTTTACTCAAGTCGTATTGAAATTGGTCATTTTCGTCATTTTCGTTTGTAAGGTATACTCACGTATGGTTTCAGATAGGGCCTATAGCACTGAGTGTGCTATAGTGCTATAGCTGAGTGCTGAGTACATAGTGAAACCCAAGTCACAACACTCCATTAAAAAAGCTCAGAGACTTGTAGAAGTGAGCTAAAATGACATGTTTGCTCCAGTAAGTGCATGTTTATCTCACATTTGATGTTTGTTAACACTATTGGTTAGGTATAGGGAAAGGTTTAGTGTAGGATGAGCATTGTTTTCAAACTCTAAATTAACATTTTAACACCATTCACATTTAATTTCCGAACTGCCGCAATATGTAGCCTACACAAACCAAAGTTTTGGGGAAAACTGAACATGTTTTTAGCGCCACTCACGCAAGCAGCATTATTTATTTATTAACTGGGAATAAAATTAAAGCATTACAAATTATCTTTATGTAGGAGATTTATGAGAATTAGAGACAATTAAACCTTCTAATAATTCATCTTAGAATTAAAATTCTCAAAATATTTTTTTAAAAATAAAAATTTAAAAAAAAAAAAAAAAAAAAAAAGCAGTTATCCAAGTCACACTTGCACACAGGGCAAGTACAATATATTAATATTACATTTTATCTCAAAGCACACTGCAGGAAGGAATCAAAAACAGGTCTCTGTTATTGAATTCAGTCAGTCAGTCAAAAGAAAAGAAAAGTTCTCACAAAAATTCTCATCAGTTGCTCACTCTCAGATCTTTTTTTAAACATAGTCTATATGGAATGCAGAAAGAGTTATTTATAAAAGAATTTCAAAGCAGCTCTTTTATATATAGTGAAAGTGAACGGTGACCACAGCTGTCAAGATAGATCTTCAATGAAAAATGGCTAACAGTATATTTCAGTACTCACACAAAGCTATCATATGGCTTCAGAAGACATGAGGAATACTTTAATATTGTAATGTCATTGCGGGTTTTTATTTTATTTGTATTATTATTATTATTATTATTTTATCTCCTTCTTTTGGAACTTTGTCCCCATCCACTTTCACTGTATGGAGGTGAGCAGTAACATCTCCCTTTGTCTTTCATGGAAGAAAGAACCACACCAGGTTTGGAATGACATGAGGACGAGTAAAATTACAGAATTCAAATTTAATCAATCAATCAGTCCATCTCTGAAATGGCACACTCAACTCTGCAAGAGGGATGACAATAAATCGAGAGACAAAGATTCTAACATTGTGTTTTTGCCTAATTAGTATAACTCAACGTCACATACTAACTGATTGAATCCAAGTGAGTCAGTCAAGCAAAAACAGAGAGGAAAAGCACAGATGAACGAACATGCCCTCCCGCAGAGAAAACAAGTTAGTAACTGATTGAAGACTGAGCTGGTGACTATAATGAAAGACTTGGGAGAGGCATGAATTCATGAGAAATTCATGGCAGCTTGCCGAAACGGCACCGAAATGTGGTGAAATGTGCTCCATTTGATTTAAAGCCCTGCTTGAACATTAAAGGCTTGTGGTGAGAGTGCAGGGAGATGTTCGGCGTCTGAGCAAGTGTATTCTTATGCCAGAGATTCATTAGAGATACATGGTCTGATGAAGAAAGGAAGACAGAGATAGACAGCGCAAGTGGTTGTGTGGTGTACATCTTTCAACATGCTTAATGTGTGTATTGTCAGCATTAACTGAGGCACACCTCAAAATCCAGATAAACCTTCTAATATTATCAAAACTATTATCTCCATCTAGCGCAGCAACTCTCACCCCTCTGGGAACACCCCCAAAAACAACACGTCTGCTGCATATCCATTAACACTTGTTGACCTGTGAACAACATGGCGGCTTATAAAAGCGTGTTGGAACTAGGTCCGACTTTCATAACATTCATTTCCTTCATCAGAACCCCATATTTCCCGCAATATTTGTGCATATTGGTGCAACTTAGTAGCCTAATGTTGTTTTATTACGTTTTTTTTTTTTTATTGATCAAACGTAGGCCTACAGTAAAGAAATATAATACAAAATAATTTGTATTTCAAATAAATGTTGTTCTTTTGAACTTTCCAATCATCAAAAAATCATCAAACTGCATCATGGTTTCTACAAAAAATATCAACTGCACAACCTTTTTTAACATTGATTAATAACAAATGTTTTTAATCACCATATTATAATGATTTCTGAAGGATCATGACACTGAAGACTGCAGTAATGTTGCTGAAAATTCAGCTTTGCCATCACAGGAATAAATTGCATTTTAAAATATATTAAGATTAATTGTATAATGTTTCACAATATTACCGTTTTTACTTCATTTTTTTTTTTTTTATCAAATAAATGCAGCCTTGGAGAGCATAAAGAAACTTTTTTTTTAAATAACAATAAGGTTTTTTGGAAATCTTACCAAACTCAAACTTAAAAAAAAATTGTAATCCAAAACTCCCCCAAATAATTTGCAAACATGTGTGGACTAGACATCACTTGTCACGTGGAAAAAGGAAACATTGCATAAAATATGATTTATTAAGAAATATCTGGTACTGTATTAAATCTATGCAGCCATGTTTGTCTACATTGCAAACATTGAGTGCTGCATGGGAGTCAGAGCATGTCATAGCAAATATATTTACAAGACTATACACATGTCCGAAAGGGATGAAAATGAATGACTGATGAACTGAAGGTTTGAGTTGACCATCTACCTCAGTCTTTGTTTGATGTGAATTCAACATAGCAACATCAAATCAACTAAACTCAATAACTCTTGAAAGGTGATTTACTTTGTTTTTGGTTGCAGTGTGTGAATACAAAATATGACTTTTATCGTAGTAGCTGTGGTACTCTTTTTATTTACATTTAGTGCCAGATTTACGAACAAACCCTCTTTTGGCGTTAAAAAAACTATACTATCAGGACTTACTAAAGACACGTAGTGAAGATTTAGTGCTGAAAAGGCATGGACACATTTATTTTTGCAGCTGACCTTATTGCATTTGCATTATAGGAGTTTTCCTTTCAGAAGCAAAATTTATGGGAGGAGAATATTTAATCATAAATAATCATGAAATGTTTGCGTTAGTTAATTTACTTGTATTTGCACCATTATTTACTGCTCCAAAAAAGCATGTCTTAAACCAGACCTAATTTGCGCTGCTCTTGGTAGATTGTGTTGGTCATTATGGATATGATACGGCTGCGTCAGAAATGTCCACCCCCGTCGACGCTTTTTTGGAATTGTGCTCTCACGATAATTTGCCCTGTTCAGTAAATTTGTCCCTTAGTGTCTTTTAGAATACATGCTTTTATCCAAAGAGACTTTCAAAAGAAGAACATCACAAGCAATTAATTATACAAGAGCCAACAACAATAATCAGAGCTATGCCAAGTTAAAGCTGAATTTTCAGAAGCTATTACTACAGTCTTTAGTGTCACATGGAAATCAGAAAAGCGTTCTAATATGCTGATTTGTTGCTCAGGAAACATATCTTATTATCCATGTTGGAAAAAGGTATGAGGTTTATATTTTTCTAGCATTCTTTGATTTCTGTCCCCAACCTTTTGAAAGGTATAGTGGCTATATCTACCTTATTATGAAGTCATTTACTTATTGTGTACTAGTGTCTCTAGAAAGGGTGTCATTCACCCATTGAATTCACTCTTAGCTGCCTTTCCTCTCTCTAAAAACGAAACAAAACAACAACTCAAGCCTCTGAGACCTGCAATAGACAGCACAGAAAATGCACTATACATGTGTGCTATATAGTCTTGGTTAAGACTTGCAGATAATGTCAGTTTAAAGCACCTTTTAAAGGGTTCTTGCACCATATATAAAAGATTAATATCTTGATGTTAAAAGAGGGTTGGACATGTTTCCATCTAACAGACTCTCTATCAGCATCTCTCCGGCGCTCGTACGACACACCATTTATCATTGTGGACAGCGGCAAAGTGAAAGCACATGGCCAATGGATGGGAGAAAGGAAACCATTCACACCTGATGACACTATCAGCTCATCAGGAACATGTAAAGAGAAAAATATACACCCTAAAAATGTAAACTAGCACCTAACCCAACAAAACAACAGGCTAAACACTAATTCCTTCATCCTTTTCGCTACTATATTTAATAAACACCTCCTTCATGGTGCTCAACCATGCTTCAGTGATTGTCTCGATTTCACCATCACACTGAAGGAGAATTGCAGGTATTTGTTTCAATTAGGTCATTGCAAAGGAGAAATAATTATGAAGGTGAGGCCTGTGTTATTACCTAATTTCTTACATATGAAGCACAGCAGATCTATTATGGCCTTTATTTGTATGCACCATCACCATAGTCTCAGTCAGCAGGGTCTCAGATAGTTCACAGACCTATCATGGATCTTCCAATCCATGTTGTGCACAAAAGAGCTTTCTCAAAAATCACAAGACCCGAGCTGAATTTATGAATATCTTCTTAAGGGAAAAAAAAGTTCTTGAGATAAACTATCAGTTAAGGGATAGTTCACCAGAAAAAAAAAAGGAATTATCTCATATTTACTGACCCTCATGTTCCAAACCTGTATGACTGTCTTTCTCTGTGAAACATAAAATAAGATAATTTGAAGAAAGTTTCAATGTTTTTCTTTTTAAATATAATGGCAGTAAATGGTAATCAAAACTTTGGTTACCAACAGTCTTCAAAATTTCTTCTTTTGTGTTCTGAAAAAGAAAGTTAGTCACTCAGGTTTGGAACAAAATGCGGATGAGTACATGATGGCAGAATAGTTTTGGGTGAACTTAAGTTCGTGAGAATGTGCAAGAAAGTGCAATTCTTCCTCCTAAAAAAATCAACAACCTTACATTCACACACATTCTAAATGCCCCAAATTTTGTACAGGTACGCTCGACTATAAATGTATTATATGTACACATACAATGTATTGTATGTAGTTATATTATATTTCTAATGTTTCAATGCTTCAGATTCAAAATAACCCAATACATGTATTAAACATCTTGTCTATTGAGATTTAAGGAAAGTGTGAGGTTATCCTAACTTTAAGAGTCTATTTAAATTATTTACATTTTTACACTTTTTAAATACAGTCATCATTATACAAAAGACATAATATATATTTGACGTCCATGGCATCAAACATTTTAACAAATAATTATAAGCTTCGTTTCAGGCACTTACTAGAAGTCAATGGGATATTATTTATTAAATGCTCTGTACTTATTACCTTTGGATGGACAGAACATCTGACCATAGAGTCTCACACAGTTTCCAATAATTTCTTCAGTTCTGTCTGTAGAACCATTAACTGAGACTGCTGCGCCGCTAACTGCCACTAAATGATTTGCCACGACTCGTCTTAAAAAATCTGTTAGACATTAGCTGAACCCCTCTGCACAAAGCAAAATGTTTCACACTAAAATACGAGTTTAACGGCTATCATTGATATCGGTGTGAAGCGTTACTTGCATCATAAAACTATGTATGATCACATGATGAATACGTGCTGTGATATGCAAATGGGACATAACGATGCCAAATGGAGAATCCGTACGTGGGTTCCCTTGCCCTGGGGGAGTTGGAAGACGGATAGTATAAAGAGGGATTTACAGGAACATTATTGTATTCAGATAACTCCCATGTGAATAAATGCATAGCAATGATAGGAAAATGAACCTCCATGTAGGGCAGAGACTACTGAGACATCATCACCCATGACAAGCCATGATTTATGAAAAGGGAAAGGAAAGTGAAAGGGAAAATGAGCCAGTGAGCACCTAACCTGCACAGATAAGAGGAACGGTTTAGCGGAATAATATTTTCTGAATACAAATCACATACTGAAAATATTTTATGCTATACAATAATAATTTTTACAGAACATCTGCCTAATGGCTAGACTAAACTCAAGCCCAAAAATGACAATTGAATAGGCATCGGACGGATATGGATGAAAAAACCTCACCTCAATTCTACACTATGAACTCACAGAACAATGGAAGGCGAATACACAAAGAAAAAGAAAAAATGAAAACACGCAGTGAAAATGACAAATGGGCAGCTTCAATAATGTTATTGTATAACTCCATCCTCAGCGGCGGTTTGTCAATGTAACATGGCCTCCATCTATCATCCATTACTCCATTCCTCCACTGCGCCAATCTCTCCATCAAAACAGCCAATAATACTTCATCCAATTAACAGAAATAATCATTTTAGTGGTGGCCGTGCGCAAGTCCAAGGTGAAAGGTCAAACATGTATAATGAAGATTAAGTCCGTCATTGTGTATTCCTCACTGCTCATCCTACATTGCCACCTGTTAGAGAGACATCTTGTATACTTCTTTCATTCAGTCCATCAGGTTTGGTCTCTCTCATTTGTGTCATCGATCCTGACAGTGAATTTGCCATTCGTGCCACTCAGCGTTTTATATATTATGACAGATATCAGCCCTATAGTGCTTAGTGAAGCACTTCACAAATTGATTTTGTAAACAGAGACACCACAAACAATAAATTCATATCGATCTAATTTATTATGAGAATAATCAGTGGCATCTTTCATTGTTTAATATGACTTACCATAATGCTGTCAAATTTAGCTTGACTGGCACCTGAAAGGATACTGATCATGATAGAGTCCTCGAACTTTCCATCTGAAACACATCATGTTGTCTACATTACAAATTTGATCAGGTTTTCATAAATGTATACAATTTGTTGAAGTGGTGCATTTGCAAGCATTTATTCACAATGCACACACACACACAGACAGACAGACAGACACACACACACACACACACACACACACACACACACACACACACACACACACACA
>FLSR01004874.1:7872938-7903857 GCA_900092035.1 Leuciscus waleckii | reverse complement strand
TGTGTGTGTGTGTGTGTGTGTGTGTGTGTGTGTGTTTAATGTGTAAGAGTGACAGAGACTCCAGGAAACACAAAAAGAGCATGTGTGTGTTTTTTCTCTCTCCAGAGGTCCATTTTCCTCCAAGACAGCAACCTAATAAGCACATTTAAAGAATGTTAAAAATATTGACATGCCATATCTGACTTTTTGTGTCTCTTGATCTGTACCGTCTCTCATTTTGAGCATGCTCAAACACACACACACACACACACACACACACACACACACACACACACACACACACACACACACAACATAAGCTGTTTTGATGAAAAACCGCAGAAGGGCGTACATTAATATCACACACGTTCAAAAGAAAATAACCATCTTTCTTATTAATATTTGCTTTGCTTCGTCGCCATATCTGTGATGAGCATATTTATGTTGATTTTCATAACACAGAATCCGACCTACTATATTTAAAGATGACATTTGCATATTTTTTTTTAAAACAGGATTTTCTAGCATAATCTCAGAGAGCATTTCTTATCATTGCTCCTTTGCTCTCCCTTTTCATCTGCCAAAATGTACTTTATTTGTCAATCATTTCATCACCATATTTATGATGAGCATATTTATGTTGGTTTTCATACCACATAAACCAATCTTCTATAATTAAAGATGAATTTTTTAAATAAATAAATTAATAAATGCCAGAGGGCATTGCTATTTGGAATCTCTTTACATCTGCCAGTTCATAGCCCTATTTAGTCGTTTTGTCACCATATGATGAGCATAATTATGTTAATTTTCATAGAAAACAACCTTCTATATGTTAATACATGTACATACATACAGTACATGCTACATATGCAAAAAAAAATGCATAATCTCAGAGATTTTCATAATTTAGAAACCAACCTACTGTTGGTCACCATATTTATGTGGTACATTTATGATGAGCATTTTTCATACCACAGAAAACAAGATCATACATACATCCCAGAGAAAATGTATTGATCCATGGCTCCCTTTACAGTTGCCAGTTCTTAGTCTGTCAGTTGTTTCATCACCATGAGCATAATTGTGTTCATTTTCATAGAAACCAACCTTCTACAGTAGATGCAAATACAGATACATCTGCAAAATTTTCTTGCATAATCTCCGATAACTCCTGTACCAACCTACTGTGTTTAAATATGGAATTTACATATTCTTATGAAAAAAAAATCTTGCATTATCTCAGAGAGCATTTCTGCATCATTGCTCCTTTGGGCTCCCTTTACATCTGCCAGTGTTTAGTACATCATGTGTCTGCTGTTCTGAATATGAATCTGTCATCCGTGAGAGTCTGTCTGTGCGTAATGTACGCGACTGTCATAAATGAAAGATTCAAAGAGTGTCTCCCTTGTTTGTCTCTTAAAAAGCCACCACAACAACGCTAACCGACATGAAAAAGCCGTGGGAAAAAGAGAAGAAAACGGGGATGTGTGAGGTTTTCTGCGACAGCGAGCAATGTCAGATTGTTTGTTTATCGCCGCTTGAATGATTTTTATTAATTTATTTTTTATTCTCATCATAAGTTAACTTAGCACAAGCAACAAAGCCTGAACTCAATTACAGTGTAGCTGTCAAATTGCCTAAGTAAATAAACCACAAAGATGTTGCTGTAAAGTCAGCTTACATGCATAACTGTTTTTCATTTGTAAAGCTTTTAATGTTGTTGAATTGTTTTGACTCCTGACCATAACTGTTTACTCTGTGATTTTGAGTATAAACCGTCAGCTTTGATTATAGTGACAGTCCATAACCTTCAAAAAACCTTTGTTGATGCACACATGAAGACAGCACATTCGAGCCTTTAGTGAATGGCTGTATTCCAATATTCATGCCATTGGAAGAGGGACAATTATTTCATGACTAGAAGATTTCAGACTTCCAGATGTTCTTCAGAAAGGATCAGCTGTTTCCATCTAGAACTGTCAGAGTTTTTTTATGCTGTGCTTAAGACTTCATCACAACTTCATTTAGTTGGGCTGCATATTGTATCTTATAATCAGGGGTGCACATAACTTTTTTGGTCTGGTTCTGAGGCTGAGAGCACATAACAGCCCGCGAGTCCTGATCTTTGCCTCTTCTTCAGTGTTTAAAATCGTTTGAATGTGTAAATTGGCCAGACAAAACACATCCAAATGTTAACTTTCACTATGATGGTTAAACTTAGCAGTTACATGAATCACATGTGTGCCGAACCGTGGGGCAGTCCATACAGATCACGGATCAACTGCAATCCGATGCACCCCTAATAATTAATGAACACACTTATCATCATGATTGATATCAGACCAGAGATGGAAAAAAAAACACTCCAGTAAGTAAACATGTCCCTGTCCCCCAAAAATGTCAAAAATGTTGGTAGTCAAAAGCACTTCCCTCCACGTTTTCTGCTGTGCATTGTTTATTTTTACCACGCATGCACACCTGTGCACCAATTATGTGCACCCCTGCTTATAATCACATAATTAGCATTTTCACACAATATTCTTGGTTTATAAATTAACTATCTCATCTCTCCTGCGAACAGGAAGGGGGCCAGAGGAAATTACAGTCCTTGACATCGTACTTGCAAGTTCACACACCTCTTTAATATTAATTTTGGTGATCTCCGACTGGCGGAGTCGAACATCATTAGTGCCGGCATGAATAATGATCTTAGAGAATTTACGATTAGCATTAGCCAGCACTTTTAAATTTGCTTTGATGTCAGGCGCTCTGGCTCCCGTCAAACATGTGACTATGGTGGTTGGTGTCTCTATTTTCACGTTCCGTGTAATAGAATCGCCGATAACTAGGGCACAATCATTCTCAGTGGGTGTTTCACTGAGCGGGGCAAATCGATTTGTTATGGTAATCGGAACGGAAGAGTGGTTTTTAGATCCGCGACTAGAGCGATCCCTCACTGTCACCCATTTGCCCGGCTGCACAGGCTCTACTTCAGCCGGAACCGACTCATGTAAAGTGTTCAGTATGCTATGCACATCCAAAACATCTGAAGCTCTAGCACTCTTACTATCCTCAATTAAAGTTTGGATGCGTGTTTCTAATTCTGAAATCTTCTCTGTCAACCTAACTGTCTCCTTACATTTATCACATGTAAATCCTATATTGTCGACAGAGAAGGCTATGCTAAACATGTGACATGAAGTGCAGGTGACAATAGCAGGACAAGACATTACTCACCGTGTTTGTTGAGTGATTCTTACTCACCTGAGCTTTTATGAACTCAAAGGCGCGGGCGCGCGAGAGAAAAATAAATAAATAAAAATACCTGTGCGCACGGTTGGCGCGTTAACAGGCTAGCGAATTACTAGCGTTTTGTGCTAGTAGTACTAATAACAAAAGCTAGCGATGTCAGTTTAATCTGAGATGTTGGGTAAAATGTAGTAGTATAAACAACTAGAAATGGTAGTAAAAGATGGTTCAAAACAAAGAAATACAAGGCTAAGACGGAGCTTACAGCACCGAAGCAAACAAACACACTCACAGCAGGCAGCGAGGCAGACAGGACAATCGATCCAATCGTGATGTCCAACAGCTGCGAGTGAGCTGAGTGAGCACAGCTGGCCACTCCCCCTCTCACACTGCACACTGAGTGAGCACAGCGCAGGACCAGAGGCCACCCCCCCTCTCACACTGCACACTGAGTGAACACAGCGCAGGACCAGAGACAGAGAGGGTCGAAGAAAGCAGCAGAGCTTAAGTAGCGTTTTCTCTGAGTTCACTGTGTAGCCTGCTCCCTGAATCGTCGCGCTTATTCATTTGTGAATGTTAACTGAATCTGTAAGTCAGCTACACTGTTTATTTCTGAATATTATATTTTATTCTGGTGCGCTTAACGTTATCGCTTCTGTGTAATAGTAGCCTATGCTATTCACCAACTAAACATATCCTATTCAATGCGCTCACAGTCTCTTTCATGGCCATCATTTGTTGTAGCCTATTCACAAACTGTTTGCTCAAGCTTAGCGTTTTCTCGGAGTTCACTGTGTAGCCTGCTCCCTCAATCATGTAGTTCAATTTTCCTTATTTATTGTATGTCATTATGTCAGTAACAGTATTTGCTTTCTACCATGCACAAATAAAAATCTCACTTAAATTTTGCTGTGTAATTGTATAACAATGAGCACTCAAACACACCGAACCAACAATTACTAAAAACACACACAAAAACTGATTTTGCACTGGCACGTTGCACTAGTTATTATGAAAATGAATAAAGAAAAATAATACAAAAAAATAACATTAAACAGTAAAGTTTTTAGTCTTCAGTCCCTCCACTGGAACTGTGACAGTCAGTTCCACACTGTCACTCCACCAGTGGCCACATAATGAAGTGATAGTGAGGAAAAGGAAAAGCAGACCAAAGAAGATCCAATAGATAAACAAAATAAAGATACAATGGAAACATAAGGAAAACAGAAAAGGGAAAACACAAAGAAAAACAAAACAAACAAATAACCCCAACCCATGTAATGTCCCTGCATACTATGTGTCATTTAACATCTGTGTAAGTTGGGGATATTTTGGGGTATTTAATTTTATTTTATTAATCAATAAATTCCTCTTGAAACAAACTTTGTTGTATTATTTTAATTTAATACTGTGAAGCTGCTTTGATACAATCTGTATTGTGAAAAGCGCTATACAAATAAACTTGACTTGACTTGACTTGACTTAAGCATTTAAAATGATCCCCAATCATCTAAGAAAAGAAAAAAACGACTCAGTTGTATATGCAAACCTCGTTCCCTGAAGGAGGGAACGGAGACGTAGTCGACGTCGACTGAATGGGATCATGCTAGGGAGCCTGTCATCTTCGAGTACTATTGAACGAGCCAATGCAATTGGCGTGCGTGATTCGCATCACACACTCCGCCCCTGCGGCGCAGGTATAAATACGGAAGTGGATGCACGCACTAGTTGTTTTTCGCTGAGAAGCCGAGAGTAACTCGGAGTCAGCGGTGGTCCAGCTATAGTGGCTAAGGGACTACATCTCCGTTCCCTCCTTCAGGGAAAGAGGATTGCATACGCAACCGATACGCTCCCTTTCAGTCGTTCACGTTCGACGTAGTCGACATCGACTGAATGGGATCTACTATGGAAAGCACCACTAGAGCTGCCACCTTCCAGTGCCTGGACGAAAGCCTCCTGACCCCCTGCAATTTTGAGGCGGAGAGAGCAAGGCTTAGGCCAGGGAAGTCAACTGCGTTCCACAGGACCACTGGGAAAGCGTACCCTATCAATGGAAGGAAGGGACACTGCGGAAACCACATCCTGCCCGAAGGAAGGTGACATATGGAGCATACACATAGAGAATGGCGCAGAAAGCCGACACTTCGAACTGTGCTTACAGTGAAACTGGCTTCATGTGATGGGAGCCCACGGGAACAACGGTTCAACACATAGGCTAGTTCTCTAGCGAACGTGTATAGGTGTCGCCCAGTCCCCAACTCTATTTAACATCTGTTCAGCGAGGCACTCTGTGTCAATGCCTAGGAGGGAGCAATACCCTCGCTTAGGAGGAGAAGGCAACCACATGTAGTGGGCCAACTCTGCTTGGAAACAGCCTTCCCTTCTGCTGGTTTCCGTAACAAGACAGAGCTGGTCTAAGGTCTAGGCTTTGCATTCTGATCACGTATAACCGAACTGGAGCGGACGGACAGAGAAAAAGCCAGGGCTTGGGTCTGCCTCCTCCAGGGCAGGGCTTGCAGGCTCACCACCTGGTCCTGTAGGAGAGCTAGGAACCTTGGGCACATATCCAGGCCGGGGTCTCAAGTGTCATGAGAATTAACCGGCCCAAACTCCAGACACGATTCGTTGACCTAAAATGCAGGCAAGTCCCTACCCTCTCGATAGAGACCAAACAAGCAGGAGAACTGTTTCTTTAAAAACTGAATTTTTAACTCACTGCCTGTAGGGCTCAAAGGTGGTCTCTGCAGTGCAGTAGCACCAGAAATAAGTCCCAAGAGGGTAAAGAGCGGAGGGCAGTTATTCAGTCTCCTTGCTTCCTTAAGGAACCTGACGATCAGGTCGTGCTTCCCCAGGGATTTCTCACCAACTGCATCGTGATGTGCGGCAATAGAGGCAACATACACTTTGAGGGTGGAGGAAGACAGCCCTCGCCTCTCCAACCCCTCTTGCAGGAAAGAAAGCACCGATCCGACCGAACCAACTCGAGGGTTTTCTCTGTGAGAAGAACACCAATCGACGAACAGGTTCCACCTCGATGCGTAAGCCAGTCTCGTGGAGGGGGCTCTAGTACAGGTGATAGTGTCTACGACAGCTTGTGGTAGACCCCTCAGAACCTCCACTTCCCGTCCAGGGACCAGACCTGGAGTCTCCACAGACCTGCTCCTCTTCCTCCCTGACTCTGCACAGTAACTGTGGAATTAGGCTCACCAGGGGAAACCATACTTGCGTAGACCCGTCGGCCAGCTGTGTGCCAGTGCATCTACACCGAGAGAGTCCTTGGTTAGTGAATAAAACAACTGGCAGTGGGTCCTTTCTGGAGAGGCAAACAGGTCTACCTGTGCGGCCCCAAAACGATCCCAGATCAGCTGAACCGACTGGGGGGGAGTCGCCATTCCGTGGGCTTTATTTGCTGTCGTGAGAGCCTGTCGGCAGCACGATTGAGCAGACCTGGAATATGAATGGCACGAAGCGACCTTCGTGATCTCCAGAAGGAGGAGACGGGCGAGTTGTGTCAGGTGACGTGAACGTGCACCACCTTGCTTTGGGCAATTGATATGCCAATGCAGCTGAGGACCTGTCCAGCGTCCTGCTACTGCATACCCGTCATGCGTGGCCCCCCAACCTGTCTTGGAGGCATCTGTGAACACCACCGCATGCCTGGACGCTTGTATCATGGACACACCGTACCGACTGAGGCAGTATCAGCCAGTCATCGAGGTAGTTGAGGACACGAACGCCCTGTTCTCTCAAGGGAGAAATGGCCGCCTCTGCGAGCTTCGTAAAGACGCGGGGGGACAGAGACAGTCCAAAGGGTAGGACTTTGTACTGATACGCCCGACCCACGAACGCGAACCTCAGGAATGGCCTGTGTCGCGGCAGGATGGAGACGTGAAAGTACGCGTCCTTCAGGTCTGCCGCTGCAAACCAATCTCCTGGACGGACACATCTGGAGTACTATCATCTTGAACGGGAGCTTGTAAAGGGCCCGATTCAAAATGCGTAGGTCCAAGATTGGTCTTAATCCACCTCCTTTCTTTGGCACAATGAAGTAAGGGCTGTAAAACCCTTGCTTCATGTCGGCTACAGACACCGGTTCTATTGCATCCTTCGCCAGTAGGACAGCAATTTCCGCACGGAAGATTGGGGCAGATCTGCTCTTCACAACCGTGGAGCGAACGCCAGCGAATCTGGGTGGGTGCCGGTGGAACTGAATCGTGTAGCCGCGTGCAATGGTGCTCGGAGCCAGCTGGACGGTCTGCAGAGGTCTTTCCAGGCTTTCCAGGCTTTCCGTACCATCAGTGTGCTCAACACTAGAATCCAAAGGTATCGATGTGAAGGAGTTGTGATGAGTCCACGGGGAATAATCTCCGGGCGGAGCCTCAAAAACAACTCTGCGATCATCTACTCACACCACCCGCGAGGGAGTGGCGCAAAATCAGGGACCCTACATTCGCGAGCGAACAAGAGTCTAGATCTCAACACCGAGATCACCTATTTTCTTTCACACAGAAAACATGCACCATCCTCAAAAGCCCAAACACGCGACACTGAAATTGTGACCATCACAGAGGGCTAGGGAAGGACCACATCCAGCAGCGCACAGGTGGAAAGACATCCTTCTTCCGGAGAAGAAAGATGAAAAACTGACCCGTGTTTACTTCCTTGGAATAACGCCCTTCACCAGTGCTGGAGCACACAGGGATGTCCGCGGCGACACTGACGGAAAACCCTGTCAGTGAAGCACTCACTTTCCTCACCCTTAAACCGACCGTCAGCCAACCAACACAAAGGTTGCTGTGAGAACAGCAGTTAAGAGATTCAGAAGCTCGCGATCACCGCTGCCACACGCTGTAACGTCAGCACTGGGAGAGCTTCCAAAAGAAGTGCCGACACACACAGGCTTGTTATTAAAGTACACTTTCAGAGATATCGACATAACAACCGATCAGCTCCGAAGTGAAAAGAATGAATGATGGGTGCATCCACTTCCCTGTTATACCCGCGCTGCAGGGCGGGGCGTGGATTGCGCACCTGCCAAAGCTCATTTGGCTTGATTTGTATACGTAGAGCCCTCGCAGCAGGGCAATTGGGTGACGGTGATGCTCTAGTCGCGGGACAAAACAATGCTCTTCCGTTCCGATTACAACATCAAACAGATTCTCCCCTCTCAGTGAAACACCCACTGAGAATCCTGTTGATTGTGCCCTAGTTATTGGTGATTCTATTACACGGAACGTGAAAATAGAGACACCAGCCACCTAGTCACATGTTTGCCGGGAGCCAGAGCGCCTGGCATCAGAGCAAATTTAAAAGTGCTGGCTAATGCTAATCGTAAATTCTCTAAAATTATTATTCACGTCGGCACTAATGATGTTAGGCTCCGCCAGTCGGAGATCACCAAAATTAACATTAAAGAGGTGTGTGAGACCTCAGGGGGTTAAAGCTTCAGACGACAAAACTGCAGCATTCTTATAATAAACAAAACAGTATTGTTATAGTTCGTTATCATAATGGTTATCTTTCTAGGTGTGAATAGGCCTTAAGATCTACTAGAGATCTTGGGATGAATATTCTGGATCCTACAATGTGTAAAGATTATCCATATTAGTGGAAAATATCATTAATATAAGATTTTCCAGGTGGGCCATCAGGATTTCTGGCTCATTTTAGACATTTTAGACATTTAGACCAGCTCTTCATCTGTTACTCAGACCAGTAGAAGGGAAAGGCTGTCTCCAAGCAGAGGTTGGCCCACTGGATAGTGGATAGTGGATGCTATTGACTTGGCGTACCAATCCCAAGACATGCCTTGCCCGTTCAGGTTGCGAGCATACTCAACTAGAAGTTATATTTCCTGGCTGACATACATTTGTAGAGCTGCGGGCTGGGCGACACCCAACACGTTCGCTAGATTCCATAGCCTTTGTGTAGAGCCGGTGTCCTCCCGTATACTGGCCAGTAGCGTGGGGAACCCCCTCAAGTGTCGGCTTATTATGCCATTCTCGCCTGGTGGGCCAGATACATGCGTTTATTGCTGCAGCAAGTTACCCGGAAATGGCTAACCCTGTTGAGTTCCTTCGTCACCCCTGTGGCAGTCAGGCGTTGCGGAGCATCTGACGCCAGGCCTAAAACTCACATTCATTGAGGAACCTGTGTTAGGCTGGGTCCCATATGTAGTGGCCCCTGCAGCGACCCCTTATGTGTTTTCTTACACGGTCCGGCTACCTTCCTGTCGGCTAGCCAGTGTTTTTCCCTTGGCAGAGCCTGCTCTGCCGTCTCTGTCGGTCCGCTTCCCCCCTAGACTTAGGCTGGAACCACCCCAGAGACTTCCATATGTTGTACTACCCTGCTTGGCTAGTCCATATGTGTATTCTCCACATGTTACCTCCCTCCAAGCTGGATGTGGCATCCGCAGTGTCCCCCTTCCCCTGGGAATGGCACGCTTTCAGTGTTATCCAATGTTCTCACTGAGTGGGTCATGCGGAACATCAGTGGTTGATACTCCTCGCATAAGCTTCTGCCCCCAACAGAGGGAGAGGAGTGAGGCTTATGCAGGGCACTGGAAGGGCCAACAGCATGGCATTTTGAGTAGGGTTCCCATTTCTGTCGGTCTCCTCCGATGTATGTAGGAGAGACCGACTGAAAGGGAATGTCTCTTTTACATATGGTAACCCTCGTTCCCTGAAGGAGGGAACTGAGACGTACGCCTCATGTTGCTGTACCACCGCTTGGCGGCCGGGTCTCTGTCTCGGATCCTCAGCGAAAACCAAAGATGCGTTGCACCTTCTGCTCATCATATACCCACACTACGTGATAGAAGCAGCTGCCGCAATTATCGTATGCCGATGTGCATTGGCTCGTTTAGTTACACTCGAAGTAGATTGGTCTCTCTGTGAAGAACCCAGGTCTCCTCCGACGTATGTCTCCGTTCCCTCCTTCAGGGAACGAGGGTTACCATACGTAACCGAGACATTTTCTATGTGAATATATAGTAAAGTGTAATTTATTCCTGTGATCAAAGCTGAATTTTCAGCATCATTACTCCAGTCTTCAGTATTCCTTTATGAAGGAAGTGATGACATTTGAAGGTTGAAAATAACAGATTGCTGGATGGAGCAGGTTGAAGCAATGAGAACATTTTCTTTACAGTGTTTGTGTGTGTTTTCATCCTCTAAAGTGTGGGATCTGTAAGGGCCAGCTGGGCGACACCAGCACAGGAACAGATGTGCGGATCAGGAACGGTCTGCTCAACTGCCATCAGTGCTATATCCGCTCCCGCTGTGAGTTACACACGCTCGCTTCACTCTTTCTCTCTATCCATTCTGACATTCCTTCAGTGCAGTAGATGAGGAAAAGTCATGACATATCCTCAAATACATGATAAATGTATGATGTATTGAATTCAGAGTTCAGATCATTGTTAATGTCTCATTATCGTTTTGTCTTCCTCTTGTCTTTTAGCTGCTGGCGCCCACCACCCTATGAACTCATTGATTGTAGGAGCAAAAGAAATCTACTCATAATTCTCTCGCCCACAATCTTCACATATGTGAATACAAGCACATTTAAAATCAAACCACTTCAACTTCTTCAAGTCCAACACGGCTGCAGTGAAAACCACGCTTCTGGCTGAACTGACAGTGTTTTAGCTGAAAAGTGCGTTCTCTTGATGACATGTGGACGACTGGAGTCACCTATAGATCATTAACACTAATGAGGAATTCCTGCTATGACTCCACTTCGCTTTAAATTTGTCTGAATCCATTCATCCTCATGCTGCAAACGCATCTAGTTTTAAAATGTTTCTTACATCAGAGTATTCTATTAAATCTGGCTTGATTTGCTCTTCAACTACAGCTGAACATTCAGAGTGATGGCTTTTTAATAGTTTTTTTTCTGTGTGGATTAAAACACCAAAATCTGTCCAAACTATCACGAGAATTCCTGTCTGCAAGTTATATTGTCTTCATTTTCAAAACATAACATGTTAGCATTCATAGTGCCTAGTGATAAAAGAAAGCCTGTAATCATGGTAATCATTCTATGAACTATATGGAGAAAATTATGTATTTTTATACATAAAAAGTAAATTTGAGCTGATAAAAATGCAAATGCATGTGAACTGACTGCTGGTTAAGACAACAGACATATTCATACATTGATGCTTTGGGAAGTTGTGCCTTAGGAGAGATGTGACGTCTACGAGAAAGTGTTTGATGCAAAGACTGTTTCTACGCTCATATGAAAAATGGAATATATTTTTGCTCATTTATGATCTTATGGATCAAGTTGCACCTTGCTCTTTGAAATAATGAAGTGTTTGCCTAAATATCTCAGTTTTGCCCTTTTCACAGCACATTGTACATCTTTTTTTCCTAGCAATAGTATTATGCAAAATTTAAATGTATGGCCAAAACTACAATACTTTTCTGAAATTATTTTCCCCCTTAAATCCAAAATGTGTTTTGGCTATAAAGAGACCTAAGCCTGTTTGGAAAAACTCACATAAATATGTATATAAAATAACTATCTTATTTTAGAGTAATTTTGAAGATGATTGAATTGACCACATGGCAAAGCAATACAAATATAAAATGTTCATGAGCTCCTCATCATAACACACTCACTGGCTAATGTAACTTGTGTTTTATACGGAGCCTCTAAAGGGACACCGGGATGAAAAAATATGAGATGGGAGGAAACATAATGTTAATGCTTTTTCGTTCTCTTGCAAATGTTTGCGTTGCCCCAATAAACTTTTGAGATTTGGGGAACGCAAACATTTGAGAGAGAACGCAGAAGCATTTAAATATACATGTCCCTTTAGTGTCTCCGTAGTTTTATGCCTACCAATGTTAGCACATTCATAATGTGTACCCGAACAGAAGGGTGAAAGGAAGGCTTTTATGATTGTGGAAAACAGTTTGACCACGTTGGCTGTTTAATCTTCTGTCATGATTTATTTAGTCCGCGTTCCTGCGCTTAGGGTCTGGTCATGTATTTTATGTTTATTTCATCATAACTTTAGATTGACACAGGGCCGAGGCGTTTGCCAGGCAAGTTATATGTTGTTTAGGAGGGAAATAGTTACCTTGGAAAATATATATTACATCTAAGGTATATTTATTGTGTTATTCAAATCCCAAATCTATACTATCCAAAAATAGATTAATTTGATGTTCAAATTCAACGGCTTTACAATATACTGTATGTTTATAAATAAAATGTTAAAAAATCTAATTGTCTATATTTCTTTGTTTCTACAGCATGAAATGTTTTGAATCAGATTGTAATAATGGTTAAAATAATATGCGTAATATATCAATATAATGCAGTTGCACCACATGCAAAAGAAAACAGGATCAAACTGGCTGAAGTGCTTGATTTGAAGATTGGTCTCATGGCAGTATTCCAGTTGTTATTTAATGTAATTATATTAAAAATATATTGTTTATGCATCTAATGTAATCAAGCTGTACATACTTTCTGTGAAAAAGGCTTTTCCTACCACAGGCAATTCAAGTGGTTTGCGGTAAATGTTCTCATTTTACCACCTACTGCATACTTCTGCATACAACTACATACTTATCATAATTCCACTTCGTACATTTACATTTAGCAACCTGCAAACTCTCATAGCTTGTAAAAATATATTAAATAACAGTATGTTTTAAGTCAAAGTTCCCAAATGACACCCTTTTTTCTTTCTTAAAAAGAGTTTCAAGTAACTACTGTTAAATTCATATGTACTGAACATTTTGTAAATGACTAGTATTTGCAATAAATAGGTGTTTGGTTTCTTTGGAAAGGATAACTTTTTTTTTTTTTTTTTTTTTTTGAAAGTTTGAGCTTTTATATTTAATTTTTTTTTGAACCCATTTATATTTTAATAAATTATCAAAATTGATACTGTAGTAGCTTGCAATTAAGTATCTGGAAAAAGAAATGCTGGGAATTACTGGAGAATTATTTAGTTAAATTGTTGTGACAGTTAATTGAATACTGTGCTCTTTGATATTTATCTGGGTGGATGAGAAAAGATCTTGATGGCCTCCAGCTTTGGCTCCCCTTATAGCAACGTACGTCCCTTTATCATCAGACTAAACCTGAATAATTTACACAGATATAGTCAATGAACAGCAGGTATCAAAACAGACATCGGAATACAGAGATTCATATTTCACTGAAAAAGAAAATGATCTGTTATCAAAAGACAGTGGTCTGGACAGAAATGAAGAAAAAAAGGACTAGGGATCTTTACTTACATTAACTTACTTAAATAGTTAAAATGGTGAACAAATTCAGACTTTATGGCTATATTATTAAATTGTTGTTTACTGATATGAACATCCAGAGTAGGAGGAATGAAACTGCTGTTTGTCTTATGCAGGATCTGTCCTCTTATCTGCCTCCTGAACACAAACTTTAGGTTAAAACCAGGTTCTCTGATAAAATGAATGAGATATCTCACTATGGGAACCTCCTCAGGCGTTATGAATCCAAGCTCCAATAAGCTTTACCAAAAGGAGCTTTAAATCAATACTGTCTATAGGCTCAAAAAGAGGCTGAGACAATGTGTTCAGGCCCACAGACAAATCTCACTGTGAAATCACAAATCAGTGGCTTTGAAACCCAGTTCAAATGCAGCGCACCTCTCATGAACTTTTGTACGACTGGGTCTTGGCCAATAGAATTAGTGACAATCCCCAGAAGAGTTTCTGCAGAAAACTTATGCCGAAGAGATCTACGACAGCTCAACCGAATCGCTCCCACAATTGGCTCACCTCCTGGGATGGAGACTCCTATCTCCATACAGAGGATTCGAACTCGACAGGGGAGCCATCCCAGCATGCATTATTCCTGAGATATGCATTGCCCATAATTAATGAAAACACAATCAGTTTGCACAAAATGTTTCAGTGCCAGAAAGACGGTTAACAGTTCTAGGAAGTTTGTGTTCTGAAGCGAGATGGGACATTTCCCCTTCGCTATTCTGCCCTCGTACACTGCACCCCAACATGTGAGCAACAATTCCAACTTCACCACTTTCCTCAGAGAAACCTAAGCATAGTCCTTGATTCGAGGACTGAGCGAATCAATCACTGTTGCGGTTGAGGTGGTGCTGCGGATGCAAATGCTTCACTGCTGTCCAGTGTTGAAACTCTCAAATTAACATCAGTTCCAATGTAATGACAGAGACAGTTGAGGACATCAGCACCAGATGACGCAAACATAGTCCGAATGGACCTTCTCCCTTTCTGAAAAAAGGATAGACAGCCATGAATTGACCTGATACACTCCTCTGACAGAAACACTTGACACAGGTCTGAGTTTAGTCTGAGACCGAAGTATATTATCTCCTGTCTGGGTACCAGCAGCTTTTAGTCTTCTTTATTTTGAAGTCTAAGCTCTCTTAACTTTGAGACCCGCAATTCTCAGAGTTAGGGCTGATTCAGCACTTTTGCTTAACACTCTTGTGGCTAATGAAAGCCAAAAAGAACAGTCAAAAATGTGTAGGCTGTACCTTGATAGGTAAGCCTGAGGAAGTTCCTGGGTGATGGCTAGATGCCTATGTGAAAATATGCATCTTTCAAATCTACCAACATAAACCAGTCTCTGGGACATATAACCCCTTTAATGAGAAATAGACTTTCAAAAGTTTCAAAAGCATTTATCCTTTTTTGCGCAGGTGACACTGTAACACTCCACTTGTAGCATGAGGAAATTATACAAATTAACGAGGGCTTTACTCTCATTTTAATGATTGAATGTATAAGTATCAATGAAACCATAATTAGCAGCAAACCACAACTAATGGAGGGACGAGCTGCAGGCGAAGGCCGGGAAGACCATGGCATAGGCAGAGCGAGGGAGCCAGGAGCCAAGGTGGAGCGGACTGGTTGATGGGCCAAGGTGGAGTAATGGGCTGGCCAAAGTCGTCTGGCCAAAGTGGAGCTGGAGAATAGAAGGCCCGAGGCAAATCTGAGTAGCAGAGTGGAGCCGCCAAATGAGAAGCCGAAGGCCTTAAGGCAGCCAGCGGAGGCAGGGCCGGGCAACAGGATGGCTTTGGAAGAGGAGGCGGGAGAAGGAGGCTTGGTGGGACCATCAGCGACGAAGGAGACTTGGAACTGGACAAAACCATCAGCAACGAAGGAGACTTGGAACTGGACAAAACCATCAGCAACGAAGGAGACTTGGAACTGGACAAAACCATCAGCGATGAAAGAGACTTGGAGTTTGGTGAAACCATCAGCAGGGGAACTTTGGGGAATGATAACATTTATCAAACCATTTATAGGGCCCTGGCACAGCTCAGCCTCAGCAGCGGGAGTATGAGCAGGGCTCCATTCCATGCTGTCGTACTCCCCTAAGATTCCCTCCTTAACGGACATTGTTGCCAGCTCACACACCTTGTCAAACTCTCTGTGGGGCTCAGGCTTCAGGACGAAAATGGACAGTTTTCATCCATTTCTGTTTTTATAATCCTTTCTTGGTGTTCTGTCAGGATATGGTGTGGCTTTCCAACATGTGGTGTGGCCGCAATGTCTATATACAACTGAGAGTTCAGGTCGACCTCACCGGTAGGGATGGAGAGTCTAAGAGCTTAATTCCATGCAGCACTGTTCGGAAGTAATTCCTCAAAGGTGAGGAATTCACATTGTCCAATATACTCCACAATGAGACGATCTGGAATAATTATCCAAAACAGCCGGCACAAAGCATATGCTATAGATTACTAAAAGCAAGCAAGAGAAACGTTGCTGCTGCTGCCTCTTCCAGAATGCCGGTATGCCGGCTCTAGCAAACAGGAAAAAAACGCATGCAAATAGGAAAAAAACATGCAAATCGGAAAAAACAAATGCAAACAGGAAAAAAACGCATGCAAATAGGAAAAAAACATGCAAATCGGAAAAAACAAATGCAAACAGGAAAAAAACGCATGCAAATAGGAAAAAAACATGCAAATCGGAAAAAACAAATGCAAACAGGAAAAAAACGCATGCAAATAGGAAAAAAACATGCAAATCGGAAAAAACAAATGCAAACAGGAAAAAAACGCATGCAAATAGGAAAAAAACATGCAAATCGGAAAAAACAAATGCAAACAGGAAAAAAACGCATGCAAATAGGAAAAAAACATGCAAATCGGAAAAAACAAATGCAAACAGGAAAAAAACGCATGCAAATAGGAAAAAAACATGCAAATCGGAAAAAACAAATGCAAACAGGAAAAAAACGCATGCAAATAGGAAAAAAACATGCAAATCGGAAAAAACAAATGCAAACAGGAAAAAAACGCATGCAAATAGGAAAAAAACATGCAAATCGGAAAAAACAAATGCAAACAGGAAAAAAACGCATGCAAATAGGAAAAAAACATGCAAATCGGAAAAAACAAATGCAAACAGGAAAAAAACGCATGCAAATAGGAAAAAAACATGCAAATCGGAAAAAACAAATGCAAACAGGAAAAAAACGCATGCAAATAGGAAAAAAACATGCAAATCGGAAAAAACAAATGCAAACAGGAAAAAAACGCATGCAAATAGGAAAAAAACATGCAAATCGGAAAAAACAAATGCAAACAGGAAAAAAACGCATGCAAATAGGAAAAAAACATGCAAATCGGAAAAAACAAATGCAAACAGGAAAAAAACGCATGCAAATAGGAAAAAAACATGCAAATCGGAAAAAACAAATGCAAACAGGAAAAAAACGCATGCAAATAGGAAAAAAACATGCAAATCGGAAAAAACAAATGCAAACAGGAAAAAAACGCATGCAAATAGGAAAAAAACATGCAAATCGGAAAAAACAAATGCAAACAGGAAAAAAACGCATGCAAATAGGAAAAAAACATGCAAATCGGAAAAAACAAATGCAAACAGGAAAAAAACGCATGCAAATAGGAAAAAAACATGCAAATCGGAAAAAACAAATGCAAACAGGAAAAAAACGCATGCAAATAGGAAAAAAACATGCAAATCGGAAAAAACAAATGCAAACAGGAAAAAAACGCATGCAAATAGGAAAAAAACATGCAAATCGGAAAAAACAAATGCAAACAGGAAAAAAACGCATGCAAATAGGAAAAAAACATGCAAATCGGAAAAAACAAATGCAAACAGGAAAAAAACGCATGCAAATAGGAAAAAAACATGCAAATCGGAAAAAACAAATGCAAACAGGAAAAAAACGCATGCAAATAGGAAAAAAACATGCAAATCGGAAAAAACAAATGCAAACAGGAAAAAAACGCATGCAAATAGGAAAAAAACATGCAAATCGGAAAAAACAAATGCAAACAGGAAAAAAACGCATGCAAATAGGAAAAAAACATGCAAATCGGAAAAAACAAATGCAAACAGGAAAAAAACGCATGCAAATAGGAAAAAAACATGCAAATCGGAAAAAACAAATGCAAACAGGAAAAAAACGCATGCAAATAGGAAAAAAACATGCAAATCGGAAAAAACAAATGCAAACAGGAAAAAAACGCATGCAAATAGGAAAAAAACATGCAAATCGGAAAAAACAAATGCAAACAGGAAAAAAACGCATGCAAATAGGAAAAAAACATGCAAATCGGAAAAAACAAATGCAAACAGGAAAAAAACGCATGCAAATAGGAAAAAAACATGCAAATCGGAAAAAACAAATGCAAACAGGAAAAAAACGCATGCAAATAGGAAAAAAACATGCAAATCGGAAAAAACAAATGCAAACAGGAAAAAAACGCATGCAAATAGGAAAAAAACATGCAAATCGGAAAAAACAAATGCAAACAGGAAAAAAACGCATGCAAATAGGAAAAAAACATGCAAATCGGAAAAAACAAATGCAAACAGGAAAAAAACGCATGCAAATAGGAAAAAAACATGCAAATCGGAAAAAACAAATGCAAACAGGAAAAAAACGCATGCAAATAGGAAAAAAACATGCAAATCGGAAAAAACAAATGCAAACAGGAAAAAAACGCATGCAAATAGGAAAAAAACATGCAAATCGGAAAAAACAAATGCAAACAGGAAAAAAACGCATGCAAATAGGAAAAAAACATGCAAATCGGAAAAAACAAATGCAAACAGGAAAAAAACGCATGCAAATAGGAAAAAAACATGCAAATCGGAAAAAACAAATGCAAACAGGAAAAAAACGCATGCAAATAGGAAAAAAACATGCAAATCGGAAAAAACAAATGCAAACAGGAAAAAAACGCATGCAAATAGGAAAAAAACATGCAAATCGGAAAAAACAAATGCAAACAGGAAAAAAACGCATGCAAATAGGAAAAAAACATGCAAATCGGAAAAAACAAATGCAAACAGGAAAAAAACGCATGCAAATAGGAAAAAAACATGCAAATCGGAAAAAACAAATGCAAACAGGAAAAAAACGCATGCAAATAGGAAAAAAACATGCAAATCGGAAAAAACAAATGCAAACAGGAAAAAAACGCATGCAAATAGGAAAAAAACATGCAAATCGGAAAAAACAAATGCAAACAGGAAAAAAACGCATGCAAATAGGAAAAAAACATGCAAATCGGAAAAAACAAATGCAAACAGGAAAAAAACGCATGCAAATAGGAAAAAAACATGCAAATCGGAAAAAACAAATGCAAACAGGAAAAAAACGCATGCAAATAGGAAAAAAACATGCAAATCGGAAAAAACAAATGCAAACAGGAAAAAAACGCATGCAAATAGGAAAAAAACATGCAAATCGGAAAAAACAAATGCAAACAGGAAAAAAACGCATGCAAATAGGAAAAAAACATGCAAATCGGAAAAAACAAATGCAAACAGGAAAAAAACGCATGCAAATAGGAAAAAAACATGCAAATCGGAAAAAACAAATGCAAACAGGAAAAAAACGCATGCAAATAGGAAAAAAACATGCAAATCGGAAAAAACAAATGCAAACAGGAAAAAAACGCATGCAAATAGGAAAAAAACATGCAAATCGGAAAAAACAAATGCAAACAGGAAAAAAACGCATGCAAATAGGAAAAAAACATGCAAATCGGAAAAAACAAATGCAAACAGGAAAAAAACGCATGCAAATAGGAAAAAAACATGCAAATCGGAAAAAACAAATGCAAACAGGAAAAAAACGCATGCAAATAGGAAAAAAACATGCAAATCGGAAAAAACAAATGCAAACAGGAAAAAAACGCATGCAAATAGGAAAAAAACATGCAAATCGGAAAAAACAAATGCAAACAGGAAAAAAACGCATGCAAATAGGAAAAAAACATGCAAATCGGAAAAAACAAATGCAAACAGGAAAAAAACGCATGCAAATAGGAAAAAAACATGCAAATCGGAAAAAACAAATGCAAACAGGAAAAAAACGCATGCAAATAGGAAAAAAACATGCAAATCGGAAAAAACAAATGCAAACAGGAAAAAAACGCATGCAAATAGGAAAAAAACATGCAAATCGGAAAAAACAAATGCAAACAGGAAAAAAACGCATGCAAATAGGAAAAAAACATGCAAATCGGAAAAAACAAATGCAAACAGGAAAAAAACGCATGCAAATAGGAAAAAAACATGCAAATCGGAAAAAACAAATGCAAACAGGAAAAAAACGCATGCAAATAGGAAAAAAACATGCAAATCGGAAAAAACAAATGCAAACAGGAAAAAAACGCATGCAAATAGGAAAAAAACATGCAAATCGGAAAAAACAAATGCAAACAGGAAAAAAACGCATGCAAATAGGAAAAAAACATGCAAATCGGAAAAAACAAATGCAAACAGGAAAAAAACGCATGCAAATAGGAAAAAAACATGCAAATCGGAAAAAACAAATGCAAACAGGAAAAAAACGCATGCAAATAGGAAAAAAACATGCAAATCGGAAAAAACAAATGCAAACAGGAAAAAAACGCATGCAAATAGGAAAAAAACATGCAAATCGGAAAAAACAAATGCAAACAGGAAAAAAACGCATGCAAATAGGAAAAAAACATGCAAATCGGAAAAAACAAATGCAAACAGGAAAAAAACGCATGCAAATAGGAAAAAAACATGCAAATCGGAAAAAACAAATGCAAACAGGAAAAAAACGCATGCAAATAGGAAAAAAACATGCAAATCGGAAAAAACAAATGCAAACAGGAAAAAAACGCATGCAAATAGGAAAAAAACATGCAAATCGGAAAAAACAAATGCAAACAGGAAAAAAACGCATGCAAATAGGAAAAAAACATGCAAATCGGAAAAAACAAATGCAAACAGGAAAAAAACGCATGCAAATAGGAAAAAAACATGCAAATCGGAAAAAACAAATGCAAACAGGAAAAAAACGCATGCAAATAGGAAAAAAACATGCAAATCGGAAAAAACAAATGCAAACAGGAAAAAAACGCATGCAAATAGGAAAAAAACATGCAAATCGGAAAAAACAAATGCAAACAGGAAAAAAACGCATGCAAATAGGAAAAAAACATGCAAATCGGAAAAAACAAATGCAAACAGGAAAAAAACGCATGCAAATAGGAAAAAAACATGCAAATCGGAAAAAACAAATGCAAACAGGAAAAAAACGCATGCAAATAGGAAAAAAACATGCAAATCGGAAAAAACAAATGCAAACAGGAAAAAAACGCATGCAAATAGGAAAAAAACATGCAAATCGGAAAAAACAAATGCAAACAGGAAAAAAACGCATGCAAATAGGAAAAAAACATGCAAATCGGAAAAAACAAATGCAAACAGGAAAAAAACGCATGCAAATAGGAAAAAAACATGCAAATCGGAAAAAACAAATGCAAACAGGAAAAAAACGCATGCAAATAGGAAAAAAACATGCAAATCGGAAAAAACAAATGCAAACAGGAAAAAAACGCATGCAAATAGGAAAAAAACATGCAAATCGGAAAAAACAAATGCAAACAGGAAAAAAACGCATGCAAATAGGAAAAAAACATGCAAATCGGAAAAAACAAATGCAAACAGGAAAAAAACGCATGCAAATAGGAAAAAAACATGCAAATCGGAAAAAACAAATGCAAACAGGAAAAAAACGCATGCAAATAGGAAAAAAACATGCAAATCGGAAAAAACAAATGCAAACAGGAAAAAAACGCATGCAAATAGGAAAAAAACATGCAAATCGGAAAAAACAAATGCAAACAGGAAAAAAACGCATGCAAATAGGAAAAAAACATGCAAATCGGAAAAAACAAATGCAAACAGGAAAAAAACGCATGCAAATAGGAAAAAAACATGCAAATCGGAAAAAACAAATGCAAACAGGAAAAAAACGCATGCAAATAGGAAAAAAACATGCAAATCGGAAAAAACAAATGCAAACAGGAAAAAAACGCATGCAAATAGGAAAAAAACATGCAAATCGGAAAAAACAAATGCAAACAGGAAAAAAACGCATGCAAATAGGAAAAAAACATGCAAATCGGAAAAAACAAATGCAAACAGGAAAAAAACGCATGCAAATAGGAAAAAAACATGCAAATCGGAAAAAACAAATGCAAACAGGAAAAAAACGCATGCAAATAGGAAAAAAACATGCAAATCGGAAAAAACAAATGCAAACAGGAAAAAAACGCATGCAAATAGGAAAAAAACATGCAAATCGGAAAAAACAAATGCAAACAGGAAAAAAACGCATGCAAATAGGAAAAAAACATGCAAATCGGAAAAAACAAATGCAAACAGGAAAAAAACGCATGCAAATAGGAAAAAAACATGCAAATCGGAAAAAACAAATGCAAACAGGAAAAAAACGCATGCAAATAGGAAAAAAACATGCAAATCGGAAAAAACAAATGCAAACAGGAAAAAAACGCATGCAAATAGGAAAAAAACATGCAAATCGGAAAAAACAAATGCAAACAGGAAAAAAACGCATGCAAATAGGAAAAAAACATGCAAATCGGAAAAAACAAATGCAAACAGGAAAAAAACGCATGCAAATAGGAAAAAAACATGCAAATCGGCAAATCGGAAAAAAACACATGCAAACAGGAAAAAAACGCATGCAAATAGGAAAAAAAACATGCAAATCAGAAAAAAACATGCAAATACAAAAAAAAACATGCAAATACAAAAAAACACACATGCAAATAGAAAACAACACATGCAAATACAAAAAAACATGCAAATACAAAAAACACGCATGCAAATACTCAAAAAACACATGCAAATCGGAAAAATAACACGCATGCAAATCGAAAAAAACACTCACAAATTAAGAAAACACCTTCATCAGTTTCACAACACACGTGTGCTCCAAATACTCACAACACAGCCAAATACAGAAACACACTGCAAAAGTTCACAACACAACGGAAATGTTTCCAGGGGAACCATGTTTCCAGACGAACCCGGCTGGGACGTACTTATTGCCCGTGAGCATCCCTATGCCCTGCTCCCTTCGAAGGGCAGACGGCAGAGCTCTTGAAGTGGGACTGTGGAGTGAGCAGGGCACTAGTGTGCCATTATGTAGCCGTTTGTAACGCACTTACTGAAGGGAGCAACGAAAGACAACGTAATTTCCTCATTATTTTCACCTGGGATGTTCCCATGACAACGCAGCACCGTGTCCATCAGCTGAATCGCTGTTCTTACGACAGAAATATAATGCTGTTAACACAACGGTTGAAAATAAATGTATTAATTTTTACAAAAAAGCTTTTAAAATTTGCATTATATATCTGTGTGTGAGTGTCTCAACTTTAAAACTTTGGACCCTACATTACCTAACATTTCTTATGAAACTTTTCTTTATGAAAATGTAAACATAACATGAAAAAAATTGTACTGTGTAACTGATGTAGAGATTCATATCTTTCCCTCATGTTCTTCTTCTCAGCTCATTGTTCTTTTCTCATTTGTATTCTGATGACATTGAACAAATTGTTAATACATTTTGTATATTGTATACAAGTTGTATGTCATAAAAATGTAATCTCTGTATGCTTTGCAACAACAACAAAAAAAGTTAAAATAAATAAAATAAAATAAAGTAGACTTTTGAGCTGAAAGCACGTCCCAGCCGGGTTCGTCACTGGAAACATTTCCGTTGTGGTCTGTGTTATTTGCAGAGCGTTTCTGTACTTGGTTGTGTTGTGAGTATTTGGGGCACACGTGTGTTGTGAAACTGAGGAAGATGTTTTCTTAATTTGCGGGTGTTTTTTTTCTATTTGCATGTGCTTTCTTCAGTTGCAGCGCGTTGAGCTCTCACGGCCACCGTACCAGAGCACCTGACATCAAAACTAAAAGTGCTGGCTAATGCTACACTTAAATACTCTAAGATTATTATTAACATCGGCACTAATGATCTCATCAGTCGGAGATCACTAAAATTAACATTAAAGAGGTGTGTGAACTCGCAAGTACGATGTCAGGCACTGTAATTTGCTCTGGCCCCCTTCCTGTTCGCAGGAGTGATGAGATAGTTAGTAGACTGTCCTCTCAATGGTTGGCTGTCTAAGTGGTGTCCGCAAAATAATATAGAATTCATAGACAATTGGGAAAGTTTTTGGGGCAGACCTGACCTGTTGAAAAGAGATGGTATTCATCCCTCCTGGGATGGTGCTGCTCTTCTCTCTAGTAATATGGCTCATAGTCTTAGAGCTCAAACATGACAATCTGGGGCTCAGGTCAGGAAGCAGACAGACTGGCCAAACCGACCGTCTGCTTGCGGCCTCGCGTCACCCAGGTCAGATAAATCCCATCTCATAGAGCCTCTTTCACCTAGCTATCATCATATAGAGACTGTGTCTGTTCCCCGAATTAGTAATTATAATTTTTTATTGATGTTCAACAAATAAAAATACTGATATAATAATAAAGCTCGGGTTGCTGAATATTCGATCCCTTACTTCAAAAGATTATAATCTAGATGTGCTGTGTTTGACAGAAACCTGGCTAAATCCAGATGATTACATTACTTTAAATGAGTCCACCCCGCAAGATTACGGTTAAACACATCTGAAAGGCAAAGGGGGAGATGTTGCTGTAATTTATAGCAATATTCCGAGTATTACTCAGAGGTCTAGTTTCAAGTATAATTATTTTGAAGTGATAGTGCTTTTTGTAACGTCATCTAGTGTAAGTGATAAATCACGTTTGAGATATGTGCTGGCTACTGTATACAGGCCACCAAGGCAGCATACAGACTTTATCAAAGAATTTGCTGATTTTTCTATCAGAATTAGTACTGGCTGCAGACAAAATCTTAATTGTTGGTGATTTTAGTATACATGTAAAAAGACGCATTGGGATTGGCATTTACAGACATACTAAACTCTACTGGAGTCCGCCTTGTACTATTTATGCCTTGTAAAGCATTTATAAAGGAGATTTAAAGACTCAGTTATCTTTTAAACAGAAAAAGGAAACAAACACAACACAGTGATACAGAACATAGAAATATATGAAAATACAATTATTAAACACATTATAGATATGCTTATAAATCAAGAATAAAGCATTTATAGCTGTATTTATAAACTGCTTATTAATGTCTATTAATACTTTATAAATGATGAATTAATTGTTTACTAATGCTTAACTAATGATTAATAGCGTGAAGTTATTATAAAGTGTTACCGAAAAATTCCATTCATTCTTTGCTAAAGGAGATCAAGAATTGTCTAAACTTGTTAAATCATCAAAATCAACAATATGCATTTTAGACCCTATCCCGACTAAGCTATTGAAAGAGATACTTCCAGAAGTTATAGATCCTCTTCTTAATATCATTAATTCATCTTTGTCATTAGGATATGTACCGAAAACTTTAAGCTGGCTCTTATGAAACCTCTTTAAAATAAACACAACTTGATCCTAAAGAATTTGTCAATTATAGACTGAGCTCGAATCTACATTTTCTGTCAAAGATACTAGAAAAGCAGTATCCTCACAACTGTGTTCTTTTTTATATATAAATTATATCTGCAAGTATTTCTAGTCAGGATTTAGACCGTACCATAGTACTGAGACAGCTCTCATTAGAGTCACAAATGATTTGCTCTTATCATCCGATCGTGGTTGTATCTCTCTATTAGTGTGGCTGGATCTTAGTGCTGCATTTGACACTATCGACCACAACATTCTTTGATAGACTTGAAAATTACGTTGCCATTAGCATGGTTTAAATCATACTTATCTGTCCGTTATCAGTTTGTAGCAATAAATGAAGAGATGTCTTATCGATCACAAGTTCTGTATGGCGTACCACAAGGCTCAGTACTAGGACCGCTGCTGTTCACTCTGTACATGCTACCATTAGGAGATATCATTAGGAAGCATGGCATTAGTTTTCACTGTTATGCTGATGATACTCAGCTGTATATTTCTTTGCGCCCAGACGAAACTTACCAATTCACAAAATTAACGAGTGCATAGCTGATATAAGAAAACTGGATGACTAGTTATTTCCTACTTCTAAATTCTGAAAAAACAGAGATTCTAATTATTGAACCAAAAACTGCCTCACGTAATAATCTAGAATACTGTCTAACACTTGATGGCTGCTCTGTCAAGTCTTCGTCGTCAGTGAGGAACCTGGGTGTGCTCTTTGATACCAATCTTTCATTTGAAAGCCACATTTCTAGCATCTGTAAAACCGCATTCTTCTATCTTAAAAATATATCTAAACTATGAGATATGCTTTCAATTCAACAGAAAAGTAAGTTCATGCATTCATGACCTCGAGACTAGATTACTGTAATGCTTTATTAGCTGGTTGCCCTGCACATTTAATGGTAAATGGATGGACTGCATTTATATAGCGCTTTCACAGACCCAATGGCCACCAAAGCGCTTTACAATATTGCCTCACATTCACCCATTCACTCACTCATTTCAGCCATGCAAGGCGATCCAGCTCGTCGGGAGCAGCTGGGGTTAGGTGTCTTGCTCAAGGACACCTCGACACTTGGTCAGGTGGAACCGTGGATTGAACCACCAACCTTCCGGTTTGTAGACAACCTACATGAACCACTGAGCCACTGCCGCCCCTATAAACAAACGATGCCGAATTTTGGACTAAACTGCTCAATTCATATGGATTAGTTTTACGATCTCTTTATGAACCTTTTGAAGCGTCAAAGTGTCAGTTGCATAGATGTCTATGAAGGAAGAAATCTCTCAGATTTCATCAAAAAGATCTTTGTGTTCAGAAGATGAACGGAAGTCTTACGGGTTTGGAGCGACATGAGGGTGAGTAATTAATTTTTGAGTGAACTAACCCTTTAACGATAACTGCATGTGAATGAGGAACAGATGTGACTTATCCCAACAGTCTTGGATTTCAGCAGAATATATTAAATATATCTGACATTTATAAATAAAATAAAAAGGTGGAGATGAATTTTGACAGTTTAGTGGAATAATGACAGACAAAATCAAAAAGTCATCAAAAGACAGATAAAAAATCAAGCAGTCAAAAAGATTTACATTCACGTCTATGAATTATAAACAGGCCTATAGCTTTAATTGAAGTATGTCATAAGCAATAGATTATGAATTCAGAGTAACAATGTTACAGTGTACTTTTTATACATTACACATGAACTTACAATCTATCTCTCACTTTATCTCTCTCTCTTTTTGTATATCATTTCACATAACTTTTAATAATTCAGTTTAAAGCAGTCTATGCCTTTAAAATTCCTATCTATAAAAATGCATATTTTTATAGTTGCCAAGAGGGTGTTTCAATCAGTATTATTTACATCACTATGTCTTCTGGGTGTCCTGACCTCTTCTTCTATTATCTGTGAATAAAAGCACACCGTTATATCAAACCTCTCATATAGTATCATGTGGTAAGAAGACTGATTAACTCTTGAATATATTTCAGATGGTGTATCTGTGACTTTCTGATCACACATGTTGTAAAAAGTCTCAAATCTCACCAGCTCTCCTTTCACAGATGATCCATAGAAGAATAACAGTAGGAGTAGTTAAAACTGCGATCTCAATGATAAGTATAATCACTATAGCAAAGAGACAAACACATTCAGATAGAGGTTACAGCACAAGACAATAAACAAACTCAGTCCATGAAACTGTAAATGATGATAAATGAAACAACGACAACAAATGTTCTCAGTATAATGTACTGCAATGTGTTAAAGACATTTCATACCTCTGAGTGATAATCCAAACAAAGACTTGGTGTCTGGTGAATAGATTAAGAGGAATAAAGAGTTGCATCAGACACAGAGATGGAATAATATAATAATATAGTATCACAAGATAAATTTGACTATAGTCAAAGTAACTGACGAACTGATCTCTTCAGAACAGCATTATTTATATTTACAGGCTTATAGAGGAATATTCATACAGCATGTCCAACATTGAGCTGAATATTGACACTGGCATACGTTTAGTTTGCTTACCCAAGTATGTGACAGTATATCTGACTGAGGTCTTGACTTCAGTTCCTTCAGTAATCTCACATCTCCACTCTGTGTTGTCGTCTTCATCAGACCCCAGACTCAGTCTCTTATATTTTCTTCTTTATCCTTTCTTCAAATAATACAACTGTCTCTGAAGTTCTATTTTTACTATACATCCATCTAGTTGATGTGCAGCCAGTAAGAGCACTGGTACAGGGCAGATTGACGTTCTCACCATCACTGCTGAACACATCGAGAGATGTGATCTCTCCACTGGTAACTGAGACAGAGTAGATATGAGTGTTCAGATTGTGCATCAGATACTTTTTCACTCTTAAACACGGCTTACAATTCCATACAGTAGATATCAAAGAAAAGTGATCTTATATATTCACCAATCCAAATTAAATGATCTTCTTTACATAAAATGATTTTCCATCAGATGTTTGATTGTAAGAGAGCGAAATACATCAGGGCATCCAAATGACAGCATGAATGTCTGCAAGGGTCAAATCTGACAGACTAAAGTACAAACAATGATCATAATCACATTTGAATTATCTTGTATGACACATGCAGATTCATTTACCTTTGAGAAATGAGCAGAGAAAAATCAGTCCCAGCCAACTCTTATCAGCCATTTTCTGTCTCTGTCCGTCTTCCATGGTTCATTATTCACTCAGTTCTTCTTTTAAACAGCATCAGTTCCTGTGGTCATAACTTCATGTCATCAGCCTATCGTGTTTAGTCCTGAATCTGCTACAGCTGCTTCTCAATGACACGAAGTGTTGACCTGCATTACATTTAGATGGAAAATCATGTTCATAAAGTTTTATAAAAACTCAGACGAATGGACAGATAGATAGATAGATAGATAGATAGATATATAGATAGCAAAGCTTTACAAGATTGTAGTTCTTTCCCACACTAAAGCAGTTAAGTTCACAGTCTTGTACCAACATTATAATGCTTTTACACAAAGTATCTTAAATGTTCCATAAGAAAGATTGAACAAGAGTAATTTATGCATTTTCTCTCGCTCAGTTCTAGAGTTATTTTTAGTTTCCGAAAGCCCAGGTCTTCTAGTTCATCAAAACATTGTTTTATTTGTAAAAAAAAAAGATTAATTTGGCAGAAACTGAGGAAGTTGCTTCAACATTGGATTAATTGGCAGAACTGAGGAAGTTGCTTCAACATTGGCTGATTCACTGGAGCACATCATGGTATTTCATCATGGTATCTCAGGTGTTACAACATCAGAAACCCTGACCCAGACCACCGTCCCACAGGAAACACCAGCCTGCGGTTCATCATCGGCAGCCAGTACCACAGTACGAGGCTTACGTGCAAAACACTGGAGAAAAAGAGCCAAATATTTTAGTAATATATCAGAAGGAGCCACAAACATGGTCATAATTTACATTAGGTGTTTGAACAAGAGCTCTGTCTTCATATGTTTTGGAAAATTGTAATTCTTGTAGAAGTGTGTATAGGGATGGGAGAAGAGACGTTAGGAGACGTCAGCTCTGTTTGAGGGATAAGAATACATCATTAATGTGTTAGTTGTGGACCGCTGGATGCTGATATCACTGGGGAAAGAGTCATCAGCGGGTGGAGGAGAGCAGAGGCGAATTATCTCAACAGTTCATGAGCGTCTGAAATGCAGATCTTCTCGTCTTGGTAGTTCATGCTCTGGGAAGCAGGACTGTAGACAAATGTTTGGGTCAGTGGGTCAACAAGAGAGAGAGTTAAAAGCAAGAGATCTGTATATATACAGTATGATTATTATTTCACTATTTAAAGAAACTCTAGAAGGCCTTGAGACTGAGAGGAAATATTGAGGATGAGATGGAAGGAAGAGGAAGACACAGAAGAGAGAGGCCAGAAACTGAAAGAAGATTGAGTGATTAATAATCAATATATTATCTGATCAAAAAGATTTATTTAATGCAGTCCCAGACAGCAACATAGTGTCGGCCCAGATCCGGCCCACATCTGTATTCCACACGGCCCAGATGTGCTATGTTGCTGTCTGGGGTAATTCTCTAACTTTTTTGGGTCAGTGACCCTCAATCCATATCATCCTTACTGACCACATCTAAACGTCTTTCCTGGGTGATAATGTTGATTATTATGCTGTGTTATTAATGATAACTACAAGATGAGTGGTGCTTAATAATAATAATAAGAAATACTATTATTTATGTTCTTATTTTCTTCTTATTAATAGGCTACATATTATTATAATCAACAATGCGTGACAGCATAAACAACACACAGTTACACTACACAGTTGAGTACATAGTGTATAGTGTGTGATTGGGACACATGTAAGTACACTGATGCCCCACTCTATCTCTGACACACTCCACACACTTGCACTTCTTCACCAACAGAGTGAATGGATCTGGAGCGTTCACTGTCATGCGTCCAGTCTTGACACACTTACAATGTTGCAAACCATATTCTTTTAAAAGAAGTTACGAGTTTCATCTCATCTCTTCGTGAATCTTTAGTGTAAACTCGTTATCCATGTTATATTTCATCTGCAGCAAAAGTCATGAATGATTCACAGCTGAGCTACTTTTTTCTTTTTCTCTCCAATAAGGTAGAAAAAAATAGTTGAGTATCATAAATGAAATGAAATGTGAAGTGTGTTTATGAGGATTTTGACTGTGATTGACAGGCTGGTTTACAGTGACTGACCCATCCTGTCTCAGATTGTGACGCTTCTATATTAGGGCTAAGAGAAATACACATACTTTATTTTTCAGGTGATCCTGTTTGAACCAACAGACTGGTGTTTGGTCGTTTATGGATTAATTACCCATCGAGGTTCAAGAGAAAACTTGGGTTCTCTTACGAGAGGTCTCTCGTACTGCGTAAGATATCTTACGCTAGGGGAAAATCCTTTTCCGCGAGATATTGAAGCCAAAAAATATCCTTAATTTTGTAATAATGCAAAACGCGTTGCAGCACCAATGCAGACATAGGCGAGACAGCTCACGCGCCTATTGGCTGCTCTGCGGCAACTGCAGCAGCCTACCGAGCGAGGCCGGGCGTGACGTCAGACCCAATCAGGGCACTTCGCGCACACTGCGTCACGTTCCGCCGAAATGGGCGTGGTCTAGGCCTATAAATATCGCTCGCAGGCAGCTATTATATGGTTTTTCATCATCGAAGCAACCAGAGCGTGTGCATGCACGGCAAGATACGCAGTACTCCTTCCCTCTTCTAGAGAGTACCGAGCTTACGTGAGTAACCGAGTACGTTCCCTTCCGAGAGATCTTACGTAATGCG
>FLSR01004874.1:7810238-7847937 GCA_900092035.1 Leuciscus waleckii | reverse complement strand
TGTGTGTGTGTGTGTGTGTGTGTGTGTGTGTGCAGGTGCTGTGTAAGGAGTCTATCTGGGCGTCGCGCTGTTATTGGGAGGTGCTGTACTCCGGCTGGGTGGTTATAGGAGCGACGTACGAGGGTGCAGGGAGGAGGGCGGGCGACGGGACCTGTGGCCTCGGGGAGAACGAGGAGTCGTGGGGTCTGGGTTGGGCCGGGTCCTGCTATGACGCCTGGCATAAAGGAATCAACAGCAGGGTGGAGGACACTCATCAGTGCTGCACTATAGGTGTCTATGTGGATCAGCCCGCAGGCCTGCTCTGCTTCTACGCCGTGGAGACAGACGAAGAGTCAAAGAAGAAAGAAGTCAAACTTATTCACAGGTTTAAGAATCCCATAAAGGAGAAAACTCTGCCAGGCTTCTGGTTGGGAATACAGTCCTCTTGTTTAATACTCAAGAAAGAGGAATGAGGTGAACGGGAACACAACATCAGGGGTCAGGGTGTACAAATTGTGGATTTAAAGTGTATATAATAAATACAATTTGCTATATGTAATAGTTTTACAGTTCAGACTGCTCTTTGGTTGCTGGAAATCATATATGATATTGAGCTTTAACTTTTGCTTTAGAAACAAACATTCAATTGTCTAATAAACCTGGTATTGTACAGTATATTACGATTATTGTTGGCTCTCGGATGAATTGCTTTTGTTCTTCTTTTGTAAGTCGCTTTAGCGCTTTCTAAATGCATAGCAATACATGTAATGAAAACGTAATTGGAAAGCAATATGGTAGCTTCTCTAGATTTCATATCATCCCATTTTTATTTTACATTATTAGATACTCTTTTTTCATGATAGTCCTGCATTTTTCAGATTCGCGAATTTGGGTTTAAAAATGCATAATTTAGACCATGTTTTTTTTTCTTTCTTTTTTTTGTCTAAAAGGAATCTATAGCATGTGAGTGACCTGGACCTGCTGTTTCCCACCTCATACGTGTCTCTGTCGTCAGGCTCTGTTTCTTCTTCCCCAGTTAGTTCCTCCTGAACCAGGTTGCTCTTTCCTTTGCCCTGTCCTGATTTTTAAGTTGTCTCCGCTCTCATTGGCTCTTCAGGTCGGATTTCATGAGCTCCCTTTGCTGCATGTACTCTCCATCTTCTCCTTATTCTCACATCAATGCCAGATTCGGAGACTCTGGGATTAAAAAAGGCAACACTTTATAGCGATAGTCCACTTTAGAAATTCTACTAACTATAAGTAACTTTGCAACTACATGTCAGCTAGCAGTGATTAGAGAATTAATAAACTGTCTGTTTAATATCTGCTAACACTTTATTTTGATGCTCATATTGGTCTATAGTTGTTCTGAATGGCGTTGTCGAGGCCGGACTTCTTGAGAATTGGAGTGATGGCCGCTATTTTCAGATTAAGCGGGACATAGGCAGTGGCAAGTGATCTGTTAATAATGTGAGTAATAGGATGAATAAGTGAAGGCAAAAGAGTTTTTAGAAGATATGTTGGAATAGGATTGAGTGTACAAGAGGTAGAATTAGATTTAATAATCAGTTTTTCAACCACAGATGTATTTGTGAGTAAAAAAGTGTCTAATGGACAACCTATCAAATATGGAGTTGAATGGGGAGTGGTATGGAAGGCATTTTCTGCCAAATTTAAATAAATTAATTAAATTATTTAAATTAAAATTAAAACCAGATTAACGATTTCATTACAGAAAATTGTATGCAAATATGTGACAAAATGCCTTCCATAGAGTGGCAGTAGAAGAGAAAGATTGATAAATGTTATACATTTTTTTGTAGGAAAAAAGACTGAAAGCTTTCACAGAGATCAGCAGACCCAGCAGCAGCTACGAGGATGGTTTGACTAGTTTGTTTATCTCAGAGAAAAGAGCTTTAGGTTTGCACTTAGCTTTGTTGATAACGAATGAGAGTCGAGGTCTAAGAGCAGCGCTGGCCTTCACTGGTGTGTGTTCATACAGGACTGTGTGTGTTTATACAGTGTAAGCTGATACTGTACTGACTGACTGATAAGGAGCAGAACCTGCCTGTAGTTTATAAAGAGATTGATCAGTGTTTGATGATTTTATACTTGTAATTTGTCAGTATTGTTGTTTCTTACAGTATAACCACATCTTGATCCTCATGTTGAGTCTCAAATAAAGCAACTAATGGAACTTTGTGCTTTTTAATCGACGTCCCACAGTGATTATATTCACTAGTTCTCATGAAACTTTATTAAAAGGCTTCAGATGCAGTCGACAGTTAACTTGCTCTTGACTGTATTTGACAGATCCAATATGGCGAACGGCTGATATAGATCTCAGTCATATCACTGATCTAGAAGAGCACAAACTCTCAAAGCTGTGCAGAGATCAGTCAGTCCGTCAATTTCCACCATATTTTTATTCTCCCTAAAGATATGAATATGAGGACATTTAAAACCAATACCACTGAGTCTCTGGCACCCTTATGAAAAGAAAATATATTTCCCATATATGAATGATCAAGAGATTATATGGTTTAACAGTATTTCAGTCAGGACCACTTGAGTCAAAAATAACAGACATTGTCAAATATATATAAAAAAAAAATTATTTGCATTACTGTTAAAGTTACATTTGGCGGTATGGACTTTGCATTATTGTTAAAGTTACATTTGGCGGTATGGCTCTGTTCTGAGTTACCCATCATTTTCATGAGCTCCATGAAAGCTAGTCAGGGAACAGCAGCAGCTTCTGGGGACATCTCCCATTAAACTGGGAAAGCAGCAAAACAAATCCCCCTTGAGAACAGAGCATGCATCAATGACAACAGAATGACACTGATTAAGTTAAACAGAAGTTAAAGGAGGAGCTAGGGGAGGAGGTGGGTTGCAAGCAATGCAGTGGAAGCAGCCAAGCAGGCACACTGAAGAATGACTTTAAATACGGCGCCCTGTTTGATAGGGACCAATTGAGTGCTTAGAAATCAGATCAGCTGTTAGGTCTGGATAGGTATCAGCTGATAGCTGAGCTTGACTACGCGGCCTGCCTGAACTGACGCTGAACGCTATATTCCAGTCAGGACCCCTTGAGTCAAAAAAAACAGACATTGTCAAATATTTTTAATTTTTTTTTTTTTTTGCATTATTGTTAAAGTTACATTTGGCGGTATGGCTCTGTTCTGAGTTACCCATCATTTTCAGGAGCTCCATGAAAGCTAGTCAGGGAACAGCAGCAGCTTCTGGGGACATCTCCCATTAAACTGGGAAAGCAGCAAAACAAATCCCCCCAAACAGACCATACCAGGCAATCATCCCTGGCTCTTCTTGCTAATTGAAGAGCCAGTAACTCTGAAACACAACAAGAAGAAAATACACTCAAAACTTTGACAATATACTTGAAGAATGAATTCATATCAAACTTGTGCTCCACAAACCTTGAGCAAACGCTGTGAGAGTCCAGATGAAGATGATGATGAAGGTCATGTTGATGAAGATTGTTGTGTGTGTTAAACTCACAGCACTATAAACACTCTCACACACTGATCTGATCAATATGCAAACACACTCCACATCATTTACCTGAAGACAGCAGAAACACTCACATTATGTTTGTGCAACAGCTTTGTATAGATGTTTATTTACTTGTTGCATTATTTTGGGCTGAGCTAAAACACAATAATGAGTGATTTGATGAAGACAGTAAATGTTCTTGATTGACAGTAATAGTGGAGAACAGCTGCGTTCAGCAGAGAGACGGGGAGGAGAGAAACACCTGTTGTTTGAGCATCGGTAACTCAGTGGTTGTTTGTTCTATATCTCTCAAAATTTGAGACATGGTTTCCACATTTGTCTGCCAGAAATATAACTCACTTGGACATGTACAACACACAATCGTTTATTTATTTATTTATTTATTTATATAGCACCTTACAGACTACCACCGTAGTTCCAAAGTGCTGTACATTGCAGTAAATAAGAAACCAACAGAACAACAAGACAAAACACAAAAACATCCATGTACTAATGTACTAAAATGCAAAAAAAAGTACAGATACGATTTTAAGCGGTCCTTAAAAACATTTAGATTTATGGAAGATCTAACATCCAACGGCAGATTATTCCACAATCTAGGACCAGCGGTTTGCTGATCTTAGTCTTACGCCTGCACTAGGCCTTAATAAGCTCAGCTAAATATGCTGGCGCCATTCCGTGAAGTGCTTTAAAAACATATATCAAAATCTTATACTGTATCCTAAAATGTATTGGTAGCCAACCTAAGGAAGATAAGAAGGGAGTAACATGTCTGTTTTCCCAGCATTCATCAACAAGCTTGCGGCAGCATTTTGTACAAGCTGCAAGCGGGCGATGTGTGTTTGACAGGTCCCAACATAAAGTGCACTACAGTAGTCTAGACGGGGGAAATATAAGCATGGACAACTTTTTCCAGGTCGCTGGCTGAGAGTATTGGTTTCAAATTGGCTATTGCCCTTAAATAAAAGAAGCAATTACGGACCACTGTCTTTATCTGTAGATCAAAAATGATGGATGTGTCAAAAATGACTCCCAAGTTCTTTACTTGTTCCTTCAGGTACCCCTTCCATGGGCCTAAGTGATCGATTGCCGTTTGGCTACCAGCTGTGCGACCAAAAATAATAATTTCAGTTTTGTTTTCATTCAATTGAACGAGATTTTCAGCCATCCACAGCTTTACTTCCTCCAGACACCTAAGGAGTATGGCATTAGAATCCTTACTACTGGATTTCAACGGCAAGTAAACTTGAGTGTCATCAACATACAGATGGTAAGAAATACCATACTTCTTAAAAATCATTCCCAATGGAAGCATATACAATGAAAAGAGGATGGGGCCAAAGAAGGTAATGGAGCAGAGTAGTTATTCCCAATCTTCACTAAAAAGGATCTACATTCCAGGGCCCGTATTCATAAAGATTCTAAGAATCCTCTAAAACTCTTAATTTAGCTTAAAAACTTTTACGTAGGAGTCTTAGCTTAAAAGCGATTCGGGACCGATCTGAGAGCAACTCTGAGTAAGGAAAAGACAAAAACTTTCATCTTAGTAAGGAGGCGGGGCTGACCCCGTTGCTATGTATGACACAATCTTTTGAAGACTGTGATTGGTTGGTTGTCCAAGAAGAAAAAAAAAATTTGATGAAGACACTAAATGTTCTTGATTGACAGTAATAGTGGAGAACAGCTGCGTTCAGCAGAGAGACGGGGAGGAGAGAAACACCTGTTGTTTGAGCATCGGTAACTCAGTGCTTGTTTGTTCTATATCTCTCAAAATTTGAGACATGGTTTCCACATTTGTCTGCTAGAAATATAACTCACTTGGACATGAACAACACAATCACAGATTATGTGAGTTATTGTCAAACACAAAGAGGTCGTTGTTGAGACATAACCCTGTCCTGTTGTAACACGGGCTGGGGATCGATGGAACAATGAGAGCTAATTTGCTGAAATAAGATCCACACAATCTAAATGTGTGCAAGAATGTTTTTGAAGAACAAAGAATAATCAGTTTTGAATAAAGTCAACAATTTTAAGTAACAAAAACGTATTGTATTTTTTTAAGGACTTCAAATTTAGCACAAAAACAACTGTGTGTGTGTTTGTGTGTGTTATCATGTGTGTGTGCTCAATTCCTGTCACACAACAGTTCAGTCACTAGCTATGTTGCCATCCTCCTATTTTATGTGAATTTTCAACGCATTCTCATCCTAGGTCGTCACTTTTGACATTTCGTCTACATCCGATGCACATGGCACCCTTTAGCGTCAATATGAGACACAGATTATGGGTAGGTTTAGGTCTGGGGTAGGGTTAGGGTTAGACCGCTAGGAGGCGCCTTCTGGACCATATTTATCTGCGTCTCATATTGACGCTAAAGGGTGACGTGCGTCGGATGTAGACGAAATGTCAAAAGCGTCAGTATATGACGCCTTGGGATGAGAACGGGCTGGAATTTTGGGATTGACTATCACATAAAAAAAACGTCGGATGGAAATGCCGAGATGAACATCAATTCTAAAAATGTGCAGAAAAAATCGCATGAGCTCAATTGAGGTGATAATGTTTTTATCCAATAAGAAGACATGCACATAAACTATAATGGAAACATATTTATAAATCCCTCAATGCACAACAAAAAACTCACATGATTTTGTCTTAACAGGGAATGTGACTGATAACTGGAATCATCTTAAGGGTTTGGTTGTAATATTTTTAATGAACTGTTAAAACTATCCTCACCGCAAACAGCCGTAACATAGCTAACTGTATTAGCATGTGGGTTTGAAGTTAGCATGAGTGTAAAGCATCAAATTAAACTAGAGAAATATCTACTTTAGATTATGCAAGTCAAATATATCTACAATACAATAGTGTTCGGCAAAATATAATCTTGATGTCATTTTTAACTTTTCCTCCTGAAAATATGTTTTTGGTCATTAAAACACCGTCACAATCACACAGTTTATCTCTTTTACTGGTTCAACGCTCTGAACTGGAGCAGTTTCACTCTTTTACTGGTTCAACGCTCTGAACTGGAGCAGTTTCACTCTTTTACTGGTTCAACGCTCTGAACTGGAGCAGTTTCACTCTTTTACTGGTTCAACGCTCTGAACGTGTGTGTGTGTGTGTGTGTGTGTGTGTGTGTGTGTGTGTGTGTGTGTGTGTGTGTGTGTGTCTTTCTCTGCTGGAGTGTGTGTTCATTGAGTGTGACGGAGGTTTTTGTACGACTCTTTCACTAGAATGAAACACTGTGGTTCACTTTCGGTGGAGGAACTAAACTGACGATCAGTAAGTCTTTTCTATTCTCTAATAAAAATGTTCTATAATAACAATATTTTAATTAATTCATTTTATTTTATTATTTAGATTATTTCAGCAAGATAATTATTTGTGATGATCTTAAAATGCCATGAATGAATCTTAAAAAAAACATCTAAAAGATTATCTTATTTGTCAACAAGATAATTCATTTATTATAAAAATATGTTTTTGAAAAGCAATTTATCATTTAACTATTTTATTATTTACTTAAGTTTTATATTTCATATTGTTTTTAAATGTTATTTTTAATTTTACATCAATAATTTAATTATTATTGGTAACGTCTGATTGTATTTTAATGTAGCCTATGGATTGCAGTATTTTATGATATATTCAATTATTTCTTGATATAAATAATTTGTCTATAATTAATAGTAATTAACAATTAAGGGTTTTTAAATGCATCCAAAGTTTCATAATACAATGTTTGTGTAAGTGTCATCATCAGACAAAGAGATATTTAGTTAATAAGCATTTTAAAAATCTTTATTATGATGATTATGATTGTAAGTGTCTTAACAGTAGAATTTAAAATATATATTGAAACTTTGCTGAAAATTACAGTTGATTTTTTGAGTATCAAAATGTATGAATATTTTACTAATTAATATTGAAATTATTATTTAAAATTGATTTCAAAATCTTATGAAGAAATCACAATATATGAATCCATTTTTATGTTGACAATGTTGTTAAAAATTAGAAATCAAATGAGTATTTTTTTATTTTTTTAATTAAATTTAATAATTTGTATAACTATTTTAAATGTCATTTGATTTTACATGAATATTTAAAATCTTATTATTGCTAACATTAGTTCATGTCATGTATTGACTGCAGATACTTTCAAATCTATTCAATAATTTCTTCATATATAATTTTGTCTATAATTCTTGGTAATTGTAACTATTAAGGGCTTTTTTAAACGCATGAAACAAAAGTTGTATAATGTGGACAAAATTAATATACTTTTTTATAATTTTCATCAGACAGAAAGAAACTCAGTTGAAGAGCATTTTGAAAATTAATAATTTAAACTATCAAATTTGCTGATGTTTATGATTGTGAGTTTCTGAATAGCAGAATATTTTCAAAATACAATTAATATTGAAATGATCATTTAAATTAGTTTTCTAGATCTTATAACGACATCACGATATAATCATCAATTTACTTGGACAATGTTTTTCAAACTCATTCTGTGGATAATTTAAATGTAACTTGTATATTTAAAATCAAACGATCATTCATGAGTGTGTGTGTGTGTGTGTGTGTGTGTGTGTGTGTGTGTGTGTGTGTGTGTGTGTGTTCCAGCGGGTCCCTCCGTGTCTCCCTCCGTGTCTCTGCTGTCTCCCTCTTCTCTGCTGATCTCTGGAGACTCCTCCGCTCTGCTCTGCCTGCTCAGCTCTTACTCTCCACAGGGGGCGACGGTGAGCTGGACGCTGGACGGGTCAGAGGTCACCGAGGGGGTTCAGACCAGCGCAGAGAGCGAGCGGGACGGTCTCTACAGTCGCAGCAGCGTCCTGAGCCTCAGCAAAGCACGCTGGGAAGACACAGAGCGCTTCGTCTGCAGAGGAACACATGCCGGAGCTGCTCACGAGGCCTCGTTCCTCATGAGCTCCGAGTGCTGATGTTTCTCCAGTGAAGACCAGCGTATCTGAGCGTCACGTGATTTACAGCTCAATACTGAAGCAGTCTGTCAATGTGCTGCCATTGCTGTTCATTCAATAAAGCTTCATCTGAACGCAAGCGCACATTTGTGTTGGACTGCATCATTGATCAGTGTGTCGTTCCTTCAAAGTCCTGCACTAAAGTTTCAGCGGCTTTTGATTGATTGTAATTAGGGGTGGAACAATAATTACAGTGGATAGTGACAATATGTAGCGTATTATTCACCCAAAATGAAAGTTTACGAAGTTTACAGGGTTTTCGTGTCACTACTACATTAAACTACTGTATATAATGTTAAATATAATGTATAATAATGCAATGGGGGAATATTTGTGGGTCCTGATAATGCCAAATGTCTGATGTTACCAGTAAAAAGTGGCCTACATTATTTTAGATATATCTAGTCAGAGACATCAAGCATATTCGTCTGAAATAATTCAGTATTTTCAGCTTCAGAATCATGAATATTGTTATTCTGGTGTCTCTATTGTCCTGTGCATTGGGTTATCAGCACCAAGTCCAAGCCTATTCATTTACACACACAATGTTAAACCAAATTTACCATTTTGATGGAGTATGGCAATAATATGGTATTGTGAGTTCAGGATGGTGACATAAGGGTCTCGTTACACCCCTAATTGTAATAGTTGAGAACAGCTGCATTCAGCAGTAAATGTGAAATGAAGCTCTTGGGGTTTGAACATGGTCACTGGAGACGAGCTGCTCTATTCTGAGACCGTCACAATCACTAAACCTGACAATGCAAATGAGATTTTCACCTCAAACTCACAGTTTCACTCTTTTACTGGTTCAACGCTCTGAACTGGAGCAGTTTCACTCTTTTACTGGTTCAACGCTCTGAACTGGAGCAGTTTCACTTCTGCTAAAATGAGTTATGAGTAATAAATTCATCAGCTTGAGATGAAGGAGCAACTTAAAAAAAGGCTCAAGAAATCTTTGTTACTGGTGATACACAATTACTTTACTGTGTAGTTTAATGTACAAAAACAAAACAATATATGGCGCAATTATGGTTTGTTTGATTTATATTAGTTTACACACTCAGTTTTCTCTGAATCTGAGCATATTAGTGTCAAACTCGTCTGTCACAGGACTAATCATAATAGTTTTGAGCACACATGTAGTTCCTGTGTTTGTCCTCTGTGTGCAGTAGTGTGTGTGCGAAAGTATTTGAGCAGCTGCAGAAGCATCTCGTTCTCGTTTATTGTGAACCAAATGAACGACAGGTGTGTGACGTGTGTCAGTGAACGAATCTGAGCAAATTGCAACAGGTTAAAAAGATTTGAGTCACTGAGTGGGATCACTAAGATTAATCAAATCTCCCGTAATCAAAAAGTTGAGTTTGTCAATATCTGTTTAGTACCAAAAGTGCACATCATTTGGAGATTTAGGGCGAGATTTCATGATTTAAATGGCTTCAGAAGACTGAATATACCACACGAGTCGTGTTGACTGTTATGATGAAGATATTTTTATGATTTATTCAGTTTTGAAGCATGACAGCTGTCACTAATCACGTTGCATGGAAAAGGTGCAGCTTGGCGAATCAAAGAACAAATTTCATGTTCCATACAGTAGAAGAAAGAAAATCATGGGTTTGCAGCAACATAGGCCTAAGGGTGAGTAAATCTGCTATCTCTCTCAGTTATATTGACATTAGTTTTAGAATATATAAACTCAGTGGCTGTCTGGTTTACTGTTGTTAAATTAAATTAAATAAAACCAAAAGTTAAATAAAGAAAACATGTGGTAGGAAGCAGCAAACATTGTTTTGTAGGTTCAAACATGAGATGGGTTTAATTTGAGAATAACAAGAATAGCATCACAAAACACTGCAATAAATATACAAAGTTTTTTATTATTTTTTAATTAAAATCAATCAATGATAACTATGACTTTTGCCAAGCAGAACATGTTCCTGGATCAACATCTTTTATTTGCTTCTGGACCAAAATCGAAACTGAAGTTATAATTATGACATTCAATGACATACTAAGTCGAAATTATAACAAAAAGTCAAAATTATGACATCACATTTTTTGTGTGTGTGTGTGTGTGTGTGTGTGTGTGTGTGTGTGTGTGTGGCAGAAATGGGCTTTCAATAAGAAGCCACACAAATGTTTTTTTGTCATAACCCTAACCCTAAAATCTAACTGTTTATCACAAAGTCTAATATAAACAAGGATGTTGATCCAGAAATACATCCTACTTGCTAAAACCACAGAAAGCTGCTGAATTAATAAGCAGATGTGTTGTGTTTACTATATTAGACTATAATTGGTCTCACAAATCACAAAGTTGATAACTGATTAATACTCATGTAGAAATGTAAGTAATATTTCCAGGTCAGTTAAAATCCTCAAGAGTTTGTATGCATTCAGAGGTATTACAGTATAATCAGGAGATTTAATGTGCATGTATAAAAAGAACAAATTCAAAGTTGCTAAATGACACACAAATGACCAGAGTGTTTAATCTGCACTGTGACCCATTCTCAAATAAAACTACAGTTCTTGGGTTTCACGTGCAATCTAGTTTTCTGCATCCCTAATCAGACAGGACGCTTTTCTTGGTGCAATGATGCACACAGATCAGCATGATATGATTATATATTTCATGAAGGATTGAAGCTGTTCTGAAGGCAAAGGGAATTTAATTTCCCACTCAATTCTATCCACTTCTGACATTCCTACTCTTTTGTGTCTGATTGCCTCTTTCCCTCACTTTCTTCAGCCTCACTAAAACACTCATATCTACAGGCTTGTGCTGACCACGGTTATCCGCGGCCTGCAGTCCTGGACGAGATGATTTATTACTGAGCTCTTCATGACAGAGCCGTAGACTTTCTGCTCTTTCCCTCTCTTGCACGTGACATCACTTCCTGTTCGACTTGTTCTTGCACTGTACTCCCCATTGACCTCAGTGTGAGACGGTCCAGACTCATTTACGGTGAGGTTTGATGGTCGTGATTCGTCTCACTGGTTTGATCCCTCTGATTCTCATCAGCATCTCCTGATCTGGGTGAGCTAAACTGGATTTCCTCATAAATGCACAGCTCTGGTTTGGATTGGTCAGAGTTGGACGTAAATTGATTGTCAGATGTTGTGATTGGTCGAGCGTCTGGTGGTTGATCGGGCATTTCTTTGAGGTCAGTGCAGCTTTTCCCATTTGTTTGGCCAATATGTGCCTTTCGAATGTTGTTTTGGGACTCTGGCTCCGCCCACAGTCTCCTCCCACTGGTTTATCAGGCGTTTGATTGGTTCCCTGGTTTGGTTGTTGATGTTCCTCTGTAGAAAGGGATGCTTGAGGTTTTGCTTCGTGAACATAGACCGGGACTAACTCGCACCGTCGATTATTTGACAGAAAGCACTCAGATTTCACATTAGCGGAGACTGACAACTTTTGTCGGTCAGAACTTCTGTTCTTTTTATGAGGTTTGTGTGTTTGATTGTTTCCCTGATGTCCCTTAAACACTGTAAGAGTTGAAATATGATTGATGGAGTGGCTTTCTATGACGATGATATCATTGCAAGATGATTGTTGTGCTGTTTTGTCCTTTATTTTACTGTGCACATTTGCGTCATCACATTGTGGCGTTATTGGGTTGGCCGACTCGCTGTTGTGGCTTTTATATTTGCGTCTATCACTGCTGTAGCCGTTGCTCAAGTGTATAACAGCAGAATCTAGAAAAGAAGAGAAACATGCATTAAAATGATTTACAAATTGTGATTGTGCTAATGCATGAGGCTAATATGCATGTGTATTATTTAGAGTTTTGTGGTTTAATTAACACTAATGCTTCTTAAATTCTATCAAAATATTTTGTACCACACAATACATATGAGCATGCATGTGCGTGACTGCATGTAGAGTGAATGCAAAACAAATGCTTCATGTAACCTGGTGTGTATTTCTGGACATCTGTCTCTTTTTCACTGGCTGTAATAAGTTTCAAGGGATGAATGTCGTCTATGAAGTGCTCTCTGCCTGCACTACAATAAAAGAAAAAGAGAGAGCGATGGAGAAATATTTTTCAGAAGAATATAGTGTCAACAAGGATGAGACTGAATGTTTATGAGTGAAAGACAGTAGTAGAAAGAAAAGCTGTTCGGCTAATTTAAAACAAAACTCAGACTGAATTAAACATGTTGTAAAGCTAGAGATTTAAAACCTAATACATGCACAACATACAGTGCTCAGAGAAATTAAAATTAAGTGCAATTTTGAAACCATGCATAGTGGAAGCAAAGCATGTATTTGTATCCATGCAAATATATCTTTAAATACTGTCAATATATATATATTTTTTTTTATACTGTAACTGACAGAATTGTTCACGGGTGTAAATATCCGTACCTCATGCTTCTGTCTCTTCTATCCGTTCGTCTGAGTTTAGTGTGGTGTTTCTGAGAGCTCATGGCAGCGTCGCAGTCAGACTCAGAGTTTGTAAGGCACAAGGCTTCAGGCTCGAGCTGTAACATGCATTCATGCACACATGCATATAATCATCCGTATGTATTATGATTGCACTCAGTCATTAGTTTCCCAGCAGGCTGTGGGTTATTTCTACCATCTGACCGTAACCATGTCAATGGCTCTTTCAACATGGTGATCAATCCAGCAACAGTTTAACGACTTTTGGATGATGTATGGTGCAGAATTATAATGTAAAATAACTGTTTTCTATTGTAACATATTCTAAAGTGTAATTTATTCCTGTGATCAAAGCTGAATTTTCAGCATCATTACTCCAGTCTTCAGTGTCACATGATCCTTCAGAAATCATTCTAATATGATGATTTGATGATCAAGAAACATGTTTTATTATTATCAGTGTTGAAAACAGTTCTGCTGCTTATTTTTGGAAATCATAAAATGTTATTTAGGATTATTTGATGAATATAAAGTTCAAAAGAACAGCATTTATTTGAAATGGAAACATTTTGTAACATTATAAAAGTCAGTTTTGATCAGTTTAATGTGTGTATGCTAAATAAAAGTGTTCAATTCTAAACTTTTAACAGTAGTGTATAATATTACTTGGGAAGAAAAACATTATCATGATTAAAAATGACTTTCATAAATACCTTGAAAATAAGATTATGAATGTCTGAACCATTAATTCGATATCATAAGGGAGGTATCTCTACGCAACAGGAAAAGTGAACAGTATTTAAATATGTTCAATTCACCTCCGTCTGATGGTGTGTCCAGACCTTTCTGTCAGCCAGGCCTTCTCTCTGGGCTTTTGAGGCGGTTTCTCTTGCGGTCCGTCGGCCCAGTGTAAGCGTCTGTTCTTGTCGGCCGTCTCATGCATCGCTCTGCTGGGTTTCCTCTGGCTGTTCCTCAGTCCTGACTGCAGGGGGATCTGCTCAGGATAAGGGTCGTCTACAAAAATGCGCTCTGCGATTAGCGATGACGGAAGGGTAGACGTCACGACGCGGGTCAGACGCAGCGGTTCGTGCGGGACGTCGTGTTCGGCGCTCGGCCTGCTGTCATTGGCAGGGCTCTCTTGGGTCCAACTCTTATAACTCTGGTGAATCTTCATGTAGTCCTGCTGCTCTGCTTCAGTCACACACTCCTATTACATCAGATATAAAATATCATGTTTAAACTGACACCGCAGAATGTCTAGCCAAATACACATCTTTTAAATCAAACTTTTTAATGCCAAGGACCCCTAAATGTGATGATCCCACTGTGAGAGACCCTTTCTTTCTTTCTTTCTTTCTTTCTTTCTTTCTTTCTTTCTTTATATATATATATATATATATATGTATATATATGTGTGTGTGTATGTATCAAAGTTTATAATGTGCGATAAAAGTGTGGTTTGAAGAGTTTTCAAAATTAGATATTTTTATATCATTTGCAAGAAATCAAATGAGTAAAATATTATTTAGAAACTATTTGCGATGAAGTTGACAGTTGTTTTTTTCTATCCACTATTAGAATAATTTAGATGTAAAAACCTATACAGAAACATTTTCAATGCAGTACAGTGCAAATGTATTTGTATAGCACTTTAGCACATTACTTCTCATCGCTTCTCACACATGGTTTGGCACAGGTTTTACGTCGGATGCCCTTCCTGACACAACCCAGCACTGAGAGTGTTATACTGCCCCTTTATTTTCTAAAGTTGACATTCATTTGAAGTATTTTGCTCTGATTTTTCATGGACCCCAAGCTCCCCCTTGTGGCCATATAGGGGTTTTTGATGCCAGTTTGAAAACTTCTGACTTGAATGTTATAGTAAAAATTTTCTTAGTTTTCCAAAATATGAGCTTATGTACATTTATGCTCAGAGCATTAATGTAAAAGTCTCATTACCATGTTGTTGAGGCCTCCTAACTCGCCCTCAAAATAGGGAACGGGTTTTGGCTGAGGAACTGAAGGATAGAGAGAGAAAACGATTTACATATACGTGCTTAAATGAATGAACATTGACACAGACCGACACATTTACTCACCCCCCTGCATCTGTAGACCCAGTAAGGCCATAAAGCGGTTCTTGTTCACCCTCAAACCACACAAGATATCCTCCATCATCCAGAGCTGCCTCTGCGCCTGAATCTGCTCCTGGGGTTATTTGGATTTAAACTTTTGTTTTTAACCATTTAGAAATCTGTTAGTAGTCTAAAGTCGCTTACAATATCTTTAAACATTTGGTTAAACTGTCACAGAATAGGTGTTTCTGTATGCTGATGGTGAAACCCAACGAAATGTTAATAGGAGCATCAGGTGATCTTCTCAAACGTGGCATTACCTGTGGCATCCCGAAGTGGAGGATGTGTTGGAGATGAGAATGGAAAACCGACAGCTCGCTCTCCATCCGTTCATAATCACTCCACAAGCTGTCCATCTCCTGATGAAGAGAGGTGTCGCACGATTATTAATGCATTAATCGGATCTACTAATGTGACAAACACAGCAAGAAAACAGATGAAAGGCTGCACAATTTGCAGAAAAATCAAATTAGTTTTTTTTTTTATATATAAAAATTGCAATTGTGATTTTAAAAGGGATTTTAAAAATGTTTAGGTTTGCTTGCTTGTTTTTAGGCTGCATAATTATTATATATCAATATGGCTATAAAATAATAATGATCATTATTACTAAATAATAACTTTATTACATTTGTAACATTTAACCATAAAATATATAAATAGAATTATTTATTATTATTATATAATACATTACATTTGTAAAGTTACAATACTAATATTTAATGGCGGTCTTAATTTCTTGATTTTAAAATGTTAAACCATTGCCTATTTCGACTGAAAACCACAGGGAGCCTTAAAGCTACTCTTTTGTTGATAAGTGCTTCTCATTACAAGTATGTGAAGATTTTGCATTCACAAATGCACATTAAATCTACTCAAACTCAAGAGAAGATGCAGATGGAGTTTGTTTACGGTGAACCGAGACGCTGTAAGATCACAGTGCAGCCCTTCACTCTGAAACATGCAGCGCACACATTTAATTAAATCACCGGCGAGTAATTGTGCAAGCATAGCACACACACACACACACACACACACACACACACACACAATCAATACTGTACCGCTGACAAATCACATATTCTGGCTCTGAGTGTAACCAGCTCCTCCTGAAGCAAAGCCTTCTGGGATACTTCCTGCTCTCCAGGTAGTCCATCTTCCCTCACCAACCATTTGATTTCTAGAGCATGCTCAATGCTTTTCTAAAGAAAGGGACAGAGCAAGCAGGAATATTTGTGTCGTGTTTTTATGCATGCATTATTTGAGTGTGTGTGTGTGTGTTATCTGTTTGTGTGATAGACCTTATCTGCCTGTAACTGAGCCAGCTGCATAGAGACGGACTGCAGCAGTTTATCACATCCACACAGACGAGTGAGAACCACCTGAAGGACAGGAGGAGGACGACAATGGCTGACAGAAGCTCAACGGGTCAGATCCACAGTTAAGAGGTTTGTAAGAATCTTCCTGAGAGCATTTCTTAAGAAGTTCTCAAATATTTTCTTAATATTTGAAACTCTTAGGAATGTTTGATGTTGCAAACACAACAGTGATCCGATTGCAGTAGTATTCGAATCAACGTATACTGATACCAATAGCAGTTTATACAAATATATATAGCAGGAATGATACAAGTCGATAATTACAACAACAAAATTGTCACCAAGGGAGCATTTCAGAACACTAGCTACATAAAAATAAAAAATAAATATATATATATAATGTATAATAAACAATGATCTGTCATGATTATGCTTGCTGTAACATTGAATTCAAATTCAGTAACAATCAACAAAAACTACTTAAATTTGAGATTTTTTCAATTACATTATTACGTCATTTTATAATTATGCTTATAGTTTTCTTCCTAAAATATTAAAATATTAAAATCTCTCACACGTTCACACACTACAGTGCACTCACATCTGTATCGGTTTCCAGATCTCTGATTGGCTGAATTTCTCTCTCCATGAGGATGTCTGGTTTACCTGCCTGGATCAAAATCAAATTAAATCTGATTAGTCATAATTACATAATCAATATGCAATATTATATTTTTCTCTCCAGTGACAGCCATTTAAAAGTAGATGACCATTTTTTCATACATTTTTATATTGAAGATGCTTAACATCTACCAGCTTGAAATAGATGTGAAATCTGAAAAGCAATTGACTTAAATAGTCAAAAAGCATAAATCTTAAAAACAAAATACTGGAGAAAGTAAATTTTTTTAATATCTGAATTTCATTATTACATTAATATAATATTTTAGAGCATGTAAATGCCACACAGGGATGTCAGAGACCATGTGATAATGTTAAAGAATTGTTCGTTTGAAAGGGTTCATTGAAATTTAATGTATTAATTGAATTGTTGAAAAGAACCGACCTGTACAGTATGTGCTGTACTGCATTGAAAATTCACTTTGAAAGGTTCATAACATTACAGATTTGTCTTACCTTGCACATCGCCACGTGTTCAGCCGTGTGGTAGTTGGAAGAGTAGCACACAGAACATGGAAACTCGGGCTGAAAAGGCTGAAACCCAGACAGACAGTTAAAGAAAGTGTGGATTTTGAATATGACCGTATTGGCACATAAGTTATATTCCTTATTTTCTCCTGATCGGGCACATGTCCTCTCTCTGTGTAGATGTATGGTGACAGGGGGGCGCTTGAGCAGTTATCAAAGGGCCAAACGTCCGCTCTGCCCATGGTACCGTGACACGGCGACCCATACTGATCTCTGGGAAATGGAGGCTGCTTGAAGGCTGCTTTCAGATGGTGGAAGGAAAGATGTTCCTCATCTGCTTTACCAAACTTGGAGATTGCTCATTCGCTTCAGCCGTGCTGATAGAGAGAAAAAGAGAGCTGATCTAAACGATTTAAGTGGCATTTCTGCACGGATTGTTCTGAAAATCTGTCACAATGTATTGCTTGGATTGCAAAGAGGCTGTTATTGAAGGATGGGACTGACCAAATGGAAGATAATAAAGCATGTTCACTCATCCCACATCTTTACAGATTTAGATTAGTGGTTCTCAGCTGGTTTTGCTTAATAGCCTAGATTTTACATTGGATTGAGTCTTTTCAATCAGGCTTCCGTTCATGTCAAAGTACAGAGACTGCTCTTCTACGCATAGTTAATGACCTCCTCCTGTCTGCTGACTCTGGTTCACTTAACATTCTCATCCTCCTTGACCTTAGTGCTGCTTTCGATACCATCAACCACAATGTTCTAATCGCCCGTCTGTCTGCTATTGGTGTTTCTGGCACAGCACTCACTTGGTTTCAGTCTTACCTCTCCAACAGAAAGCAGTTTGTAACACTGGGTCCACATCAGTCTTCCAAGTCCCCTGTCACTCGTGGTGTTCCCCAGGGTTCTGTACTTGGGCCCCTACTCTTTCTCATATACATCCTCCCTATTGGCCAGATCATACGCAGCCACGGTCTTAACTTCCAATGTTATGCAGATGACATCCAACTCTATCTTACCACTCCCTCTCCCTCTGACCCACCACCATGCTCCCTCGCTGACTGCCTTTCTGACTTAAAATTATGACACTGATCTATGTACATGATTTCTTATGAATACATTAGCAAAAACAGCCTGTTTAATTCAGAAAAGGTAGAACAAGTCATTTAAAACAAAATTACAATTATGTCACAAGAAACCTTGATGGACCTTAACTAACTTAAAAAATGCTAGAAAAGTGTAAGTTATGGTCCCTTTTATAGCAAGTTAAAGACAATTTACTGAAGGAGAAGCATCTCAGATTATTTACCTTGGTCTGCTCCCATGTCTTCCTCTCAGTTCTGGTGTCTTCATTTTATTCCTGTCATCTCGTGATCCAGTAGAGTCGGTTCTGTCTGCACCCTGGTCAGTTTTGTTGCAGTCTGGCCGTTTCTTTCTGGAAACGGGGTCATGTGCTGGAGCTCCATTGTTTCCGCATTATCTCCCATCTGAGTGAAGTCCTGAAAACTGGCACAGCGTCTAAAGAAGAAAAACAGTATAAGGTGAGTTATAGAATCCATAAAAATGGACCGATATAGAAAAGAAGTTTGAGGTTCACCTGTTGATCATGTCATCAGCCTCCATGCTTGCTGATTGGCTGAGAGCCCTGACCCAGCCCAACATGTCCTCCTGGGTCTCAGCGCTCATGATGTACGGCCGCATCCCCTGATGAACCACCTAAAAGCACATGTTTACAGTGAGAATATAAGATATGTACTGTACTGTACGGTTTAAGGGGACGTTCACTCTCACCTTGAATGCATATTTGCGGTTCCTGCACTCTCTAGGTGAGCAGTACAGAATCCTGTAGCTGGGAAGAGGAATACTGCCCAGAACAGACTCCTCACGGCTGTCTGGAGGAAGTCATTTCAGGGAATGAGGCTTTTTGAAATGAAAAATTAATGCACTTACATGTACTTACAATAACATGGTTTTACCTTTATAATAATACAGGCAGAAATTAGAGAGGACAAACCATCTTCTTTTCCATAATTTCAGTCCACTGCTATCCTGTAGAAAGAGATATTTATGATCACACACACATCTCTGATAAATATAACCTTGATGTATTTAAAATGCAGTTACACTTCTAAGATGACCATGTTTTTAATTTCTGAATCTGTATTTTATATATTTTGTGGGCCTTAAAGTAAAACGTGTTGGTGGTATAACAAAAAAAGGAAATGACATCACAAAGACCCCTGCAGACTGTCAAGGTCAGAAACTCTCTTAAAATATCAGATCATTTCATCTTTTAATGTTTTAAAAATAAATAGTTATTTTAGTATTACTTTTTCTATATAGCTTTAGTCTTTAGTCTTAGTTAAGGTAATTTTAATTATTTCTTGTTTTTTTGAGTTTCAAGTTTTTCATCTGATATTTAATTGTATTTTATTTCTGTTTTATTTTAAATTCCCCAAATCTATCACCAAAGTTTTAGTTTACAATAACAACACTGGCTTTAATATTTTTTTGTTAAATATATGAAAACAATGTTACATTTATACTCAAATGTATTCAAGGTGCAAGAAAGATATATCAGGGCCATTATATCAAAGATTTTGTTGAAAGATGTAGTACTTTTTTTCATACTGTACGAAATCAATACAAATATTTATGTAACAAACTTGGTATTTAAAGCTACCATTTTTTGTGTTCAACATTTACAATATTTATATAATGAAAAAGTGCATCATGAATCCATTTTCCAACCTGGGTTTTTGTCTTATCCCGAATCACTATGGTACAACTAAGTGTTTATATTCGGACAATTTTATATTGGTTCGGGTCATACCACTGCGGAGTAGCCCAGTACCTGCGCGACTCATCATGGACATTAACAGAGAGAAGTAGATCTGGCAAAAATGTTCTTCCGCAAGACGCCTGCATGCAGTTTTGTTTATTAACAGGCTAGAGAGCCAAAAGTTACGGACAGCAGCTTTAAAGTAAAACCTAAAAAAATGGTTTAAGATATTTAAGTATTTCTCTGAGATCTTACACCAATGGTCAGTATTGTGCACTAAACGTTACCCTCTTGTACAGCCATCCTCTGATCACCACAGGGCAGTTGGGGTCTCTTTTTGCCGCTTGACATCTCTTTCCAAACGTCTGCACTTTGTCGTGACACTGCACATACATAATCACACAAACTGTGTATTGGGTTTGAAACATTCGACCTGTGTTTGTGCGAAAAATGTGATTCACCTTGTCTCTGATTGGCAGAAAGGAGACTGTGGCGCTGCTGGAGGCCTGACTGACTCTGTCCTGATCCTCCATCCTAGAGACAAATAGCGATGGACACCGAATGAATCATCAATAAACGTCAAGCTGTTCAGGTTAGCCAACTTTTCTGTTAAACCCAATTTTGGATGTAAATGTCACATGGGCCTGGTTCCACAGATGGGGCTTAGATTAAGCCAGTTCAATGACATTAAAATGCCCCTATTATGGTTTTTCAAATATTACCTCTCATGCAGGGTGTAATACAGCTGTTTGTGAATGTAAACGTTGTAAAGTCAAACGAGTCGTCTGTAGACTTGCATTACGGTTCTACGTCACTAGATAATACATTTGCATAATGCCCGACATTTGCATAAGCCCAAATATGCCGTTGCATAATGCTGCAACACCTCATAATGTACCTCAAACTGAGTGTATCACTGAGAAACGTCCTGCTCGAATCGTCCTTGCGTTTGAGGTTCGGGTTGATTAACTAGTTCTTCCAATGTTTCATCATCGAACTCGAGAATGAAAAGAGGACAGTCTTTTTTTTTAATTTTTTTTTGTTAGAACAAAACTGTGTGGTCCAATAAATGCAGTGCCACATTTAATACCATCTATATTAGGGCACTAGGCATTGCAAACCCCCCCCCCATTTATAAAATCCTGGAATCGCCCCTGGCTGGTAGGTCACATCATAATGACAAAATGGCGGATGTAGCAACTGTGGCTCAAGTTAAAGCAACACCATGTAGTTTTTCAACCTTCATAATATATTTCCAAGACTCCTTCTGCAGAGTTCGGGGTATCGGCTTGTCAACAAATGCAGGTGTATCCCCTGGTGTAACCATGACAGATTTTACGAAAGTAGTAGAAGACAATACTATTTCCCAACTGTAGGGGGACCCCGAGAGCAAAAGTTACATGGTGTTGCTTTAAGGCATGACTGGTCTGTAGTTGGTGTGAAACATGGTTAATTGTTCAGAGATGCAGCTTCTGTTAATCATTTGTCTTGTTTTATCACACTCTAATAGTTGCTGAGTTAATATCTGGCCACAATGAGCCAGTTGCTCAGTAAGTTTTATGAAACTTATCTTATCACAATCTTGCACTCATTTATTCTCTTGCTGTTATTGTGTACATAGACCTCATCCATCTGTCTCTCTAGTAACTCTGAAAACTACTGCTGTAATCACTGTATAGTGTTGGGAAAGTCCAGTCCATTTTTTTCTTCTTCATGTCATTCCTTTATGCCCACTGACATTCTTTACTCATTTATCAGAATAACTGAACTATTGTACTGATGCAAACTAGATTTTTACATTTGAAGAAAAATTTGAGTGGTGCTTTGCTGTGCAGTACTCAATGCTAGGGTCTTCCTAATGTTTTAAGTGGGTTGCTATGCAGTTGCTGGCTTGTTCTGAGTTTTGTAATGTGGTTACTAGAATGTTCTACGTGATTATGAGTGTTGCTATGCAGTTGCAGAGGTGTTCTGGGAGGGTTTGAGTGATTTTTCAATGTGGTTGCTGGGATGTTTTGAGTGGTTGTTAATGTGTTTCTAAGCAGTTGCTATAGTTGTTTTGACCGATTGCTAGTGTGTTGCTAAGCAGTTGCTAGGGGTGTTCTGAGTGGTTGTTAGTGTTGCTAAGCAGTTGCTAGGGGTGTTCTGAGTGGTTGTTAGTGTTGCTAAGCAGTTCTAGGGGTGTTCTGAGTGGTTGTTAGTATGTTGTTAAGCAGTTTCTATGGGTCTTTTGAGTGGTTGTAACTTGTTAATGTGTTGCTAAGCAGTTGCTATAGTTGTTTTGAGTGATTGCAAGTGTGTTGCTAAGCAGTTGCAATGGGTGTTCTGAGTGGTTGTTAGTGTGTTGCTATGCAGTTGCCTGGGTGTTGTAAGTGGTTGTTAGTATGTTGCTAATCAGTTGCTAGGGGTGTTCTGAGTGATTGTTAGTGTGTTGCTATGCAGTTGTGGGGTGTTGTGAGTGGTTGTTAGTGTGTTGCTAAGCAGTTGCAAGGGGTGTTTTGAGTGGTTGTAACTTGTTAGTGTGTTGCTATCCAGTTGCTGGGGTGTTTTTTTAAAAGTTGTGAGTGTGTTGGTATGGTAATTCAAAAGACTCTACCCCTAAGTCTCTGATTAATCTTTCTTGCAAGTGAAATCGTAAGCCACACACGCTTTCCTCAACAAGACACACGATTTGAGGAATTATTCATATATGAAGCACAAACGCTGCAGGACAACTCTCATACTGTTCAGTGCTTAGGGTTAGTGACTTCAATAAGACCCTAACCATAAGTATAAGAAATAGTAATAGTGTTGTTTGACTTGGCAAACACCAAGAATAGAAAAGTACATTCTCATTCAAAGAACAAAGTAATCACAAGTAAGTCACAACATGTGGTGTTAGTTCAGAAGCTCACTACATGCACAAGTTTCAACTGCACAGATGAAGTACTAACCCAGCTCAAGGATCTCAGCTAGTAAAGTGCTCCAGATATGACCGATATCCTTACAAACTTTATAGAACAGCTCAAGAAGTCTTGCACGTGTCTATCTTCATGCTATTCTGGGTGCTGCTGACCCTTAACTTAGAGTGACACATAACAGCTGTTTTGCCCTGACTGACCACTGGACGGGTTCACAGAGTACGTGAAAGAGAGAGAGTAGAATTAGAAGAATGAATGATCACAGTTGTTGCTGCTCAGTGCAGCTGATCTGCAGGAACTCTGGCAGCAACAGTCAATATAACAGTTGCTGGGGTGTTCTGAGTGGTTGTGAGTGTCGCTATAAGCGGTTGCTGGGTTGTTCGGAGTGGTTGTGAGTGTGTTGCTATATGCGGTTGCTGGGTTGTTCTGAGTGGTTGTGAGTGTGTCGCTATAAGCGGTTGCTGTGTTGTTCTGAGTGGTTGTGAGTGTCACTATAAGCGGTTGCTGGGTTGTTCGGAGTGGTTGTGAGTGTGTCGCTATATGCGGTTGCTGGGTTGTTCTGAGTGGTTGTGAGTGTGTCGCTATAAGAACCCAGCTGCAGTTTGATTGATATTACTTGGAATGCACAATAATAATAATAAAAAACATGATTTATGAAAATGAACAAGAACGGAGTACTTGCAAATGACCTCTTCTGTTGTAAATGTCCCAATTGGGAGAGGGTGTGCAATTTTCAAAGAGTTTAATTAAACATTCATGTTATATATTTTGGTTGCATTTGTGAGTTAATAAAAACGTAACTGGTTGTGTGAACATAATATCTAAATATCGATTAATCGATCGATATAGCCCCGAATCGAATCGAATCGTATCGTAGAATTTTTTGAAGTATCGGCAAATATCGTATCGCTGGCTGAGAGAATCGATATCGTATCGTATCGTGATGAACTGTCCGATTTACACCCCTATTGCTCACGTCACATCTACGTCGTAGTACAGTCAGCCATCAGGAAGTGAGAGCTTCTAATTTAGCCTACTTCACTTTTCTCCGTTGAATCCAATGGGGTCGCTGTGTCCATTTATTTTACTGTCTATGCGTCAAACGCGTGAATGCACAAAAAGCACCAAATAAAATAATTTGCGCGTATCGCGCCAGACGCTCAATTTGCGCGAACTGGACACACAAAAGAGGCGAATTCGCGTCCACCGTGATACTTGTGCCGCAGGACCAGACGCGCGTAAACGCATCTTTGCATTGACTTAACATTGAAATCACTCGCACCAGACGCTCTATTCGCGTTTGGTGTGAACGCAGCATTAAGGCCTGTATAATTTTATAACCAGGGGTTGACAAAACATTCTTGAAAAAAATGGCAGTTAGGATGAATTTTTTTATTTTCTTATTTTCTAACTTAAGAATAAAGATAAGAATATTTTGTATTAAAATGTTTATCTTTTTCTTAACATTGTTGTCTAGAGAACGATTTACTTTCCCGAAAGAGAATGTTCTTAAAAATCATTGTAAATAACCTCTTAAAGTTTGGATAACCCCCAACTTGTCTTGATGATGTTTAATGAATTTATTGGCATAAATGTCATAAAAACAGTCAACCAGAGTTCTGTCAGGACCACTACCGTCAAATACGATTGACAATTAGCATACAGTTTGGATTGGCGGTATGGTTCCGTTTTGGGCGAGAACTCCCTGCGCATCCATGCAGCCTAGCATGGATAAGAGCAGGGAGAGCCGCAAAAATCCCCCTTGGGGTAAACAGAACAGGACCAACATGAATGTTTGCAAATATATTTTAAAGTACAACATATTTCGAGAATTTATTCTGATTCAAGGGGAATCAGAATGGCAAATCCTGACTGACGAGAGGAGGAGCTTGACTAACGTGACCTGCAAGAACTAACGCTACGCTTGATTTTATTTGTTGTTTAATATAGTTGATGTTTGTGGAAGGGTGCGATACCACTGTTATTGTGCCGTGTCTGGATAAAACTTTATTGAGGTGGTAAAGTTGAAAAGATCTCTCATAGAACACCTGGGGTTTGCTGCAGAAATTAGTTTTTCAGATCCAGACTGTCATTTTGTAAGTAAAGAAATCTGATGTTTGTGTTCAGACGGTGTAATTATATGCATGAGTTGCTCGCTATTGTACTGATATAAGCATCAGCTCGGCAGCAAGAGACCAACAACAGTAGCGGTCTTTATAGAAACAGACACAGGACAGCAAAATGAAAGTTGTAAGGCTAATCAGACAAAATATGCATCAAAGTCATTACTGTACACCTGCATTACGTGTGTCTGAAGCCACTCACTCACACTGAACTCCACATTTGAGTGCATTCAGACAGCCAGAGACACTACTTTTTGTGTCATATTCCAGTCATGTTGTGAATATGATTAAGAAACATTTTTTTAAATATTATCAATGTTGAAAACTCAATGTTGTACTGCTTCATATTTTTGTGGAAACAGTGTTGCATGTATTTTCAGGATTCTTTGATAAATAAAAAGTTAAAAATAACAGCACTGAAAAATACATCTTTTGTAACATTATAAATGTTTTATGGTCACTTAAGATCATTTGAATGTGTCCCTGCTGAATAAAAATTACGCTGACCTAAAACCTTAACCCATAAAACCTTTATTTTTTTATTATAATTTTGTATTAATATTAATATTAATATCATTTATTTAATTTTTTGGGTGTTCAGATAGTAAAAAACTATCACATACGGCAACAAAAAAAAAAACTGATTTCTGTTGCCAAGCCATAAAGATTGCTGTACTATGATAAATCATTAACAGTGTTTAGTACATTAGTTAAATAATAATAAGAACACAAACACAACAAAACAACTATAAACTACACAAAGAAACCCAATATCAAGTGTAGTAGATGAAAGAAAAGAATTAAGTGATTTCTTGTACCTGGTCTGTTTGCGGTACCCGACAGCAACTTCCAGCTGACTGGGAGGCTCGTACGTGAATCTGGGCTGAACCCAATCTGCAAATAAATACTCGAGACACTTCTAGTCACGACCATCTGAGAGACAAACATCTGATCTGACCTGATCTTCTCTCTGATAACATCTCCTGAACATCGTAAGTATTTGTAGCTTGAACCTTTTGTGTCTCTTTTATGTGATTGAAACTAGTAGTGATAAACTGTTGTAATTTAATGTTAAAAACAATGAAACGTGAAGAATTTGTCTGTTTAAAGGAATAATGGATTTTTTTTTCTTTTTTTTTCTTTTTTTTTTCTTCAGACCTGCAAGATGTTGCTTTTATTTTTCTGTCTGCTTTCTCTGAAAGCAGCGGCTACTGAAGGTACATCATTTTACAATAAGTTTCACAGATTGGCATGAGCAGGATTTTGTGTGTCTAGTGAAAGATTGTGTTTTGTCTTGCAGTGGGTCTTGGTGGTAAAGTGCTTCTGTTTCCAACTAAGACTAGCTCCAGCTTTGTTAAACTCACTCCTGAAAAGCCACTGACTCTCTCAGCGTTTACTCTCTGCATGCGTGTGGCGACGGAGCTCCAGGGCGAGAGGGAGATCATTCTCTTCGCCTACCGAACACCCCAGTCCGACGAGCTCAACGTGTGGTGGAGGGAGAAAGATGGGAACATGTCCTTGTATATTCAGTCCAGTGACGATGCAGCTTTTTTCCGCCTGCCTTCTCTCTCCATCTTCCAGACTCACCTGTGCGTCACCTGGGACTCTACGACTGGGCTTGCTGCTTTTTGGGTGGATGGACGGCGCAGTGTGTTCCAGCTCTATAGGAAAGGTCACTTGATTTGTCCTGGCGGCACCGTTCTGCTCGGCCAGGACCCTGATAAATATGTGGGTTCCTTTGACGCAGAGCAGAGCTTTGTAGGTGAAATTACAGATGTGTCCATGTGGGATCATGTTCTCCCTAGCAGTCAGATCAAGGCGTTGCATTTAAACCAGGAATGGTTTCTGTCGAAGGGAAACGTGATTGACTGGAACACCATCAAATATGAGACCAGAGGAAATGTGCTAGTGGTTGAAAATAAGTGATGCAGATCTGATTCCTCCACACAGTTGTCAGTCTTTATGATCTGTATTAATGATTTCCAAAGCTGTAAAGGCTAACAAATAAATTCTCAGCATCACAACGACAGTGTCTGTGCATCATTTGGAAGAAAGAGCTGAAGTTGAAAAAGGGGCTTTAGTGGTCTATGGATTAAATTAGAATTTTAAGTACCAGTCAAAAGTTTGGACACTATTTTTAATGTTTTTGAAAGAAGTCTCTTATGCTCTGAGGCTGCATTTATTTGATCAAAAATACAGAAAAAACAACTTTGTGAAATATTATTACAATTTAAAATTTAAATAATGGTATTATCTTAATTTACTTTAAAGTGTAATTTATTCCTGTGATCAAAGCTGATTTTTCAGCATCATTACTCAGAAATCATTCTAACAGGAGAAAATTTATAATTATTAATAACCCGTAATAATGACTTGGTTTCTCTTTATAATGACTTATTTTCTTGTAATAATAACTTGTAGTAATAATAAGAAACTTTCTCGTATAATGACTACCGTATGTGGCGATGGGAAACGTGTTTGACTGGAACATCATCAAATATGGGAAGTGTGCTAGTTGTGCAAGAAGTAACAGCATATTCACAGTGTACAAAGCTTCTAATGTTAAACAGTATTTTGTTAAACAACAATATAAATGTTAAACAATATTTTTTTTCTGGAAAAATATTTTTAATTGGGGGCAAAAAGTAGGGCATAATTGGTGAATTGTTACTGAAATACACCTACACAGGACCTCTAAAGGATTCACAGTTATGTTGATAATTTGATTAATATTTTGTCCTGGAAAAAAAAGAAAGACAATGAACAAAACGCAGTAATTTGATTATCTTTTTGCTCTCCAGATAGACTATTATAAGTAGGTTACACTACAGCTTGTTCAGAACAACAGCACAGACCTAATAAAGGAACATATCGGCCATTTGAAAAGAGCTTCATTGGTGTAATGGGAAAAATTTGATTTCCATTGATCTTCAATATATATTGCAACATAATGTGTCACATGTCTATATTGTGGAATTCGAACAGGATACATGTATGTTTGTACACCTGACATTAGCAAGACACGCACAATAAGACAAATGATTAAGAACCTTCAACTCTTTATGGAAGATAATTTAGCCAAGGGGGTTAAAGGGGTCATTCTATTCTAAATCAGCTAGATGTGGCCATCTGGGTTAGAGCTTAGATTCTCTGCCCGAGCCCGAGCCCGGACTCGACCCGACCCTATTTCCCGCCACTGTCCTCGGGCCGGGTCGGGTCGGGCCCTTGATAAAGCACGTCACGTGTCATGCGCAGGCAGCGTCTCGTCCACTCGCACTCGCAGTCTCGCACGCGTGACGCATCACTCCTGCTGTTCGTGCTGTACTATTCTGTAGCTTAAGTGCTTGAAGAAGCAAATAAAAAAATTAAAACAGGAGAATTAACTTTGAGCAAGTTTGGAGGAAAATCGGAGGTATGGCAACATTTTAAACTAGTTGTGGGGAGTGACAACATATGTGTTGGCTTTGTCTCGTGCATTAAATGCGGCACGCTGCTCGCCTATGACAGCAAAAAAACGGGGACTTCGACGATGAACAGACACATGAAGCAGTCTTGCCATGACAGAAATAAATTATGATAGTAGTCCCTCGATGTCCTCTTTTGTTACTTTTCCGATCCATTCAATTATTTCTGAATAAACAAACAACGCAGTTTACATGCATCTTCCTTGTCGCATTACTCATTACGATAATAATTAATAAATGCACGCACAATTATGAATCTGAACAATGCTACACTGTCACCGAATCTTGCTTGTTGCAGTTGCTCACACACATATTATGTTGAAATAATATGTTGAAGTAACATTATTAGTAATAATTAATCTTTAAGAATATTTGATTGAATGCTGAATGTTGTGCTTGTTCAATTTAATCAAATTAAAGCTTTAATTGTGATTAATTAAAATAATTGAATATTTAATATTGAGTGTTGGTCAATTTTTGCTCATTTATTAATAGTATTTTTATAATAATATAGGCCTATATAACTGCGCAGCTCCCCCTGTAGCCTAAATGATAGCACATTAAAAAAAAATATTATTCTGGCGCCGCCCCTGGTTATAACGGCACACATATTAAAAATGGTCGGGTTTAAATCGGGCTCGGGCTCATAATTACAGTGAACGTGTCGGGCCGGGCCGGGCTCGGACACAAGGGGCTCGGGCTCGGGTAGGGTCGGGCTTGATTTGTTGGGCCCGATCTAAGCTCTATGCTGGGTGAGTGGAAAACTACAGAGAAAAGACCTTGAAGAAGGAGTATAAGAGAAGGGAATTTCCTGGGCTGGGTGTCAGGTCTTGCTCACGTCACGTGAGCTGCTGTGATTTTGTGACTAAGCCTCATGGAGGAGAATAAATATCTTTTAAAATACAATTTGATTCTTGGTCTCTCTTATGCAGTGATGATGATTGTTTAATGATTGTTTTTTGCCACAACATTGGTAAATATCTCAGATTGCAGGTGTTTTTGGCTCTAAATTACTTAATTTCAGTCTATTGACTGTTTTCTTGCAAAAAGGTACCATTATTTTCTTTTTCTTTTGGTAATGTGTTTATGACAACATGATATATTCACTCATCTCTCATAAACACCTGCACTGGAATATCTAGTTTATGTCCTTTACTTGACTCTCCAAACCTCAGAAAACCTTCACTTCTATTAATGTTGCTGTATATGATTGTTCAGATCATTCATAATCTGATCCACTGCTGCTGTCTGGTGTTCACATGCAGGCGGTGCATCGTGAGAAACACCGACTCATGCTTGAGGAATGGAAGACTAGATTCATATAAAGTTCCAACATCAATTATTAAACCACAAACCTATGTAAACAAAACTATATGAAAACCATAAAATAAATTCCACGAACCTTCACAGAAATATTCTGATATTTGATCACAATTTCATGAAATCATGACATTAACAGTTCTTGTGATATTGAAAAGGAAAATACTTAAGTAAAAAAAAATAAAAAAAATAAAAATCATGCATTTTGCTTTCTCAAATCGCATTAAAGAGAGTATTGTTGTATTGTGGAAAAGGTTTTGAGAATCACCAACGAGTTTTACAACAGTGTTGTCAAATATCTATTCCGAAGCTGTGGGGGGAGCTCTAGAGAGAAACCTGCGAGCAAAAAGCGAGAATACAGCGAAGAAATCCCGAAGCTACTGAGTCTGAGTGCTGCTTTAAATGAATCCATAACAGTATTCTGCAAATGGAAAACTACATTCAGTAACTGCAAAACTTTTTTTAAATGACTGGGAGGCTCGTGAATCTGGGCTGAACCCAATCTGCAAATAAATACTTGAGACACTTCTAGTCACGACCATCTGAGAACAAACATCTGACCTGAACGGATCGACTCTCTGACAACACCTCCTGAACATCGTAAGTATTTGTAGCTTGAACCTTTTGTGTCTCTTTTATGTGATTGAACACTTAGTAGTGATAAACTGTTGTAATTTAATGTTAAAAACAATGAAACGGTGAAGAATTTGTCTGTTTGAAGGAATAATGGATTTTTCTTTCTTTCAGACCTGCAAGATGTTTCTTTTATTTTTCTGTCTGCTTTCTCTGAAAGCAGCGGCTACTGAAGGTACCGCATTTTACATTATTAAGTTTCACAGATTGGCATGAGCAGGATTTTGTGTGTCTAGTGAAAGATTTTGTTTGTCTTGCAGTGGGTCTTGGTGGTAAAGTGCTTCTGTTTCCAACTAAGACTAACTCCAGCTTTGTTAAACTCACTCCTGAAAAGCCACTGAATCTCTCAGCATTTACTCTCTGCATGCGTGTGGCGATGGAGGTCCAGGGCAAGCGGCAGATGATTCTCTTCGCCTACCGAACACCCCAGTCCGACGAGCTCAACGTGTGGAGGGAGAAAGATGGGAACATGTCCTTGTATATTCAGTCTAGTGACGATGCAGCTCTTTTCAGCGTGCCTTCTCTCCCCACGTTCCAGACTCACCTGTGCGTCACCTGGGACTCTGCGACTGGGCTTGCTGCTTTTTGGGTGGATGGACGGCGCAGTGTGTTCCAGCTCTATAGGAAAGGTTACTCGGTTCATCCTGGCGGCACCGTTCTGCTCGGCCAGGACACTGATTCAGATCTGGATTCCTTTGACGCAGAGCAGAGCTTTGTAGGTGAAATTACAGGTGTGTACATGTGGGATCATGTTCTCCTAAGCAGGCAGATCAAGGGGTTGCATTTAAACCAGGAATGGTTTCTGTCGAAGGGAAACGTGTTTGACTGGAACACCATCAAATATGAGACCAGTGGAAATGTGCTAGTGGTTGAAAATAACTGATACAGATCTGATTCCTCCACACAGTTGTCAGTCTTTATGATCTGTTTTAATGAGTTACAAAGCTGTAAAGGCTAACAAATAAATTCTCAGCATCACAACGACAGTGTCTGTGCATCATTTGGAAGAAAGAGCTGAATGTTGAAAAAGGGGTTTACAGTCCTGCACAGATGACAGAGTTCACTCTCATCTGCTAAACATGAGAACAGTTTTAGCGTTTTAGACAAAACATATAATGTTGAGTGAGCCACAAAATTATTCAACATCAAAATTGAATGCGAAAAGATTTGAGATTTGAGATTTTATAAAATCAGTCACTACATATTTCAAACGTAACCAAACATGAGGGTCGACCCAGAATGCTTGAGGATCTGAACTCACCCGATGTGGACAGACTGTGCTCCACGATCCCCACCTTCACCACCTGACGGAGCGCAACAACCGTTAGCCTCTGCTCACACACTCATACATCATCATGTGACATCTGCAGGCTTACCCCGATGAACGGCACAAACTTTTGGCACGAGTCTTCATCCGGACTGAGAGAGAGAGAGAGAGAGAGAGAGAGAGGTTATAAAACTGCAGCACACAACACGTCTGACCGGTGAGATGAACATCACGATGAGATGAGCAGAAACACCTGATCACACACACACACACACACACACACACACACACACACAGACACGTGACCCGAGGACACGAGCGTCTGACCATCATCCACCGGCAGAATCACAGGATGATCATCACACAAGCTAATAAAGCCTGAACCTGCCAGAACATGAGAACGATCTGCAGATCTTCAGGCATTGATGAGACAGAGAAGGTCATGTGACTGGAGATGGACAAATCAAATGTAGAGATGGAACAATAGAGGTCAGAGGTCAGATACCTGATGTACAAATCAAAATACAAACTCCTCTTCCTTGGAATGCAAACGCAAGATGAGAAGAAATGAGGGCATAAGTGTTAATTATAATAATGATGATTCTGTCAGAGGATGCGCATAATAAAGCAGAGATATACAAACAAATAAAACAAGCAATGTCTCATTACTGAGAATCTGAGAGTGTGTGTTTCCATCAGCATACTCCTTACACTCTATTATAAGGTGTCATTGTTGCAGTGTAATTATATATTTAAGTGCTGAGTAATATTAAGCAACTACATGTACTAGGGTTAGTTGTGTGTAATTATGCATAATTTACTGTTATTACTATGGTAAGTTCATGTAGCAGATGTAACAAGGACACTAAAATAAAGTGTTACCCCAAACTCTACTGCGATATACACTCGCCATTACACCCTTTATTCAAGATTCATCATTTCCTGTTTCAGCAGAGGGGGCGTGGCCTGATACACACCTGATGTGGAGCGCCCAGTTTGCTTTCAGGTTGAAGATAGAAAAACATGTACACACACACACACACACACGCTCATACACACACACACACACACACACACACACACACACACACACACACACACGCACGCACACAAACATGCACACACACACACACACACACACACACACACACACACACACACACACACAATATCCAAAGAAATAAAAACACACACACACACACACACACAGACAACAGGTAAATGTCAAGAGTTTGCAGCAGCACTTCATTTCATCTCCATATTGGGGTCAAACTGTAAGTGAGCATGAGATGAGCCAGTGGCAGTGAGGGCTGATGGGATATGAGTCTGACGTGAGACAGATGCAGGTGAAACACACACACACACACACACACACATCACCTGCGCTGGGAGGCTCTGACCGGCAGAACAGCTCCCTCCACGACGGCTCCATGAACAAATGCTGAACTTACAGTCGAAGGATGACACACACTTGGCGAGAGGATGAGAACCTGAGAAACACACGCCGTTAGTGTGTAAAAACTCAATAAACCAGTATTATCATAAACCCTGAAAACATCTGACATGAAGATCAGCGCTGCGCTCACCGATCGGGATGATGAGGAAGCGGATGTAGCTCAGCCAATCAGGAGTCTTGTTGGCCAGTTGCCCACGAAGAAGCGCAGCACTGTGCTGAGATAGCCCTGCTCCCCGGCCACGCCCACCTTCACTGTGGGCGGAGTCTGGGCATTACAGTTACAGCTGCGGGAGTCACATGACACAGGAGTCACATGACACGGTCACACACTGAACGCTGACTCTCATACATACGAGAACTACAGATGTAACGATAAATATGATGATATACTAATATTGTTATAGAATAATAACTATAACAATAAATAAAACACTAACTGTAGTAACTATAACTATATTGATAACTATATAATACATATATTAACTATAACTATCATATATAATAAATATATGAACTATTACAACAGCTATATTAGTGTCCACACCAGAAGATAACGTTCTATTTATAATAAGCGTGCTGCAGTTTTGTTGTGTGCGGTTTTAAGTGCTCGAGCTCTTTAAAGCAGGATGGAGTCTGATTGGCTGACCAGAGTGTGTGTTAGAGTGTGTGTGTGAGTGTGTGTTAGAGTGTTAGAGTGTGTGTTATGAGGATCATATCACACTGACAGCTGTAGATGCTCAAGACTCAAGTGATAATGAACCGCTGCGACGATCAGAAACACTCAGACGCTTACAGAAACAGTATATTTATAGAGTGTGTGTGTGTGTGTGAGAGAGTGTGTGCGTGTGGTCACTCACAATCTCTGTATGCGAGTGACGATGGTGTTGAACGCCGCCTGGACGTCAGCAGAAGAGCAGGTCGACACGATGGGCTGAGTGTGTTTCTGCAGCAGCTCCGACACATACTGAACAACACACAACACACACACACAACTCAGCTGAAACCGCCTGTGCTCATCAAAACTGCACTGATGAGGAGACAATATGAAGCCAATGTGAGAGACTGACTCAAAATCAATGATCATAAACACACCTGTAAACTGATTTATGGACAGTAATAATAACTACACTACAGACGCTCAATCCAAAGCGCCATCGCCTGCATTCAGAGTTACATCATAAAGTTCCTGCATTCCCCTGAGTGTGGCTCTGGGACGCTGGGAATCACACACACACACACACACACCTGCCCCTGCCAGTCCACTGTGTTGATGAGGATGATGTTCTCCGGGAGCCTCTCGTCTGAGATCAGGATGTGATTGAGCTGGTCATACACTGATTTCCTGGGCACCTGAACGACACACACGACACACTCTAGTCAAGTCACCTTCATTTATACAGCGCTTTAACAATATAGAGTTTCACAGCAGCTTTACAGTGATAACAGGAGATTACAGTAACAGAGATTAGGCTTTACAGCAGATCTAGAATAAAGTTATTGTCCAGATAAAGTCAGATTTGATTGATTCAATATTATAATCTTATCAGTTAACGGTTAATACTCGGATAACAAGCGGCGGTTGTCGGTCGGGAAAATGATCATCCCTAATTTACAAGATTGATAATATTAGAGAGACAATTATAACTATGCAATGGTCTACTTCTGAGCCTAGTACTGTACTGTACTGTACTGTAGTCTACTACATCTAGGCCCTGTTCCTGAGCCTGATGTATCCCAGAGTTCAGTGTGATCCTCGGAGACGCACCTGTGTGTTGAACTCGCTGTCCACGCTGGCTCTGGAGTTCTGCCGGTCCTTCATGGATGAGCTGCGTGTGCGCCGATGGACCCTGTGCTCCGCTTTACTGCAGAAACACAGAGAGATCATTACACACACAGCTCCACATTAACCCTTTTCATGCGCTGTTCCTTCAGAGAAGGAAATCGGTCATTCACTTGTCCCAGTAAAAAATGTGCTTGTCCGGAATTTTTTTGTGTTATAAATACAATTATTCTGAAGTAGTGATGGGTCGGTCATTTTGAAAGAATCTTTAATATGATTCGGGACTACCGAGTTGTCTCAGAGTGTGATTCGTTCATTTTGCAACATCCTATAGGTTCTGTACCGGAAACCGAACAGAACCGTCTTCGGGTCTCGTTCTTTTGTCACGCGACGTGATGTGACAGCGTTGGACACAAAAGTTGTTAATAATTCCCAAACTTTCTGATAAACAAGTGCGTAGTCAGTTCTTTTGAACAGTTATGCTGCGTTTTTGGTCTCAAATTATAGCTTTTTTATTTATTTCAATTTATAATTTTTTAGAGTTTCTGTCATGATGGTGTGTCACGATAAATATTTGATGTGTTTGGGGAATTTGGCTATTAACATGTAACATTTTAAATACATTTTGCTGAAATGAACGAAATGCCTCGATAAAAGATTCGTTCATTTTGAGGAACGAGATTCAAAGATCCGAGTCAGTAAAATGATCCACTACTATGAAGAAGCAATATTCTCATCAGTGTTCAGTCAGCTCTGACATATTTATATCTGCATATTTGTGATATTTTTACCTTTAATCTGCTTTATCTTTTATTTTAAATTCTTAAATTTGATCAATAAATTAAATTAGGATAACAAGACACTATAGGGCTGTTACCAATCAAATTAAATCATTTACACTGAAAAATTACAACTGCACAAATAAGAAATTTTGGAAAGAATGATACTTTAAAACATGAATCTAAACCACCAGTAGGTGGCGGCAGGTGACCGTCTTAATGAGCGAGTCATTGAGTCATTTATTCAAACGATTCGTTCAAACGGCTGATTCGTTCAGGAATGAGGCAGTTGTTTATGAATGAGTCATTGAATCCTTGACTCAAACGATTCGTTCAAAACGCTGAATCATTCAGTAATGAAACACGGTTGAGTGTTGCTGTGAGATGCGCTGTGGTTCTGCTGGGATATGTGGAACTATTTTAGTCAATATTGCTAAGTAATTACTTGTTTATGAACTGTCATATGAAATCAGTGTCACATTTTCAATCGTGAGGGTATTCAGCACTCCTGGTCATGTGATTTGTTTTGGTTTCTCCTCGATTTCTCATGCACGAGCCTCAACAACAGCACAACCTTTTTACCGTCAGCGTACATTATATATTATTATTCACTATCAATCTCTGCTTACACTAAATAAATGCAGAATCATTCTCGAGTTTTGGTATTCCCTATTTAGTTTATTATTGCCGTTTTAATCAGGCTAGTTTTCTGTTCGGGCAAGTAAAATTCCCTTTCACTCGTCCCTTCAAAAACTCCACTTGTCCCGGACGAGCGTTGATGTGGAGCCCTGCATCTGATGAGACCCTCAGGATCAGACTCGTGTGAGCGGAGTGTGTGCGCGACCGGAGTGTGTGAGCGTGAGCCGTACCCAGGCTTGGGAGGGTTACTTTAAAAATGTATTCCGTTACAGTTACAAATTACTTCATAAAAAAAGTATTCAGTTACGTAATCCAAGTACTATAATATGAAAGTAATGTAACTGATTACTTTTGGATTACTTCAAAGTCACGTATATAAGTAAAGTCAAGCCAGAAGAAATATTATAAAAAAAACTTTTATTTATTAAGAATTTGGTGCAGTGTACAATATTTGCAAAATATACACACAGGCCTGAATATATATTAATGTAAAGGGATATACAGACATCTAGTGGCTAATGTATGGTATTACAGATTATTTTGTTTTGTTTTTAACAAATTTTTAACAAAAAAATAAAAACATAACATTTCAAAATTTTACACAATCTACATATTAGTTTATTTTAAAATAGGCCCACATGTTGACTAAAGCCGTGATCTTTCTTAATTTGCCTGACTGAACTTGGGGCGTTGGCAGTGGGAGTTCCCCTACGTTACCTAGACAGCGAACATCCTGTTACGCAAGAAAAGATTAAGAAAGGACATTTTGGGCACTAAAAAAGCTACTCTACTAATTTCTACTAAATAGCAGCGGAATTTCCATGAATTAAAAGCATTTTACCTGCAGGCTGCATCGTTTCTACTTTCTACTAGCAGCAGTGATTCAATCTGCGTCTGAGGAGATTGTAGACAGCTGTTATTTGCACATGCACCAGCGAGTGGCACACGTGAGTCATTTCTGGCAACAGAACCAGGAACTACTGTATAATCAAGCAGCGCTTAATATAGTGTTATTATGCCAAAATACTTATTTATTTAGTTTTAAAT
>FLSR01004874.1:7788684-7799494 GCA_900092035.1 Leuciscus waleckii | reverse complement strand
GTGTTGAGAAGTATACAATACTTGGTGTTCAATTCATAGTAATTGCTCACTATAACAGATGTAATAATGTGGAACTGCAGCACTTCAGGCTCTAGTGAGAAACTGTGTTGAGTAATGCGAAGAAAAAGAATAAAGGTTTAAGCTGAATCCGAAATCACAAACTTCACTACTATATATGGGTGAAAAGCAGTATGTGACAAAAGAGTATGTCCGAATTTACAGTACAAGTCCCCAGATTGACCGACTACAGTGAAGCGACGCAACCGACACTGGTAGATTAGAGCCCGATCGATAAAGGATTTTGAAGGCCGATACCGATACAAATATTTGTTTGTTTTAAAATCCGATATTCCGATATATCGGCCGATATTTATTTATTTATTTTTTTATTTCAGAAACGCGCAACAAAACATTAACAGATTTCTCTAACATTAGTTATTTGTAGTTTTAACTAAAATAATATGATAATGCATTTTAAAAAGAAATTTGTTTCTTTTATTGGCACTACAGAACAGAGGAACATCAAATATAAAATAATGATGACATTATTACTATCATCATCATTTATATTATCATTAAACAAGATAAAGGTCACTCCTAAATGTTTGTGTGCGTGTGTAATAATTAGTCCCTACATTGCCTTATAAGCTACCTTATAATTACAATGTCAGCTTACTTATCCCTTTACCTGCACTTTTTAAGTTCTTTCCATCAAGCTACATCAAACCATTTTCAATCATCAGTTGCTGCCTGCCTTCTAAAACCTACTATTTAGTGATCTAAATCCATTATGTGACTCGTTAATGCTGCGGCTGAACGACAGTCTGCAACGCACACTTGGCGTCATTGGATTTCACACACGTGTAAAAGAAAAGCTAACTTTTATGCACAAGCTACGTTTGATACTTTTTCTCTGTCTAAATGTTCACTCCTCGCAAGTCTAACTTAGATTTTACAATGCAGGGACTGTAACTAGAGATATGCTATTTATAAATACAGTAATCATTACTTTATTTAGGCAGAATAAATTCGTTGTGGTTTCCAAGCTCATTAATGTTAACGTCAGCGGTCTTCCACTGATAGTGGCATTAGCTAGCTTTGTGGTTAGCTAGTCTATGATGAGCCATAATTTAGCAATGGATAACATCATACTGCAAATTGTAAAACATACATTTTCAATATAACAGGCCAAGGAGAGATGATGCGTCTCATTGCTATAATTGTCCGCTATTAAAGAAATACTTCAGTCACATTGTCAAAAGTTAAAAGGACAGTCAGTAAATTGCAAATTGTAAAACATACATTTTCAATATAACAGGCCAATATAACAGGACAGTCAGTCAACTACACTGTAACAACGTAGCGTAATTACTAGCTAATTCCGCTTCACTCTCTGCTTATTTAATAGTAGCAAAACTGGACATGATAGTCACAAATTTTGTCATGCTTATTTGAGTTAAGAGAACTGATGGGGATGTTCTTTTAATTGTTATTCAAGCAATGTATGTCTCGTGACCAACTCACCATGAACACACTTCACCGATGATCTCACTCGCGGATAACTGGTTCTCTCTGCCCGACTCTGGCTGGATCAGCAGGTTGCAGGATGTGTGGCGCGTTATACACGAGTGTTGCCAACAGGGACGGTGTAGTAGAGTGCTCTCTGGTGGACAAACTATACAACGCCAACACTCATGACATGGTTGAAGGGTGTTTCGTCCGTTTTTATTTTATTTTTTAAATATTCATTTATCGGCCATTACAAATGCCGATACCGATAGTTTGAAAAATGCCTAATATCGGCCGATAATATCGGCCCGCCGATTTATCGGTCGGGCTCTAAAAATTACCAACTTTACAGCAGAAAAAAACATGTTTACAGCCTGGATCTCTATGTGGTTTTGGTCTATACAGCTTATTTTGCCCTTCATAACAACTGTGAGGGGTATTCATGATCAAGTATCATATTTAATGGAAACTTATTTTTACCGTTAGTAACGTGAGACAAAAGAATGAAGGATAAACTGAAATTCACAGCATTTCAACCGATTTCAACACAACATCTGCTCACGTATTTGAAGGCTGCTATTGGATCATCGAGGCTAAACGTCATATTATGCGACTACGCATTACTTTACGGAGAGCTTACGACCTACTAGCTACGTTCTGCCTTACGAACAAATTGTGCAACGGAATAAAGTTCAGAGTTAGTTACAAACTAGCTAGTAGTTACTAAGCCTCTAGTGTGGACTTTACGTTCCAATTTAAGAAAGAACTTACGAACGGCTGGTGCAACCCTACCCTGAAGCCTCACTGCCTATTACTGTAGTCTATCCTCAGTAAGGATCCTTAGTGTAAGGTAAAACATATACACATAACGTGCATATTGAAGCTCAAAGCACCGGAGCGGGGACTAGGATCCTTTCGCTTTCTCCCGGTCGGAGAGCACGCTGGCACGGATTGGTTGCTTCTCCCTCCGTGACTATCTAACACTGTTGGATTTAATATCTTAACACTGTTGGACTTACTTTTATTATTGTCGGCGTTTATTTGCGCTAGTCAAAAAAGTAGTCCAAAACAGTTACATTTACTGGCATCTCGTACAAATGTTGCTGACTGCCTGTTGGCTCCGGTTGAAACGTCTTCATTCCACGTCCCTGGTCTGGGAAAACTGTCACTGGTGCCGTTCGTCTCTGCTGTGGTATACGTGCTTTCCTTGGAGGGGCTGCTTATTACCGGGCTAACTACGAGGTGGATCCACGTTAACCATGTGTCTTCCCCGGTGCGCTCTGTGCTGCCGGCTGTGACGCGCTGATACTCACTGGCATCCCAGCACTGAGCCTGTTGGCTCCTACTGACACGTCCTCATTCCTTGACTGTGGTCTGTGAAAGCTGTCCCAGGTGACGTCCGTGCCTGCTGTGGTGTTCTGCCCTGGAGACCTGCCTGCTACCGGGCCAACTATGAGGCAGATCTCTGTGTGTGTCTACCCTGGCGCGCTTTTACGCACGCACACACTCATCGGCGGTGACACGCTGATAAGTTACTTATCGGCATCCCTAACTACTGAACTTCGGAATTCAACCTACCAAGGGGGTTTCTAAAATACTGCTGTTAATATGAGGATTAATATGTGTCTCAGGTGGATTCTTCTATGCTCTACTGTCAGTGCCACGTCAGCACTAAAATACTCGGCAGCGGAGCTATTGCGTTTGAACTCAATGAACTTCAGGACTCCACTGGCTCTGTTTGCCCACCGTGATGTTCTTTCCCGACTGAGATACATCCACCACGGATCGGGGCGATCTTATACATCCAGTAAGTCATCCTCTGCATTAGTTTGATTTGGTCTAAAGTTCGTCCCGTTTCCTCCACTGGCCGTGGAGCTAATCCAAATCATTTGTTTCCAGTTACCAAGGCAACGTCAAACGCTAGTTTTACTGACTGTTTTAAATGTGGACTTTTTAATGTTCGATCTCTTACAAATAAAGGTTTGCTGATAAGTGAGTTTATGTGATGGTAAACTGGACATAATGTGCCTCACTGAAACTTGGCAACAGCCTAATGATTATTTTCATCTTAATCAAACAACCCCTAATGGTTATTCTTACATCAGCCATCCTCGCTCTAGTGGGGGTGGGGTTGCGGTTGTCTATCGTGACATGATCAAAGTTAAAACAATCAGTATACCTCATTTTTCTTCATTTGAATGCTTGGCTGTTAAACTCTCTGGCTTTCAACCATTGGTAATTTTAACACTCTATAGTCCACCTAAACCATCTGATCTGTTCTTAACTGAATTTTCTGCATTAATGACTTCACTTTGTCTATTATCCCAATATATTACTTGTTCCTTTGCTGCTGATTTTATGTCATTACTTGATGGTCTTGATGTCACCCAAAATGTACATTTTCCTACTCACAACAAAGGTTATACTCTAGATTTAGTTTGTTCAACTGGTTTGTTCCCTGCAATGTAACACATGCCGAGTTACCCATCTCTGATCACAAAGCTGGTTTTTTTTAAGTCTCTGTCCCAGTTTCCAGGTATAAACATCAACGCATTATAGCATACAGAAACATAAAACACATTTATCCATCTGACCTTGTAAGCCTCATAAATACATACTCGACTACTGACTCCCTCTGTCCCCTCAGCCTCATCACTCTTTACAATGACTGCCTATCTTCTTCTCTTGATGCCCTTGCTCCCACTCAAACTCGTTCTGTTTCCTTCAACCACTCGGCGCCGTGGTACACACCTGAGCTCCGCCAGTTAAAAAGATGTGGGAGACGCCTTGAGCGCTTGTATAAACGGTCAGGCCTTGAATCTCATGCGCAGGCCTACAAAGATCACCTCTTGCAATATAATAACACCATTTCTGCTGCTAGAACATCTTACTATTCGAACATTATAAACTCTGGAAATAACAATTCTAAGCTTCTGTTTTCAACAGTAAACCGGCTCCTTAAGCCACCTGAAAATGTACTCTCTGTCCCTTCAACGGAACTCTGCAACAAGTTTCTTAACTTTTTTCATTCAAAAATTCAAGAAATACATCACCATCTGCTTAATTTTCCTAGCACTACAGTTCATAACCTTACCTACATAACTGCCCTGCATGGCTCTGCTTTAACCATCTCCCTCTCAAGCTTCACCTTGGCCTCAGAGAACCAGATCAAAGAACTTGTCAGCAAATCAAAAACATCTACTTCCCAATTAGACCCTCTGCCTACCAGTCTTCTTAAAGCATGCCTGCCTTCCATCGCTCCATTACTCACTACATTAGTAAATTCCTCCCTCTCCACAGGCATTGTACCGCCCACTCTTAAGACTGCTGCTGTCACTCCGGTCCTCAAAAAGCCCAATGCTGATCCTGATGACTTGAACAACTACCGTCCCATCTCCAATCTTCCTTTTGTCTCCAAGATACTGGAGCGGGTCGTGGCACATCAACTACACCACCATCTCATCTACAATGATCTGTATGAACATTTCCAGTCTGGTTTCCGTGCTAAACATTGCACGGAAACAGCATTGGTAAAAATCACCAATGACCTACTCTGTGCTGCTGACTGTGGTCTATTGTCCATCCTGATCTTACTTGACTTAAGCGCTGCCTTTGACACCATCTCACATCCCCTCCTCATTGAACGTCTGGCCAGCATTGGTATCATGGGGGATGCACGCTCCTGGTTCTGTTCATACCTCACGGATCGTCAGAGTTCGTACAACTCAAACACTATAAATCGGCCTGTGCGTTTGTGCCTCAGGGTGTCCCTCAGGGGTCAGTGTTGGGTCCACTCCTCTTCATTATATATCTGCTTCCCCTGGGCAAGATCATGAGACACCACAAAATTCATTTCCACTGCTATGCTGACGACACCCAGCTTTATATTTCAACTAATCCGTCATCTCCCCTTCCACCCACCTCACTCAGCAACTGTCTTCAAGACATTCAAATCTGGATGAACACAAACTTTTTAAAACTGAATGCCAATAAGACAGAAGTCCTGCTCATCGGCTCCAAATCTACTCTCTCAAAACAGCAAAATCTCAATTTAACCATAGATGAGATCACGGTCCCTCTGTCAACTCAAGTCAAAAGCCTTGGGTCATTCTGGACCGTTCCCTTTCATTCAAATCTCAGATTAAATCACTTACCCGGACCTCGTTCTTTCACCTCCGAAATATCTCCAGGCTTAGACCCTCATTGACACAAGCCAGCACTGAAACCCTAATTCATGCCCTTGTCACGTCACATCTGGACTATTGCAACTCCCTTCTCATCGGTCTCCCTTCTAAGCTGATAAATAGACTTCAACTTATTCAGAACTCTGCCGCTCGAATCCTCACTGGTACCAGACCATCTGAACACATTACACCTATCCTTATCACTCTACACTGGCTCCCTGTGCACTTCCGTATTGATTTTAAGACCCTCGTCATCACCTACAAAGCACTTCATAATCTTGCACCCAGCTACATTTATGACCTCCTATCAGGTTATGTTCCTACACGCTCCCTCCTCTCTTCCTCGACTGGCCTCCTTGTCACCCCCAAATTCCGCCTCTCCACCATGGGGGCCAGGGCCTTCAGTTGCGCTGCTCCAAGACTTTGGAATGCCCTCCCCTCCCACATTCGACAGGCAGATACAGTCAATTCATTGAAAAAATTGTTAAAGACCTATCTCTTTAAGGCAAGACACGGCAGGCAAAAACATCGATTTTTTTTATGCAGTGGTCGTTTTGAGATTTTGGGCTAGTTTACTCCTTCAATATGTGTTCTTTCAAGCAGCTATAAAGAAAACATTGAAAATATACATTAAGATGTTTATTTTATTACATTTTGTTTACTTACGGCAGTAACCCAGCAAACACAAAAACGTTGCAAATACGACAGATGTCGCGTTTTTTAAACGTTATAAATACGTATTTTCACACCATTGATGAGTTTTTTTTAACGTTGCTTCGACGATATGCGTCATGTTCAACATTTTCAAAATGTCAATATCACGTCTTATGTGGTACTTTTTTTCCTATTGGTTTTTACCACGTTCACCCGAAAAATTCACTGAAAGAACGTGTTAATCACTAAAACCTGAGATGTTTCCACCCTTGGATGTAGCCTGTAAGCGTTTGTAGCAGCAGCCGTTCTGCAACTGCTGCCACGTCCGTCTTCAAAGAATCCAGTGTGAAGAGTAATCGATCCAGTGGGCTATAAACTCATCTTTAACACAATTCTTTCTGGGACCCGTTAAAAACATTGAAAAATCACTGGACACAAAACATAAAAGTTAAGCAAATTCTTTAGAATTTATTGATTAATAACACAATATGATTGATATGATATGATTAATGATTTTAATTAATGAGTGCATTTCTGTAATATATTACTTATTCTAGAATAAATAATGATACAATCTATTACATATATATATATAACATTTATGATTATTATCAGTTGTACGGCTTCATATTTTTGTGGAAACTATGATACAGTTTTCAGTATTCTTTGAATAGAACTTTCAAAAGAGCAGCATTTATTTGAAACAATTTTTTTGAAACAATTTAAAAGTTTTTACTGCGACTTTTGATCAAATTAATCTATCTTTTCTGTATAAACATTTTTTCAAAACAATAAATCTTTAAAATATTGAAAATGTTTATAAAACAGAACAATGGCCAATTATAACCACATTAGAAAACATTAAAGGGATAGTTCACACAAAAATGTAAATTCTGTCATTAATTACCTCATGTCGCTCCAAACCCATAAGACTTTCGTGGAGAACACAAATGAAGATATTTTTAACAGATGCCTTGTGTGCGCAAACAATTACATCTTTATTCACAAATGATGCATCTCCAACGCATGAGATGGCCGGCTCTCTCACCAACACAACCCTGATGAATTGTGGTGCTCCGTGAACATGTGTCAGAGATGTATATTTTGTGAATAAAGATGCAATGGTTTTTTTTGCACTGATTAAAGTTTTGTGCTCAGAACTTCCGATAACATAGTGAGTTTTTAGGGAGCGAATGTTTCAGTGCACTGTAAGGATTTTGTGATAAAGACGGCCCTTAACCACTGACTACTGAGCTAGAGACCTGATATGCACCCAGAGTTTAGCACCTTGATTAGCTTGTTCAGGTGTGCTGGACTAGGTTGGAGTAAAGCTCTGCATGTAAGTGGACCTTGAGAGACAATGTTGAGATCTCCTGCAGTATATTCTGAACTTACAACACTGGGATACCTGAACACTGGAACACTGAGACCAAAGTTCTGCAGAGTTTCTGGTGATACTTGATCAGCTGCTCAGGTCTGCTTAATTGGGTTTGGAGCTAAACTCTGTGATCAGGACTAGATGGCAAACAATACTGTAAAGGGGAGAAGACAAACAATATTATTTTGTTGTAAATCATTTGTTCTGTGTTCATCTGCTTACCTGTACAAAGTATGCATCATGAATAAGCGGTAGGCTATATATTTAATTTGATCTTTTAATAACACTGTTTTACTACATTAATACTAACTACAAACCTGATAAAAATGACTGGGCAGTGGAGGAAAGCCTTATTTTGCCCTCCAGGTGGGCGTAATGGTGTGACGTCACGTGATAACTATGAATTAACCATACAGTGCGTACTTTTAGGTTAAATAAATTAGCTTATTTCCATTCATCCATTGACCAATTGTCAGCAAAACCTTTACAAAACTATCAAAATATCTCATCTACACAAGATGTGATTAAAAGGCCAAACTTACAGCTCAAGTCTATAGTCAACCTAACGTTAGCGCTACCTCTAGATAGCTAAAGTTAGTTAGAAGCTAACGGACTTTTTCGAAGACACTAAACCATTTCTATTAAGTAAATATTCAACGGAAGCGAGTGATTTACATGAAAGAAAGTCTCAGAAACATTTGTATGTACTATTTGTGTAATTCTATGGACTAAACTTACCTTACAGTTGTTAAAACAACAGTGAGAGACGGAGTTTCGCTGTTGTCAGTTGAGCTGCCGCTCGTTTCCATGGTAACGCCCTCCGCTCCAGTTCAAATGCGGCTTGAATGTTCAGCGCGCGCGCCCATTAAAATACGTAAAAGTCACGCAGCATTTACATTTAGATTGATGGAATGAATTATTTGATAATCAGCTAAAATATCATGAAACTTGATATATTATTAAGTGGATAGTAGGCCTGTGGCCATCGCAAACTGTAAATTGAATGAAAATATGAAAGCATTGAAAATGTAAAACAATGTTTTAAGTCATTTATATATATAATAGGCTACATTATAACATAATATATAGGTCTACCTTTAGAAATGGTAAACGAGGTGTAGAAATAAAATAGCAAAAACTACATGATATAATTATAAACATATTTTCATATAAAGTATGTCAATCTGGATCCAACTCCGCCCCCCGGATCTCGTGTTCTGCATTGAGGTGCTACTGCAATCTCCACCCCTTTATCTGGATCCAACTCCGCCCCCCGGATCTCGTGTTCTGCATTGAGGTGCTACTGAGTCATGCTGCAGTGCCTAGGTTTTCGGATGCAGCCCACATTCCTCCTGTAATGACATTTTGCGACTGGCCGTGATTTATTATTTTTTTTTCTCTCGGAGTCGGACTGATCAGTTTCAGTGTGATCATACGTGCTGAAGTGTTGCTTATATGCCAACTTTTCGTTAAAAATCATCTGACGCCACCCGAGACCATTTAAAAGTACCAGCTGAAAGTGAAAGGAAACCGTTTACTGTCTTTGAAGGAAACATATCGCTGCTTTTCACCAACAGCAGCGTCCGTTAGCTATTTTTATTATACCGATATTTTCGTTAATGTACAGGATCGTTTTAACTTTGCACATTTGAAGATGCACCTAACGTTACCGATCTGTGTTTTGATGTCAGGATTGCTGATGAGCGCTGCTGATGGTAAGTATAGGCTACACCCTACTGAAAGAAAAACAATAGAAATCATTACAAACAATTAAAACCATTGCCATTATAAACCATTAAAAACATTGGCAAATGGTTTCCACTATGTAGTGTGTTTTGGGCCATATTCCATTAGGATTTATTGGCTTGTATAGGTTTCCATTACAAATGTGTACATATTTAATGATTTCCATTGCAGTTTTGTATTTGTTTTGATTTTTTTTATGTTTAATGGTTACACTGGTAACTTAGCTGTTAATAATTAGACCATTAAGTATTGTTTTTAATTAATGAATTTGATTACTACAACTAACACTGGTTTTATCCTTATTCTGAAAGACAACCTCAAGAAAATAATATAAGTTTAATTAATATAAACTGCACACTTTTCAATAGCTAACATCTCAGGTTGTGTTTAACAAAGAATGAAGAACATGGACCTGAAATCAAAATGATATACAGAATTAAGACCTGCTTAGCTGGAAATAAACATCTGACACAAAACATTTACAGTACATGACATTTTTACTTAATGTATTATAGAAATACAAGAACTGTGAATTGTGGCTTCACTGTGTCCACTGTGGCTGACTGTTAGACCTGCAAAAAGAAGGATAATTCATTGGGACAATGTACCTCTTAATCCACATTACCAGTACATGAGATTATCCATACATTATATATTTAAATGGGAGTCTCAAAGAAGTTGCAAGAACTTAGTTGTTGACAAAACATCATCATGACTAAATTCATCCAACATCTTTGGGTGTACTTTGAGCAGATTCAAGATCTTGACAGCTGTGAACTTTGTCCATTAGTCATGTTATGTTCATAGCATGACAGTCATCTGTTATTTAATGTTCTCCGGGTGTAAGTTTTAAGTTATGAAAAATGGTACTTTAGGCTCCACTCATGTACCGCTCACACTCACCGGAAAAGCAAAGTCTGCTCAAATAAGTGTGGGTAGTAGGGGTGCTGATTGTAAATGAAATACAAATTTTTGTTCATTTACATGTATTTGTAATAAACATTTTAAAGCCACACTAAGTAGAAATTGTGTTTTTGTCAAACAGCGATCCCTAGAGTCGCTGTGGAATACTTGCACTGTCGTAAATATATTATATTATAACGTTTTTACATGATTGCAGCTAAATCACAAGTAAATAGTCTAGGCCTACTGTATAATTTAATTTGTGTTGTTTTTATTGGAATGTAAACATTTCAAAATGCCAGATAACATCAATTAAGTTAAATGTACGTCGCATTATTTCATAACATTGGCCGTTATGATGTCATTAGACATGATTATTGCAATTTATCATAATAGTTTGCAATTGTGCTCGTTTACACTATTACAACCTCTACGT
>FLSR01004874.1:7776288-7788431 GCA_900092035.1 Leuciscus waleckii | reverse complement strand
ACTACCCGAACCCCGAAGTTACATAGTGCCAGTAAAGAGATACAGACCCTGTCAGGTATGGCAGACGTGTCATTCAACCTATTGTAAGTTGATGTACCATCACAAGGATCTTGGAAATATATTATGAAGGTTGAAAAGTTACATAGTGTTGCTTTAAGTGGGCTATTAAAAAAGTGATATGTTGAATGAAGTTTTAACTACTAACCAACTAATAAAATGTTTATGTCGACTATTAGGGGTCAGCCCTACACTTTTTGTAACTTTAATAAGGATTAATCTATATTTAATTTGCAGTGAAGAGTATGCAGTCAGTGTATTGTTTTATTGTATTTAAATGTTATCGGAGTTATTTTTTATTGTACTAAAAAGGTTATTAAATCTGTTTAGGAGGACAACACTTTATTCTAACCTGATTCAATACGCGTCACAAACCGTAGCATAAAGCACGAAGATGCAAGATCAAATGTCTTTAATAGAATTAATCTCAGGCAGAAAGGAATACAGGGCTACTCACACAATGCAGAGGTGTAACGTTGATGAGACCGGACAACACAAACTGAAATGGCCTGGACTCAAATAGAGGCAGTGATGATTTTTTGGTTATATCTCCCAGCCGTAGTTCATGGCTTATAACACTTTCACAAAGACTTTTTTAAAATATGGAAGAAATAAAATAAAATAAAAAATACTTCCCCAACAGAAGGACCAATGAAAAAGTGGATGGTCACTGTTGCACTTTATATTAGCCCCTTTCACACAGCAATCACGATAAATGACAGTAAAATTACCAGAATGACTTTACCGGTATACACAAATATGTGTATTGACCGTTGTGCCACGCCGCAGCTTTTTTCAACGCGCTTGAGACTCAGCCTCCTTTTCCATTCATCAGCACTACGGCTCTGCAGTTGGATAGCCTACTATTATGCGCGTCTTCTGTTTTTAAGAGCAAAAGCGTGTTCTGTTTGATCATCCCCCCTTATGCCTCTCACTCAGAAGTCAAAAAATGATGTCAAATTGAACAGATAGTGAAACTGAAGCACTCCTCCTCATACGGTGAATGAGGACTGCAAAACGGACAGTGATTTTTATTTTACCTATATTTTTATCAGTATATTACCGGCATTTTGGTGGTGATGTGTGAACGTCTCTCACTGGTAAAATGCCAGAACGCCATTGCTTGTGTAATAGTCGACTAAAGCCGGGTGCACACTGTGCGATTTTGGCCGCGATTTGGCCATCTGAGACAAATTTAGCAAATCCTAAAAGAATCTTCTGATCCAAGGCTAAAATCTGAAGTCTTTGAACGTTTGACATGTTCACCGACACTGTTGCGATCATATTTTATCTCCAACAAAATTCTGGCAGTGTCAGAAGATTTGACACACAGTCCTACAGTGTGACTTCTCCTATGACGACCATCAAATTGTCTTCGTTTTTCACAACAAGCTATGACCAAAATTACATGAAAGAATTTTTTGTGGCCACCATTTTAATCCCGCGTGTAACGCAGCTCACTGTGAACGTATGTGTCATTGATTGATAATGTAAAACTGCGGACAAGTTTTCTTGCATGCGTCCGTTTTTAACGCGTCTTGACTGTCGTACAGTCTGACATTTATGACAACGAGATCTTACAGTGTGACTGCAATGATAATTTTAGTACAGTCTGACAAGTAACAATCTTAAAGGACGATAATTAATCTCATAGTGTGCACCCAGCTTAATGCCGAGTTCACACTGCCCGATTTTCGGCCCGATTTTCACTCGCCGACAGGTTTTGGGAGATCGCCGACAAATGCCCGAAATCATAGGCAAATCGGTGCTCGTTCACGTGAGTGACAATCACAAAGAATTAATTATCAAAGAAGTGATCTGAGAGAATCGCCAATGATTCACCGACGCCCGTGAGATATTTGGCATGCTAAATATCTGGAACTGTAATGCCGAATTCACACTGCACGATTGCAAAATTATTTATTTACCCCAACTCTCTTTGCAAAACACACAATCCCTGCTCCCCTCGTCTCCCCAACCATTTCCTCCGGCATAATCTGTTTTTCTTTTTCTCCTTTTGCTGCAAATCAGCACACAGATAATTGGATCGCAATCTTCTAGCAGGCTATAATTTTTAATAACAGTTTCAGTCCAGCTCGAGAACTCTGGTCTCGGCGATTATTTCTATTGTAAAGTAGGGCTGGGCGATATATCGCATGACATTGTTAGGCGCATCTCTTCAGTAAAGCCGGTTCCTTGATTAGTAGTAAATCGCCTTCACCTGCTTTCAGATGGAGCGGCATTTACTACACAGCAAAAACTCCCGTGTTAAATTAACACTCAAGAGTGTTAAAGTTAATGAGATAATTAAGTGATTAATTTAGTGATGATTGAGCATTATTGAAGACACCTGATGTTAACAAGCAGAATCACTCAAGGAGAAAATCACAAATTGTAAGCCACCGTTTTGGCGATCAGTGTTTGCTTTAGTTGGGCTCTTGACCCTTATACAATCTTTAAAAAAAAATGGTGTCTGCTGTTATTGATTTATAACAGTCAAATGAACAAAGAAAAGTGTGATCTGACAGTGTTGATTATGTTTTGACATAATCATGCTGTGATCTGAAAAATGAAGCTTATTGAGATAGCTTGGTTTAACTTGTTAACAGCAGCTCTGTGATTCTACAGCATGATTATCAGTATTTTCCTTATGATCCAAAATATTGAATAAACATTGTTCTGATCACAACACTTTCAAATTAATTTATTTAGAAACACAGACATCAATAATCAGCCGGTGAATCTCAACAATGGTGACAGGTTTCCCGCGGGGTCTTAAAAAGTCTTAAAAAGTCTAAAATTCTGAACTTTAAATTTAAGGCCTTAAAATGTCTTAAAAACGGCCAGATTTTCATCCGTGGTCTTAAATTTCATTTAGTCAGGTCTAGAAAAGGTCTCGCCAACAGGCCGTTCACATATCGCATCTTTTGCGCGCTCAAGTTCGTTCAAATGTAGGCGTGCGCTCATAATTGAAGCGACGCACTCGTTTTTTTCCAGGCGCAGCGAGATAAAAAAAATCTCAACTCTTCAGAATGCCGCAACGCACTGCAGGTCATGTGACAAGACCAACCAATCAGCTTCGCCCCTTTCCGTAACAAATTGAAAGCTCACTCAACTCTTTAACACTGCTTCAGTGTTACTAATAACACCCTGAGTGTGGACTCATATAAACACTGAGAGTGTTAATTTAACACTGGGGATTTTGCTGTGATACTTTATTTTGAAACAACTGTAAGAGAAACAACCTTTCCCAAAATGTTTAAAAACAAATATAATTCTTTCATATTTTAATGAAACACCAAAGTGCACCTAATATTACAGTAAAAATGGGTTTTAAACATATTTTAAACACGTTTCAAACACATTTACTAAATTATTTCAAGAAAAACTAAACATGAATGAACAAACTGAAATGTGTAATCTCTGGGAAGATCAGTGAAATAAAATCGCTTTTCATTTAACTTTAACCTCTAACAAAATTTACCTTGAGAATATTGTCCTATGCCCATTAGGGTTGAAATGATATAGGCCTGGCACACTTAAGATTTAATTTATCTAGTCTTGCCTGGTGTAGTAGGCAGACAGAACTTTGAGGTATGTTTACAAAGCTCTTTTCCATACAAAGAGTTCAATTTCACTAAAGCCCCTTTCACACAGAGCGTTGATCCAATAAATTTGCCATAAAATTTTTAGAGTGCCTTCAGTGTGAACGCAAACACGTCCTGGGTTTGATCCCGGGATGGAGACCTTGTAGCATTGCACGGATCAGACTCAACTCACAGATGCTGCTCTCTCAACTGAGGTTGTAGAGACCATCCTTCACTCCAGAGCTCCATCCACTGGGAAACTATATGCCCTGAAGTGGATCACTTTAACTATGATTTACTCCATTTTTTTGTTGAAACATTTTTACACTCAAAAACATTTAGTAAATTTTAAAGCTGTGAAATCAATCAAATATACTGTATGAATTGAGTTAATTCAAGTAAAAAAATTAAGTACATCTGAGTAACTGCATCTGGTACATTAACAAATCAAATTGTGTAGAAATAATTTAACATTTAAACATTTAAAAAACAATATTTATGAGTAATATTAACAGTTTTTATTTATGAGTAATATTATATTAAAAGTATATTCCTCTAAACCATTGTAAAATAGTATTCCATACAACCACCAGTATACATGACATTGGCCTTTATTGTCGATGAGTACAGAGTACAGCTGTTTTAACATGTATACAATATTGCCTACATTAAAACTCATTCAACAAACATTTTAGAAGTAAAAATGAAACATTTAATTTTAATTCAAGTGTAATCAACCAGTCTGTTATCCAATTTCCACCGGATCAGCGCTGGTTCTCGTGCCGGAGACGGACTCGTGCTCTGCGGTGAACGACTGACTCCATCACCTGCCAATAAAGAAACAGCGCACTGTTCTGAGGACATTTTATCATCCAAATGAATTACATTCATTATCATTAGGAATAAAGTTGTGTGTTTTATGCAAGGCGTTTCAATCATGCGAAAAGACAGGCGCGGCACTCGTTTAGGTGTCACATTGCACCTTTGTATGTTGTTTTGCATTATATAAAATGATTTAAAGCACAGTAATGATTTTAAAGATAAAATGAAACATAAACACACCTGAAATTCACATGAGGAAATGCACCAATTCTGCGACGCTGAGAACTGTTCTGGAGACTGAAGAGGGTTTAAGCAGCCCGCGCTCACTCAACCGTTGAGTTGTCTTCAAGTCAGATGGTGGGGGAGGGGTGCATTGTTTTTGATTGAGTAAACTTACTCAATTTCTTAAGAGTGTGTTAAATATATTAATAATATTGATGTGAATTAAGTCATATTTGTGGTTCTTAAAACAGATCAGTTTAATTCTCCATTCTCAAATACTTTGATATAAATGTCACAAATATATTAAGTGCAAAGGTGTCAAGTAATGAAGTACAAATACTTTGTTACCTTACTTAAGTAGAAATTATTTTTCAGCCGACTTCAATTATTTTGGTATGTTCAACTGAACCAAAATAAAACGATCTCGGGACAAACCCCGGACACATTATCAATGTATTTTCCGGATTCTCTGTGTGAAAGGGGCTTAAGTTGAACTATCCATTAAAACTATAAATGTTTTCTTCAGTTACAAAGAACAAGGAAGTGTGACATGCACTTTGCGCTATCATAAAAAATGTATTACCCCATGAAGAAAAGTAGAATGATGAATATAATTAACAGGAACAAATAGAATTTATAACAGTTTACTTCTTTCATAAACAGTAAAATAAAATTAATAAATAATGAAAAAAATATTACTAACAAAATGTACAAAGTTCATTTTTATTGAAAGTTATATAACAGTAGCCTATGGAACAGTGCAGAATATGTTATTACCTCAATAAATTCTGTCCTACATAATACAATGAACTTTGCCCATTTTATCTAGAAGCCATTCAAACTAAATAGGCAAGGCTTGCCCTGAATATCATGATTGAATATATTTTAGAGACACTTTATGCCTTTAATATAACTGTTGCAGTGTAGGTATCTCAATGTCTATACAAAATACATTATAATGGATAAAATGTAATTATCTTATTTAAAATGTATTAAGATCTGTATACTCCTGATATATAACAGAGATTGATTTTGTGCCTTTGTTTTCTCTTCAGTCTACAATTGATCTTATCCGATTCTTTAGATCTCTATCATTTTCCTGAAGATTACAGTATATTTTTTGTAATGACAGCCTGAGACCTTTTTTTCTTCCGTTTTCACACACAAAAGCTGCATCATTATGAGACTAGTCTCTTATTTTTATGTTCTGTTAAAGTAAAATGGCAGATTTTATTACACAACTTATTAGATAACCATTTGAAAAATCGTAAAAATAGAGCAGCACGAAGCCAAATTGTTAATATTCATTCCCAAGAGGAAAAAGCTCTGTCCAAATTCTGAAATATTTAGGATTCACAACATTTCCAATGTCTGATACTGGTAATGCTTAATAAATATACAGAATCGGAATAAACTCATAATCAATTGCTATTGTGTAATTCCATTTCATAAAACAAATCATAAAAAGACTCATAATAGTAAGAAATATGATATACCTTCATGATGATGTCTCCTATCGCTCAGTTAAAAAGAGAAAGATCTGTGTGTAGATCTGTGTGTAGATGTCAGATCATATCAGAATCATGCTTATGTGATTAATGTTTAACTTGGGGTCAAAGTTTTTTTAGAACAATATAACTCTCAGGTAATTTAAAATATCCTGACACCTCCCACTTTTAGTCAAATACTTCAGGTTACAATTCTGTTTACCTTATGATTATAAAATCATGTTTCAGTAAACTTAGCTAAAAACAATGACTATGAATTTAACTCTCTAGAATTCACTTACCAGAACATGTTTTTTTTTTTCTTTGTTGTCACATTTATTTCTGTATATTGTTAATTCATTGATTTAATTGTTTTGATATGTGTATATGTATAACATATATCTTTTTTTTGTTTGTTTGTTTGTTTGTTTGTGTGATTTATTTGTATGCATTGTTTTTGACAAAACAGCGTCATAAACTTTCTCTCTAACTTTCTCTCTTTTTTGCCTGATGCCGCAGCAGTTGACATGATTGTTTTTGTCCCCAGGGACCGGAAGTGCCCAAAATTTAGCGGTAAATCGGGAGTAAGTATTAATGCGTGGGTAGAGGAAGTCCAAACGATGCAAACCACCAACAGACGAGAACACTACAATGTCATCAAGATATAGCAGTAGGCAACAGAGATGTGTACTTTACACTGACAACAACCCCCTGTGCCACTTGAATTCTGCAAAACTTGGTGCTACCGAGCAGCGGTGGGCTGCACAACTTGCCTCATTTGACTTTGAGGTAAAGAATAGGTCAGGCCTGAGTAATCGTAATGCTGATGCTCTTTCAAGACAGGGTCCACCTGCCTGTCATGGGCTAGATCATGCGCTTCCTGAGAATAGTGTATCAGATGATATACGGTGTTCTGTGAGGCAGAGAGAAGTAGGCCCCCATGTTATTCAGGTGGCTATGTCAGCTCTTCCGAGTTACTCCAACGAAGATATTAGGGCCCTGCAGCGGACTGATAGAGTCCTTGGTGAGGTATTAAAGTTTTGGGATGGTAAGACCTTTCCCAGTGGGGAGGAGCGCAGAGCGCAAGTCAGCACTAGTCTTACTCCGCCAGTGGAATAGATTGGTGGATCGGGAAGGTGTAGTGTACCGCCGAGTTTTTTTTCGTTCTGATGGAGGAGAGGAGATTCTTCAAATCCTTCTCCCTTGTTCTCTGCACCATGAGGTGTTGACCCTGCTGCATCAGGAACATGGACATCAGGGGATAGAGCGCACTCTGGAACTGGTGAGGCAGCGTTGCTACTGGCCAAGTATGGGGTCAGAAGTGGCCCAGTGGTGTCGGGATTGTGAGCAGTGTCAGGTTGCTAAAGATACGCAACCAGCTGCCGTAGTCAAATGGGCCATCTGTTGGCATCTCGGCCTAACGAGATTTTAGCAATAGATTTCACCATCTTGGAGGCATCTCAGACAGGGATTGAGAATGTCCTAGTGATACCGATTTGTTCACTAAATATACATTGGCTGTCCCAACTCGAGACCTTCTTGTTGGTGCTGTTTTCACCGTGTGCCGTGACTGATCACTTCACGGGGACCCTTGTGCTGTGAGTGTGAGCGTGCAGTGTGTTTGTGTGAGGAGAACGTAGGTATCTTTGCAAGGGTGCCTCTTAATAGAGGCTGCAGTTTCCTTCTTTTTTTTTTTTACATTGTATTTATATTTGAATGTTAGGGGCTTGTCTCCTTTTTGTGCCTTAGTTTTTTTATCAATTATAATAAACTTTTGTAATTTTGCATAAATACCCGTGTCTCCTTTTCTTCCTGTCTTTAGTGGGGAACCTGTGTGCGTATAATATTCTCTGGGAGAAATTCCCAGGGTGGCGTAGTCGAAGATCAAAACATATGTAGTGTTCTTTTTCCCTTCAGAGTACAATCTATTTCATTATTGAACTCTTTTTCCCTTTGTCTATTTCTCGTCATTCACATCAACTGTCAGGATATTCATTATAAATGAAGTTCAAAACGTAGGTTTGAGAGGAGCCTAAACATTCAGTCCTGTCAATCATCATTATGAGCATACTATATAAGCAGCAGACACCACGTCATCCTATTGACAAATTCTTCCGGCAGCCCTCCTCCTCCCCTTCTCCTCCAGTAAATTATCTCTACACAGCAAAATCCCCAGAGTTAAATTAACTCTGCTCAGAGAACATTTGGTCCCTCTCTACAGAGAGTTAAAATAACTCTGAATCAGAGTTAAAGTTAATGAGATACTTAAGTGATTAATTAAGTGATGATTGGGCATTAATGATGAACACCTGCTCTTATGGCGCTTTTCCACTGCATGGTACGGCTCGGTACGGTTCGACTCGGCGCAAAACGGTTCGGCTCTCTTCGCTTTTCCACTGCATGGTACGGCTCGGTACGGTTCGACTCGGGCGGAACGGTTCGACTCGCTTTTCCACTGCGTGGTACGACTCGACTCGGTATGGCACGGTTCGGTTCGCTTTACCAATACAATGACGCATTGTAAATACAATGACGCTGGTAGTGATGATTCTGTCTGACCAATCAGTGATCTGCAGTGTTTTCACGTCACATTTTAGTATCGGTACGGTACGCTTGGAACCTCAACAGAGGTGGTACCATTTAATGAAGACATTAAATCTGTGAAGATCTCAGCAGAGGAGGATTAAACAATTCACAAACAGCATTACCAGCTTTACTTATTACTACCCAGATTGACTTTATTTCAGTCATACGGCAATATAAGTTTTGGTTTAGGTGTTGATGTTTTTTTGAAAACGTTTGGTCACCACTATGGTGATAAGTGTTTCCTTTAGTTGTGCAGTTTGACTCTTGGCCTTTGATGTGAGTTTGTGGTCTTTGTAACAGTGTTTACCAAAACACATAATTCGTGGCAAAGAAAGCTGGAAACAAAGATGATAAGGTGATATAGTTTTCAGCATCATAAAGTTGAAAAGTCTTTAACTCTGAGCTCAAGCCGATCCTTGGGTTCGAGCCGCCTCCAAGGACAGCAAGCCAAGTTAGTTTAACTTTAAGGTTGAATGGACAGGTGAACTAGTGAATGTTCAGTTATAACAAGCCTGGTCACATAACACAATGAAGACATTTGTTACTAACAGTATATTATCACTCTCTTTTCATAAGTCCAACCGCTCAGCAGGTTTACTCACTCTGCCTGATCTAGTGATATTATGTTTCCTTGCAATTGTCTCTGCAGGTCCAGTCCCTATGAAGTTGAACTTTCTGTGGGGACTGTTCTGAACTCTCCACTGTCTTTAAAGTAATCTCAGGAACTTGGACGCCAGCATCTGAAGATGCCTGCGATTTCTCCTTTTCTCTTCCTCCTTTTCGTTGAAAACTTCATATGACCTTGGAGTAGTGCTCTCCGCCAGCACCGTAGCAGGTCCTTTCCATTTTGATTCATCATCCAGCTTAACAGCCTTTTTTTTTTTTTTACCCGCTGCAGAGACGAAAAGCATTACAACAAATGTAATATCTTATTTACTGATTGTGGCCATTTCTCTTTCTGGTCAGTTTCCGTTTGCCTTAGGTTTTCCTTTGTTCACTAGTTAGTCTCTTTGGTTGTTAAAACTATTCGGTTTCTATGTTGATTGATTTGTATAACATTACAATATTCTTTTGTTTTCTTTACACAATATTTTTTGCTAATAAAAAATTGCTAATACAGTGAAAATTAGGTATCGGAAATCTGTATTGGCAAGTTCCAACAATGAAAGCATCGGTATGCACATCCATAACTATTGTGTTTATTTAGTCAAAAATCTGGCTTAATAACAGTGTTTGCTGGTCTGGACTGAATGTAAATGAGGTAAATACGTTTTTTTACAAGGTTTGATGATTTTGATTTCTCTGCCGTCTCATGATATGATTTTAGAATCTCTTGTACAGAGTGGTAATGTGGACTGTAGTCTAGCAATTGTTATTAATGAAAATGTGGTTGAAGTGTTAAAGTTAAAATGCCTTAAGACCAACAAAGCAGCAGGCCCTGGTGGTATTCACCCACGTACTTTGAAAGTCTGTGCTGATCAGTTGTGTTCAGTTCTTCATTAATTTTTTTCTTTGTCCTTGTCTATGTAGTGAAGTACCACTTCTTAGTGGCATCCTCTCTGAGTGTGTTGACTCCGTCCTATATACACACAGGTAATCAGCGTCTCGTTTCAAGGGGTAAGGTGGCTGTTTTGCCACCCTCGGTGGCGTCAATGTGCAACCACCTTTCTAGTGCCCTGGTTGGAGGTGAGTGCTGCGGCCGTTTGTGTTTGTGCTCCAGTCTACAGGATGTTAAACTGTTAACAGTGTTACCCTCGTCAGGAGGGGTGCTGTTTGCTGATAAGCACACGTTGTGCTGAGGGTCTGGACTTGTTGGCAATAATGCTCTGTTTGACGGATACAAGTGCATGTTGTGTGTATTGCACTAAGCGTTGCCGGTGGATTGCTGTTCCCTTGTAGCTCCCTTGTAGGTCTCTTTCTAGCTCTTGCGGCTGTATTTATATTATTAAGGTGTGTATAGTTACGGGGTTTCTTTTTGTATTCCAGCTCGCCTCTGTGAACTCTTTTATCTGTTAGTTGCTGGACGAATGTTTTTTCTTTGTCCTTGTCTATGTAGTGAAGTACCACTTCTTAGTGGCATCCTCTCTGAGTGTGTTGACTCCGTCCTATATACACACAGGTAATCAGCGTCTCGTTTCAAGGGGTAAGTGGCTGTTTTGCCACCCTCGGTGGCGTCAATGTGCAACCACCTTTCTAGTGCCCTGGTTGGAGGTGAGTGCTGCGGCCGTTTGTGTTTGTGCTCCAGTCTACAGGATGTTAAACTGTTAACAGTGTTACCCTCGTCAGGAGGGGTGCTGTTTGCTGATAAGCACACGTTGTGCTGAGGGTCTGGACTTGTTGGCAATAATGCTCTGTTTGACGGATACAAGTGCATGTTGTGTGTATTGCACTAAGCGTTGCCGGTGGATTGCTGCTTCCCTTGTAGCTCCCTTGTAGGTCTCTTTCTAGCTCTTGCGGCTGTATTTATATTATTAAGGTGTGTATAGTTACGGGGTTTCTTTTTGTATTCCAGCTCGTCTCTGTGAACTCTTTTATCTGTTAGTTGCTGGACGAATGGCGTGATCTCCGCATGCTTGGTATGTGCGATCATTGTACAACAATGATGAATTAATGTTCACGTGTATATTCTAGCTCATATTTGGCCTTTTGCAGGTGAATTAATTCACCTGTTTAAGGGCATTTAAAGACTGTGCTGCCTGGCTTAGGACTTTCACCGCTGCTGTTTTGTTCCTATTATTTCAATGTTAGTTACTTTTCTTTTGTTTCATCAGCATGCCTATGTGCGGTTGCTTACGTTAAGGCTTGCTTGATGTTTGCATCATTCCATAAAACATTTTGATGTATTGCCTCATTCAGACTTCAAGAATCAGCATATGGATCTCAATAATGGTGACTATCAAAAGTTTCATTTCACAATGCATGCTGGATGACAGCATAGTACAAAACTCCCTGCATGCATTGTGGCATGAACAAATTATGTTATTTTTAGAGAGGCAGCAACACAGGGTGGCATTACTGACTTACAGGAATATACAGAGTCCGTCATTGGTTATGTCAGTTAAGGCATGGATGATGTTTAAATCTGGGGATACTGCTGCATACAGACTAGCAGGGAATAATCTGTCCCGGGGGATCAGGAAGGCAAAGAGGCTGTGCGCACAAAAACTAACAGCCACTTCCTGAATGACAAAGACCCACGGTGGTTGTGGTTGACTTACCTCAAAAGTGCCATCCTCATTCCTGATCCGAAGAAGCCTAACCCAACCTGCTTTAATGATTTCCACCCTGTGGCCCTCACACCAATTGTTAAAGGTCCCATGACATGCTACTTTTTGTAGGCTTTAATATAGTCCTTAGTGGTCCTTAGTACTGTATCTGAAAT
>FLSR01004874.1:7760016-7772283 GCA_900092035.1 Leuciscus waleckii | reverse complement strand
CAATACCACTCCATAACAGTATATACTCTGCAATACCACTCCATAACAGTATATACTCTGCAATACCACTCCATAACAGTATATACTCTGCAATACCACTCCATAACAGTATATACTCTGCAATACCACTCCATAACAGTATATACTCTGCAATACCACTCCATAACAGTATATACTCTGCAATATACCACTCCATAGCAGTTCTCTTTTATCAAGATTTTTGTATTGCACAAAAGTAGAATTAAGAAAACCAGGATAACAGAACAGTCGCGGCTTGACCTAGTTTAATCAGTGTATCCTGGCTTAATCCGTTGCACGTTTGCTGAGCCAGGATGAGAACGCGCGGATATGTCAAGCCCGGTGTATATAGTTTGGATAAATGCACGTTCACGGCATTCTTAAAAAGATCACGAAATCGATCACAGAATCCCCGATGCAAAAATGGACAAAACCCGTGCGGCATACTTTTCGCCTAATGAGCAACAGCTTCTTATGGAAATGTATGAAGAAGTGAAACATATAATATGTAAAAAAGGCAATACAGCTGCTGTAATAAAACAAAGAGAGAATGCTTGGCAAACAATAGCGGACCGATTTAATGTGTAAGTAGTCCAAATAACCAGTGTTCCCCTGAAACCCTCATAATTACAATTCAAGGAGTTACTTGTCATTTTCAAAACTAACTGTATACTTTGCCTTAAATGTGACCAGTGGACATGCATTTAACATGAAGAATAATTGCAAACACTTAACCACTATGTGCATCTATTTGATCTATTTAGCTTCTTTTATGTCTATAATCTGTTTAATCTTTTTACTCTTATCTATTTGTATGTAGGTTTTTTTTCTAATTGATTTGATGTAATCTATAATCAGATAATTTTGTGGAAATAGACAAATTTTTTTAAGTTCATAATAGATGATAAGTCAGGGAAGTGGTACTAATAGAAAATATCATTTGTTACAGGATCCTGACATTGGGCAGCCTGGTAACTAGTGAGTATTGCCTAAAGTAAATTTACATTATGCAAAAAAACACAAGGTGTTCACAGAATTCACAAACTGTCAGATATCTCCACACAACGCATCTTAAGAGACAGATCGAGCTGACAGAAGTCAAGATTGATGTGAACAAAAGAAACTCCAGGACATGGACCTTGAGATGCAAATTAAACGCAAGACACTGAGGAAACTAGAACTGGAAATCCAGAAACTAGAAAGAGAAGTAAGTGACTTCAGTTCATACTGTAACCATGACTGTAACACAATGTTTTAATCATCATATTTTTTTCTCTCCAAGCTGACAAGTGATAACAGCAAAATAATAAAAGAAAAATATTCCAAAACCATTGTGGTCTTGTAACTTTTTTTATGAATGTCAAGTACACTTTATAGTTATTGCTCCAGTGAAGTGGAACTAGAATTTGGGAAGATAACCACAGTGTGTGCTACCGATGCCAAATAAAATGCATGTACACATGAAAAAGTTATATAGCCTCCTTTATTAAGGATTGGGCTAAATCAAAACTAATTTAACTGAAATTATTTGCAATGTATTGTTCGCTAACAAGTCTACCATTTCTGTTATCTGGGAATATGGCAGCATTGTCCCAATCAACATCCAAAGCAACTCTGGGAGCCCTTTCCTTTCTCAGGCTGGCAATATTGTGCAGCACTGTGCAGGCAACAGTCACGTCACATGCTCTGTCTGGGGAGACCCTCAGGTGGTGCAGGCACTGAAATCGTGATTTCAGGAGGCCGAAGGTCCCTTGGCCTTTGGAATTAAAATAACCCCACATCATCACATAGCCTTCACCATACCTAGAGACTGGCATGGAGTACTTTCCATAAGATCATCTCTCAATGCAAATCAAACCAGCTATTAGGCTAACTGAAATAAAACCATGCCAATCTCTAGGTATGGTGAAGGCTATGTGATGATGTGGGGCTATTTTAATTCCAAAGGCCAAGGGAACTTTATCAGGATGCATAGTATCCTGAATCCATGAAGTAACTGGCCTTTAAAAATAAAAACCTGCCTGCCTCTATGGGAATTTAACATAGGGGTGTCCAAACTTATGCACACTGTATTTTAAGGAAGAACATTTATTTATTTACGATACATTATTCATTCACAAAGAAAATTGGTGTCCTTAAAGGTTGGATTTTTCAAAAAAAATTTAATTAAGGCATTAAGTTCAATTTCCAAAAGATGATTTTTTATTCCTCTTTTTAGTCAACTTTAGCATGGGTGTCTAAACTTATGCATAGCACTGTAAATGTGAATATGCTTACTTCCTCCATAACCTCCCGAACTTTAGTGCAACCGCGTGCTGCGTCTGATGTCATTGTTATTGTTCTTTTGCGCATGCGGGTTAGTTTGAAACCTCAAACAGTTCACACTGCAATCAGATATAGGTCACATTTTAAAAGGTAATGTGAACAGCCAATCAAAAAATCGGATCTGAGCAAAAAATCAGAATTGAGCATTAAGACTTGCGGTGTGAACGGGGCCTTATACTGCACACTGTAAACACAATCAAAGCTTCAAAAACACAGGAAAAACGGGACCTTTAATATTTTTGTTTTCCTAAAATTTTTTAATTAACAATAACTTAAACACTTTGCAGTTTGAATAATGTCCTATATAAACAAAATTATGGAGTATGTTTTTATGTTTACACTGTTCGATCGCACCTCTCACACACACACAAATTTAAGTAAGCACTGATGCTATCCTATCAATATGGGCCAACATTTCTAAAGAATGCTTTCAGCACCTTGTTGAATCAATGCCACGTAGAATTAAGGCAGTTCTGAAGGCGAAAGGGGGTCAACACAATATTAGTATGGTGTTCCTAATAATCCTTTAGGTGAGTGTATTTACTCATGTAAATTAACCCTAATGCTCTCTGTTACTCTGTTTTGTCTTTAGGTTCTGGCATGTCAACTACAACTCATGTTTTTTCTGGGTCTTGCTGTATTCCTGCTGCGGATAGCTTATCTCCGAGGTAAGATGAGACATCTCTTCATTTACTGCTACAAACTGATAACGGTCAGATAAGTATGATTTAAACATGAACACCAGACAAGACTTTCAGATGACCAAAACACTGACAGGAAATGCACCCAGACCCAGCACACCAATCCCACCAGAGCAAGGACATCAGCTGAACGTCTTTTTTAACCGACTCAGTTGACTACTCAGAGGAGTGTCGCAGTCAGCTGGATGCACTCCCCCTGCTGGACCCAAACAACCCAGCCCCCTTCTCAAAGGAGGATGTCAGGTGACAATGAGGAGATGCAAGCCAGGCAAGGCCCCAGGGCCTGATGGGATCCCAGCAAGGGTGCTTAAGATCTGTGCCACTGAACTCTCTGCAATAATCCACCCACTTTTCTGTGAAGTCTACCATCAATGCAAAATCCCCAACCTCTGGAAACAGCTACAATAATTCCAGTACCCAAAAAAACACGTCCCAAAGAACTCAATGATTTCCGCCCCATCACCCTCACACCCATCCTGATGAAGTGCCTGGAGTATTTGCTGCTACAAACCATCCTGCCACACGTCCGTCCACATCTGGATCCCCTCCAATTTGCCTACAAGGCCAAGAGAGGCACTGAGGACGCTGTAGCATGCCTGTTGCACCTCGTCCTACAACACCTGGATTCTCCAGGCACTGCCAGGATCCTGTTTGCAGATTTCAGCTCTGCATTTAACACCATTCAGATACATCTACTGATCCAGAAACTGCTCCACCTCAATGTCCCCTCCTGCCTGATTCATCTCCTCCACAACTTCCTCACCAACAGACAAAAGTCTGTCCGGGTAAGCACAACAACCACACCTATACTGACCTCCAACACAGGAGCCCAGCAGGGCTGTGTTCTAAGCCCCTTCCTTTACACCCTCTACACAAACGACTGTACCAGCCCTTCATCCAACACCATATTCCTCAAGTATGCCGATGAGGGGGCGCTAGTGAGCATTCAATGGAGTAAGACGTGTGTAACTTAGCTCCTGTCTAGCTTCCTTTAAAATTATTATTTTATAGCGCATTTTCTGTGAATTTATTGTGGACGCCGTTTTCTAATATTCGTGACACCCCTCTGAACAACTGTCATCCGTATCAGTCTCTGCAATGGCGTCTAAGCTGCGTAAATATAAATACAGCGGCCCTGCGAGCACCAGGCCGGAGACAACCTTGACGCAAGCCAATACATTTACATTTTAGCCTCTCTCTTCTTTGGAAACTGGGAGCGCAGGGATGTCACTTACCTTGGTTCAATACTAGTAATAAGAGACCAATTTGGGACTTTTGGTTCATCTAAACGGTAATGTTCCATGGCAATTGTCGTTCTTATGGATGCAGTAATAATATTTTACTGATGTTGCTCAATGTCAATACAATGTGAAGCGCTTTTTTTTATTTATTTTTTTTATTATTTTTTTTATGTGTATGTATGTGTGTGTATGTATGTGTGTGCGTGTGTGTGTGTGTGATGGGCAGGTTTAGGCTCCCCTAATCATCTTCTTCAGACATATGGTTTGACAGACATTTGGCGGTTCAGAAACCCTACCTCTAGGGGTTATTCCTTTTTTTCTCCAGTACATAACTCATTTTCACGAATCGATAATTTTTTTATTGATAATAAACTTCTTCACATGGTTGTTGATTGTGAATATCATTCTATAGTCATCTCGGATCATGCCCCCTTGAAAATTAAGTTAAATATTCCAGGCACAGATCCTGGATACCGCCCATGGAGATTCAACCCCCTCCTTCTGTCAGATGAAACTTTTGTCAATTTTATTAAATCAGAGATCAGTCTCTTTCTATCCCACAATAAGACCCCGGGCATGTCTTTTTTAACAATTTGGGAAGCATTGAAGGCTTATCTGAGGGGGCAGATCATTTCGTATGGTTCAATGCAAAGGAAAGCCACCCCCAAACGTCTTAGGCAGCTGACAGACGATATTTTGAAATTAGATATTATATACAGCCACTCACCTTCTGAGGATATACTTAAACGTAGTCTGTTGCTTAAGACGGAGTTTGATCTCCTCTCAACTCGTCAAGCAGAAAACCTTTTAGTAAAATCCAGACGTTTCTTATGAATACGGGGAGAGGGCTGGGAAAATTTTAGCACATCAGTTGCATCAGAAGACTGTTAATCAGTATATTTTGGAGATTAGTGATGAACAAGGTCAAAAACATGTAGACCATATGGAGATAAACTCATGTTTTCGTAGGTATTATGCTGCCCTTTATACTTCAGAACCCCAGACGATAAATCTGCCCTTGATAAGTTTTTTCGTAACCTGGATATTCCTAAGTTAGACTCAGATTTGGCATCAGATCTAGACAAAGACATTTCGGTAGAAGAGATTATTGACACAATTAAAAGTATGCAACATGGCAAGTGCCAGGGCCAGATGGCTATCCATCCGAGTTCTTTAAAAAAATTTCAGATGTACTTGCCCCTCTGCTCCTCACTGTATTCAAAGAATCATTGTCCTCAAATTCTCTCCCTCACACTATATTTTAAGCAACTATCTCTCTTATTTTGAAGAAAGACAAGAATCCCTCTCAGTGCAGCTCCTATCGTCCGATTTCCCTCCTGAACTCTGATGTTAAGATTCTTGCGAAACTGCTAGCCCGACGTATTGAGGCGCTTGTTCCTTCCATTATTTCCACAGATCAAACTGGCTTCATAAAGAATCGTTACTCTTTTTTTAATGTTAGGAATCTTTTAAATATTATTTACAGTCCCTCCTCACCCGACATACCAGAGATTTTGATATCACTTGATGCCGAAAAGGCCTTTGATCGGGTGGAGTGGGACTACCTCTTCTACACTCTAGGTAGATTTGGATTTGGCCCTAATTTTATATCGTGGGTTAAGATTCTCTATTCCTCCCCAATGGCAGCGGTTCGCTCTAACAATCATCGATCTGCCCCATTTAGTTTACAAAGAGGTACCAGGCAAGGCTGCCCGCTATCCCCTCTTCTATTTGCCATCGCAATCGAGCCACTGGCTATAGCTGTGCGGCAAGACACTTTTATTAAAGGAATTCGTAGGGGAGATGTGGAGTGCAAAATTTCGCTCTATGCGGACGATTTATTGTTGTATTTATCAGATCCTTTGTCGTGTCTCCCTAAATTACTGAACATATTGGAAAGATTCAGTAAGATTTCTGGCTATAAAATAAATTTTCAAAAAAGAGAGTTAATGCCAATCAATGCAGCTGCTTCACTTATCTCTCCCAATTCGATTCCTTTTAAAGTCACCACCAAAAAGATTAATATTTGGGGATCTGGGCAAAACAGAATTACAAGGACCTCTATAAAGCTAACCTCCTGCCCTTGATAGAAGGTCTGAAACGGGATATCAAACGCTGGGACCTGCTGCCCCTCTCTTTAAGTGGTAGAATTAATACTATTAGATGAATGTATTGCCTAAGTTCCTATATGTGTTTCAAAATCTTCCTATCTTTTTGACCATTTATCTGGAACAACAAAAATCCTCGGATTCGGAAAAGTGTATTACAAAAGCCTCGCTCCCCAATTTTATGTTTTATTACTGGGCGGCCAATATTAGAGGACTGATTTATTGGATGAGGTATAATGATAGCTCTGACACCCCTAAATGGCTTAATTTGGAGAAAATCTCCTGCAAATCTGTCTCTTTATCCTCTTTAATATGCTCTGAACTTCCAATGCCTGAACCTGCCTCTCACTATTCCTCCAATCCTATAGTGTCACAATCCTTAAAAATTTGGAATCAATTTAGAAGATCATTTGCTCTTCGTAGCCTCTCCTTATGTGCCCCATTAAGTAAAAACCTTATGTTTACTCCTTCAATATTAGATAAAGCCTTCGATATCTGGGTTACGAGTGGGATCTCTACATTACAAGATCTTTAAATTGACAACACCTTTGCATCTTTTGATGAGCTGGTTAATCGATTTAAGATTCCCAGGTCCCATTTCTTTAGATTTCTGCAAGTACGGAATTTTTTGGTTTCACATACTGATTGTTTTCCTTCACATCCTCCTGCATCTCTATTAGACTCTATTTTTAAGGTAGTAAAAGGGAAAGATCCAAAACAAGTCATTGGTAGAATTTATAATCTCCTGATTCAGCATTGCCTGACAGATTTAGATTACCTAAAAAATGAATGGGAGAAAGATTTGAACGAACGAATTTCAGAGACACTGTGGCACAAAAGGGTTGAACGGATCTATTCATCATCTATTTGTCAACGTCATGTGGTTGTACAATTCAAGGTGGTACACCGGCTCCATTGGTCGAAGGTTAGGTTATAAAATTCAGACCAGAACTAGATCCTATTTATGATAGATGTAGGCAAGCTCCTGCAAGTCTTTTACACATGTTCTGGACATGCCCAAGTTTGTATAACTTTTGGAAATTGATTTTCGACACATTTTCAGAAACAATAGGATCCCAATAAAACCATCTCCTTTTCTTGCTTTATTTGGTGTTACACCACAGAACATGCACCTGAGCAGCTATAATTGTAAAATGTTGGCCTTTTGCACACTTCTTGCCAGAAGATTAATATTGTTTAAATGGAAAGACTCTCTTCCTCCCACTTTTTCTCATTGGATTAAGGAGATTATGCAGTATCTTAAACTAGAGAAAATAAGATACTCTCTTCAAGGGTCTGTCCAGAGATTTTATGCAGTCTGGGAACCCTTCTTGACATTTGTTGAAAAAATCAAGTAGAGAATACAGTCCCAAAATTATATATATATATATTTGTATCTATTTCATGTCTATGTATGTATATTTATGTATCCTTTTCTAATAATTTGTGTTTCTTTTATTTTTATTTTTTACGGTATATATCCAATAATTTTTGTCTGATGGGTAGAGGGATGGGTTGTGTTGGGGTTTTGTTGTACACTGTACTGTTTCAGTTCTCCTTTGTTTGTTTTTTTGGTATGTTGTAAAATCTTGAATAAACAGATCTTGTTCAAAAAAGTATGCCGATGACACTGCAATCCTTGGCCTCCTCACAGACACTCATTCAACCCAAGAATATCTCAACACAGTCTCTCACTTCATGCAGTGGTGTGGAAATAACCATCTTAAACTCAACATCAGCAAAACAAAAGAAATGGTTTTTGGATCGGCACAATTCCACCACCCCATTATCATTAACAAGGAAACAGTAGGGATAGTAGACCACTTCAAATATCTTGGACTCAGAATTGACAATAACATCACCTTTGAACATCACACAACAGACATACAGAAAAAAGGAACCCAAAGACTGTCAGCGGTGCGCAAACTAAAAGGACTTCATGTTGCCCCCCATCTACCCTACTACTGTATATCAGCATTGTTCAACCCATCCTATTATACTGTTCCACCTGCTTTTTCAACATGCTTACTGTAAAAAAACCAATACTGCCACCAAAATAATAGGTTTGCCCACTCCAAATCTACAAGAACTAAACACAAAGCCATCACACGTATCGCTCATGCAATATCCCTGGACATTACTCACCCACTCAGCCACTACTTCTTACTCCTACCCTCTGGCAGGAGGTTTAGAAGCATAAGGTGCAATAAAACCCGCTTCAGCAGAAGCCATTGATCCCTTCAGCCATCCAAACACTCAAGACAAAGCCACACGGATAAATAAATTGTATGCAGTGAAATAATGTATGTTTTTTCCCATGTAAACCCCAATGATATAAGTATATGTCTGTGTTAAATGTCTATTGTGTATGAAATATGTATGTCTATATCAGGCTTGTGCAAAATTCAGAATTTCAGAATTGGCCTCCATTCAATACATGAATTGGAATTTGAATTGAATTTACTCCGCCCGACAGGACGTTGAATTGAATTGGAATTAAGGAGTCATTCTCAATTCAATTCTGAATTGTGCACAAGCCTGGTCTATATGTGCCGTGAATATGTACGATGAAAAGCGTTTTTGGAAATGTGAAAAAGAATTTCCCAAAAGGGACAATAAATATACTATACTATACTATACAATATTGAAATGAACAAAAATAGCCTAATCAATGGTAATATTGTTGAATTAACGTTACATTATGATTGATTCTACATTACCGATGCGGAATCAATATTGAAATTAACAAAAATAATCAGTGGTAATATTGTTGAATCAATGTTACACTATGATGTTGAATCTACATCACTGCTGTTGAATCAACACTGAAATTTAAAAAAAGAATCTTTGGTAATATGGTTTGATCAATGTTACAATGTGATGTTGATTCTAAATCACTTTTGTTGAAACACTTGAAGATACAACTGAAAAGGAATGTCGAACAATGTTGCCACAACATTAATATTTCAACTACACTTCATGGTGCGTCAATAAATTCCTGGCCATTTCAAAGTTTGGGGAAAACCTTTTAAAATATAAATAACACCTTTCCAGCAGTTGAGTGAATTTATTTCATTCAATCAATCGACAAAAATATATTAAAATATCATTCTTTAAAAAGAAAGGGGGAGAAAAAGGACAAAAGCATTTCAACTTTTAAAAATAAAATTGGCTTCAGAAGTCTGATGTCATAACTACAGGTGGTCCAGGTTTTTAAAAATGTGTCTTACATACGACTAATGCCTCTTTTCCTTTGAGTTCTCTGAAATCTGAAAAAGAAAGCATGATGTTACTTAAGAACAAGTCAACTTGTTGACTCAGTTGTCATACATAGTCACATTCAAGAATGTTAATATACTAAACACAATATGATTCACTTTTTTAAAAAAGTTGCTGAACACAAAATATTCTAACTACGATTATAGTATTGTTAAATTCTGTTTATTTAATTTATTTTTCTCAAATCTCAAATCTCAAATGCTTCAATATCAAAATGGGCAAAGGAACTTGTGAAATCTCTTTAAATATCACAAAATAACCATATCAGTCACTTTCTCAGTAAGTGTTTTCTCTTTCTGTTTCAGTGGAAACAAGTTAAACTGTACATTCCTGTTACATCCACTGGAATGTAAAGATTTGGTGCGAGTAAGATGTGATGGTAAATGAGGACCAAAAGCAAGAGTTCTGAAAGAGATCATGCCTAGATCTAAGTACGAAGTACTCACCGAGTATGGTAATACTCTTCGCAGAAACAGGAGCGTTTTGTTGAAAATACCAAAAACAGAATGTGAATAACGGGGGTAGGGGAGAGCGGGGCACAACCTAACGCTTTTTGACTTTCTCAGTTTGTGTAAATCTACTTATGGTTCCGAGTATTTATTTTTTCCCACATTAATTTCCCACATGTCTAGTACAATTATGTGGTTTTGTTTTATTAATACAGTATATACTCTTTTCTTGACATACCCCGAAAGAATGGAAGTGAAATGTGACAACATGCCCCATAGGTGGGGTACATTGTAACATGTGTGGGGCACATTGTAACATAACATATGACAGCTTAAAATGTTATCTGATCTAATAAAAAAAATATACAAAACAAACTAAAATATTTTCTAAATAAAATACAATTAAAAAACGTTTTCATATAAAATAATGGCAATTTTTAATAATTAAATATAAACACATTTTTGAGTTTTGACTACGAACACATGAAAACACAGCTATACAACATAGTTCAAAACAAATAAATAATTAGTAATTTCTGAACATTGACTCTCAGTCTTTATTCACCTTTTTCTCACGTTTTCCCAATAAAATTAATAAAAGTATAGAATAAAATAGCATATTTCTAATAGGGGCACATTGTAACGCAGTGTTACAACATGCCCCCGCCTGCACAACTGGGATTTAAACCCTGCTAGTGTCTTCTGCTAGTTAGCGAAGCATTAAATAACTATCTCAACTGTTAAATAACATCTTGGAGATTAAAATAATATCAGATTTGTCTAATTTTAAATAAACACAAAAAATAGAGATGAAAAATTAACTTAAGAAAGAAATTTACTTTTGCTATGGTTTAATAAAGGTCTATGGATATCTTCCAAAAAATATATAATTTTTTGCGCAATTTTTTCTCTATATAGTGTTGATATGGCAACTAGTAAATTCCCAAGTTTCGTCATGCTAGCATGTGTGGAAGAATTTAAAACAAGTGTGTTACAACTAGCCCCGTGTTACGTTGTGCCCCGCGCTCCCCTAATTGTACTGTGGCTTGAAAACAACATTGCAATGAGAGTGATGTTGGCAAAAGAGTACCCCAAAGAAAAGTTTTGCAGATAGTACGCTATCGTTATCTCTGAATGCAGAAAAAGCAGTGAGGCCAAGGAGATTAATTGTTTAAGCCCAAATTACTTATTGAGGAGTGTTGAAGTGTTGGATGTAAATATGTGTATGCAACCACCCCCCAAATAAAATAATAAAGGTTATGTGACACATTGTTAAATAGTTAAAATGTTGAGATAATGTAAACAAATAAAAAAAATAAAAAACAGGAAGTTTTTTGAAAGAAGTTTTATCATTTGACTGTTACATTGGAATATGTGAGATGTACTGATGAGTGCCATTAGGGGGAACTAATGCTTTGAGTAATGCAAGTGCAACTGTTCAGCAGAATAATAAAGCCCAAACACATGGCGTGTTGAAACTATGCACCTGTGTTGGTTAAATGACAACAACAAAAAACAACAACAGGATAAATGAAACAATTTCTTTGTATCTACACTATTTTTATAATCAACAAGTAGAACTCAAATACAGTTCATTGTATTGTATTTTACATTTAATCATAACAAGTCAACAGAGGATTCAACCAAAATTAATTACTGAAGTAGTACTTTAATATTGAACAAATTAATTATATTTGCAAATTGCTCCATGTTACATTTGTGCTGTAGGCAAAAGTTATCTTTGGAAATTCTGCCCTTACAAAATCTGTTCCCTAGTGAAAAAAAAAAAAAAAAACTCACTCGTACGAATTTGTACGATTTGTCTAAACCCACGTGATGGGTAGGTTTAGGGGCGGGGTCAGGGGTAGGTCATTGAATGAATTCATACGAATTGGGCAATTCGTAAAATATGTACGATTTAGCGAAAATCTTACTAATTCGTACGAGTGAGGTCGTATGAATTGTACGAATTAGCCACCTTGTTGAATTGTTAAGAATTGCCGTGAGATACAACAGTACAAATCCATTGACATATGACACTTGAGAATTACTGATATAAATATTATAAATATAGCTGCGAGCAGTGATTGCGGGCCCAGCCGGTGGCACCGCCACCCTGGTGCCTTTAGTTACACTAAAGGCACCG
>FLSR01004874.1:7711551-7733302 GCA_900092035.1 Leuciscus waleckii | reverse complement strand
ACACCCACAAAAAAACCCCCCCCCCTTTTTTTTTTTTTTTTGTGTGTTTGAGTGTTGTTTAAAGGGGGGGGGGGTTTTTCTCTTTTTTTAAAAAAATTTTTTTTTTTTTTTTTTTTTTTTTTTTGTAATGTTAGAATGTAATGTGATTTGACCCCTTTTTGCAATGCAAGATTACATTCATGTTGGTTTTCATAGCCTTCAATATATACATTGTTATAGAACAATATTGATCAGGATATGAAATAACTGAATTTTCCATTTTTAGCTAAGCAGTAATGACACATGATTATCACTGTTAAATGGTTATTTAACAATGAACTTACATTCAGTCCTGCATTAATAATTCAGTTTGTTTAATTCAAATGTCTATGTGCTGTTTTTAATATGCTTTAAGACAAACCATGTGTAAATTCATAAGCCGACACCATTGTGAGTATTTTCTCCTTAAAACTGCAGAGAACAAAAGACAGTCTCAAAAACACAGTTTGAATTCGCTGGTGTTTCTGACGTCACAAACTACCTTGAAACTAGTCAGGTCAACGTGACATATACGTGACACTTTGATGCATTTTCATGTTTTTAGAATCTTGAAAGTTTTTCCTGTATCGCCCACTCAAATTGCATATGCAAATTACCTTGCTAGAAGATTAAGGATCATAAACGTTCCCTAAGAAAGTACAATTCATCATTGGCTCATACATGCCCTGAGGGTGTGACATCACTCTCGCCAACAAAACTTCAGCAAAGATCAACTGGAGCCTCAACGAATTGCATCAGGGGCCCGTACCATGATGGTAGTTGAACAAACTCAGGGTTACAGGACTAGTTTCAAGTTGACACAACCAAATCAGTCCAAACAGGCTTTGTTGGTACCATGATGCTGATCATCAACTTTCTCTGTCAGCTCAGGCTTTGATCTTGAGTTTGTGAATAACTATAGAGCACGTGCACAAACACACATTGTGCACAAACTGCAAAGAAATGCTTTTCTTTTCTTGTTTCCAGTCCAAATACCTAAAAAATCCTAAATCAAGAAGCATTTACTAGATTAGTAAAATGACGTAAGATATTATATCTTGTTTTTTGAAAGAAAAATAATCTTGTTTTCCATCTGAATAAGATTATTTGGTCACACTTTAGCTAAAGGCCAATTCTCACTATTAACTTCGACTTTTGCCTCAGTAAACTCCTAGTTACTGCTTATTGATAGTCAGTAATGTAGTTGTTAAGTTTAGGTATTGTGTTAAGGGGTATAGAATATGGTCATGCAGAATAAGGCATTAATATGTGCTTAATATGTACTAACAGCCAATATCCTAGTAATATGCATGCTAATAAGCAACTAGTTAGTAGTGAGAATTGGACCCTAAACTAAACTGTTACCCATTATATTTCTTACCTCATTGGCAGAAAATTCTGCTGTGTTTAAGCAAAGAAAAACAATGTTATTTCGCGGAAAACAAGATATAATATCATGAAATGAAGCATGAGCAGACTTGTGGCTTCAGCTTCACTGTGTTTCTAAGTTTCTACATTACAGCCACATAATGTTTTATACATTTAAATAAATATATTCGTAATAGTTTTTTTTTATTTTTTTATGTTTGAGCATAATTTTTTTTATGTCCATAATAATAACAGTCTGAATCAACTAATTCTGAATCTTGAAATGTAAACTCTCAAGTGTTGGCTTTCTCAATGTATGTTGACTATGTGTATATTCAGAATGATAGACACAACCTTTTTATTTTGGGCATGTCATTTATGCCCCACTTGCCAAAAGGGGTGTTTGCTTGAGAAGGGGTTAAACTTCATGTGCTTCCACAAAAAAACCAAAACAATTTAAACATTTAAAAATTAAGGCTTTGTGCTTGTCCATGCAGGATCATAAAATGCATCACTAATTACTGAAGTGTTACTGTGCAGGAACTACTAGTGACCTGGACCATTATTGTAAAGTGAAAAACATTTTCCTCTTTAAATTATTGGTCCAGACCACTAGTTGTTCTTGAAGATCGCCTTTTTTTTTTTTAATCAGAACATGATCATAAAATGCATCAATAATAACTCAAGTGTTACCTAGTCATTCTTCAAGGAATACTAGTGATCTAAACCATTATTTCGAAGAGGAAAATATGTTTATCACTTTAAAATAATGGTCCAGATCACTAGTAGGTCCTGCACAGGTACACTGGAGTTATTATTAATGCTTTTTTAAATTTTATTTTGACTATTTTTCAGAGTAAAATTGATGACTGATTACGTCTCAGACACACAATAATGTTCTTTATAATTTGTCAGTTAGTTAATAGTTATTAATGAGGCTAATCTTATCAAGTAATTATTTATTAACTAATACGGAACAATCTACTAAATTTGATATTACTTACTGATTAGTTAAGCTTGTTTCAATATTAGTTAATATTCGTAGCTGAAGAGTTAATGTAGTATTACTCATTAGTCCTGCATAGTTACTTATTAATGTCGGACCGTTTTCTAAAGTGTTACCCAAAAAACAAACTGTACAAAAATGATCAGTGTGTTTTGAAAGGTTTCAGCAGTAATAGAGCATCTGTTAATAGAAAATGCCTGTGCATTTGTGGAATGAGACAACAGACAATAACCTTTTTTCTCAAGACATGTACGTTTTTTACTATCAGTAGAGAGAATATGAGGAATAAAAGAAGAATATGGAAAGTGGAAAAGGGGCGTGACAAACGACAGGGCAGAAGAGTGATTAGAGATACTATAGATATGAGACATTATTAAAGGCATTGTGAGAGGCACTGAAGAGCAAACTTCCATAGACCTCCATCCTACCAGTAAAGACCTCATCCTACCAGTAAAGACATCAACCTACCAGTAAAGACCTCATCCTACCAGTAAAGACCTCATCCTACCAGTAAAGACATCAACCTACCAGTAAAGACCTCATCCTACCAGTGAAGACCTCATCCTACCAGTGAAGACCTCATCCTACCAGTAAAGACATCATCCTACCAGTCAAGACTTCATCCTACCAGTGAAGACTTCATCCTACCAGTCAAGACTTCATCCTACCAGTAAAGACATCATCCTACCAGTGAAGACTTCATCCTACCAGTCAAGACTTCATCCTACCAGTCAAGACTTCATCCTACCAGTGAAGACCTCATCCTACCAGTAAAGACATCATCCTACCAGTGAAGACCTCATCCTACCAGTGAAGACTCATCCTACCAGTAAAGACATCATCCTACCAGTAAAGACCTCAACCTACCAGTGAAGACCTCATCCTACCAGTGAAGACCTCATCCTACCAGTAAAGACATCATCCTACCAGTAAAGAGAAAGTCTGCGTGAAGATGTGGAAGACGTGTGTGACTTTGGCACTGCTCATATGTGTCCAAGGTAAGATCTTACTCTCACTGACACTGGCAAATATTATTTATCTACCGCTCTGTCACTTCTATGGCAGGTTCTGTTTCAAAGTTGGATAAAGATTCTGTTTTTAAGTTGGATAGAGATTTAAAGGGTTTGTGAGATCTGATATTATCTCATCTCCTGATTAGCCTCATAGTAACCCAAGTTATCTAGAATAGCCTTGTGCTGTCAGGTCAGATTTATAAAGTTAGTCTCCCTTGGCTTGTCTAACATATATCAGCAAATCTAGGAATATAATAACCTTACTGTGAAACAATACATTTCTACAAGTTCAAGCCTATGGATCAAAGGTTATGCTTACCTTCCAGCAGTATCTTGTCCAAGGGCTTCTTGAAGAACAACAGTAGTATAAACTACAATTATAATGCTCTGTTGCTATATTTATAGAACTGTCTTGTGGTGAGCTGAAATATGAATAAACGGTACTTGTCTTTATAAAATAAAATGTATTTATACAAAGGATCAAAATACTGGTTATACAATAAAAAAGGTGTGTAGCAAATCAACAAAAGATTACAGGTTATAATGTTTTCAGCTCTATCCAATTCCAGGGCAGTCCTGTGAATGGATTCACAAAGGCTAAATACCTTATATGCAGTTCAAGCAATATATGATTCACTTGTTCTCGTCCGAGTATGTCAAGTTAAGAATTTCAGCAGAGCAATATCATCAAAAAGTCTAAATAATCTGAAGATATACTATATTCTCTTCAGGGCTGCATCAACATCAAAATCAAAAAAGCACTGACTCATACAGAAGCACTCATATATATAGGAACATTTGGTTACATCAGTTCCTGTGCCTACGTAGGGTTTTTCCCATAAGAAGTAAAACCATGTGACTTAGTAAATCATATGACAATGTGAAGCATGTGACATATATAACTCATGAGACAATGTGACATTTTTAGAACTACATTGTATTAACTCCTGGGTATTGTGTTCAAATTATGTTCACCGTAAGTGTGCATTCATTTCACCATTCTTTCTACCTTTCTTTCCTTTCCCTCTTGGGAACCTATGTGTGTGTGTTCTAGAGTATAGGTCCGGAAATGGAGATGTATTTGTTAGTGCATTATACATTCCAGTATCATTCCTTGCAAGGGATAGTTCACCAAAAATGAAAATGCTGTCATCATTTACTCACCCAATTTCAATTTCAATGCTGAACACAAAAGAAGATATTTTTAAAAATGTCTGTAACCAAACAGTTGATGGACCCCATTGACTTCCATTGTAAGGAAAAAAAAATACTATGGAAGTCAATGGGGTCCATCAACTGTTTGGTTACAGACATTTTTCAAAATATCTTCTTTTGTGTTCAGCAGAAAAAAGAAATTCATACAGGTTTGAAACAACTTGAGGGTGAGTAAATGATGACAGAATTTTCATTTTTGGGTGAACTATCCCTTTAAGCAATGTTTTCATCATTGTTATAACAAGCAAATGTTACAAGCAAAAAACATCCATTCAAAAACTTCTAATTTGAACAATCTTCCAGATCAACCCCTACACTTCAAAATACAGCATGATTTTGCTATCCAGGGTTACACAGATATTAGCATTAATATTTTTGCAAAAGTTAATGTAATCTGTGCTACCATAGGCCTACTAAATTGATAATTCTTTTTTTCTTTTTTCTTTTATTTAATTTTGGTGTTATACGATTGCAGTGTTTTTGGTAATATAAAAATATATCACATTATACATTACAGCACATAAAGATAGTTCTCTGTTATTATTGTTTGAGCATTGCACACTGCAATATGCGAGCCACAAATTAAAGCTTGGCGAGCCGCATAAGGCTCGCGAGCCGCGCAATGAGTAACACTGCTTTAAGGGATCTTTCCATGGAATAACATGCAAAAATGTCCTTACAACCCGACAAATCACTGAAAAGATGTCCTGAAATATCACACTTGTATAAATAATTGTTCTAATGTCATGTCTTTGGAGGGTGTATTTTTGGAGAGAGAAGAAGGTCCAACTGAGTGGTTCAATCTGACAGAAGTTATTAAAACATCTAACATCTTACAGCATCACATAATATCACAATCTGGAGGCTATATGATATTTCTGTCTCTGAGCAGTCTCTCTCTTCCTCACAGTGTGTGCACATGGCCCTTTGTACCCTCGTATTAAGGGTGTTGATGCCCAGAAGAAGGCATGGCCGTGGATGGTTAGTTTGCACAACCCCACCTGCCATTTTTGTGGAGGATCCCTCATCAGCAGTCAGTGGGTGCTGTCGGCAGCTCACTGTTTCATTGGGTTGGAGCCATATCAACACATACATTATATACAGACTTTACAAAAACTGTCTTTTGTGATTGCTCTTCCACTATTTTTGTTTTATAGGAATGATGGCACAGTTATGAATAATGACAGTATACGTGTGTACTTGGGAAAGATGACACAGCGTGGAGTTAATAATAATGAAATCGTGGGATTTGTACAAAAATCCACACTCATAACTTGTACAATAGATTGAGTCTCACCAATGACATCGCTCTGCTGCACTTGTCTTCTCCAGTCACCTTTACTGACTACATCAGACCACTGCGTCTGGTGGCTCACGGCAGTGATTTCCCTGCTGGCACCAGTAGTCGGATCATAGGCTGGGGACAAACTGCTCATGGAGGTACATAGGTCCTGTCAGCAACTAGATCTGATTCATTTATACAGATAAAGACATTATGATGATGTGTGTTGTGTGTTTGTCCAGAGAATCTAGCTTATCCCGGGACTCTGCAGGAAGCTGAAGTTCTTGGGAGAAAGATACTGATTGCAAGACCCAGCTGAATAAATACATTAAACAACTGAACAACCCATATATAGCCTACAGCAAGAATATGATCTGTGCTAGGAATTCTGCTGGTGTTACAGCCAAATACTGTGTACAATGATTATTACTCATTACTGCATACAGACCATGTCTGTCAAGATTCACTGTATCTTTACACATCTAATACTTGATTTATTTTTCTGTTTGATGTTTGTTAACATGAAAAAGTTAAACATGTCTCTTCTGCAGGGGGATTCTGGAGGTCCAATGATGAGTCAGTACTGTACAAAGTGGGTTCAGTCTGGCATCAGCAGCTGGAGTTTTAAATGTAGTCCAAACACACCCGGTGTTTACACCCGCGTCTCACATTATGAGAAATGGATTAAAGACACTATCAAGAACCAGCAAGACTTCCCACAATTCGTTAATGTAAACTCCCAGTGCACATGTAAGTTTCTCTCACACACATTTACAGTTATACACATTTATGCAACTTCTTTGACTGATGATTGTTTATGTGTATTTAAACAGCAGACACAGGAACACAGGGCGGGAAATGGAAATGGTGCTGCTGTAGTGAGTCACGCCTCAGTAACACACACACACACACACACACACACACACTAGTCATTTCACACCAACAAGAGTGTGTTGTGGCTGTACATCAGTGTGTGTTCATATACCGCTATAACACACTCTGTGAATGTGAAACTCCTTTTATACAACAGTTCAACAGAAAAACAAAACAAAAAAAACAAGCAGTGTCCCAAAAAACTCTTATGTGTGCAACTTTCTTCCGCTACGGATTCAGGATCTTCAGGATGTTATGCAAGAACTATGGTAGCATTTTATTAGGGGAATAACAAATGATAATTATTTAAAATGATAAAAGCTTTAAATCTTTAAATTAAAGACAACGTTTTCTTCTATTTAATTGTTTAGTCCTAATGAATTTTAACTTTAGTTAAATGTTAATTAAAAAGGAACCTGTTGAAAAATCTATATCAGTGTCTTACATAAATTAGGAGTTGACTTGCAAATGTTTTTGTTGTTAATAGCAGGGAAATTTACTTTAGTGTATCCTATCTCAAAATGTGTTCCCTATCGTTCGGTCACTACGACGTACGTCGTGGTGAACGACGAATAGGAATCTCGCTAGAGAGGCCAATCTACTTCGAGTGAAACTAAACGGGCCAATGCATATTGGCGTGCAATCATTTGCATCAGCTGTGCAGCCTCGCAGCGCGGGTATTTAACGAGCAGCTGGTGTGATTGCACTTCAGTTTTTTGCGGAGGACCCGAGCCGGTGAGCTGGCTGCCCCGGCGGGTCGCAGCAGATGTGGCGACGGGACGTACGTCTCCGTTCCCTCCCTCAGGGAACGAGGGTTACCATATGTAACCGAGACGTTCCCTATCGTTCGGTCACTACGACGTACGTCGTGGGGAACGACGAATAGGAATCCCTACCAAAGTGCCACAGCTGCTGCACCCCATCCAGCGCCCTGAGCAAGCCTCTACACCTTCTTGCCTGGAAGGACGATAGGAGAGGGCTTACACCGAGAGTATCCGTCACTGTTGTTCCGTTATAACCCATACAGTGAGATTATTGGATAACACTGGGAAAGCGTGCCCGATCTGAGGGAGGGGAACGCTGCGGGAGCCACATTCTTAAGGAGAGTTATGTGGGAATAGACATATGGACTAACCCGAGGGTTGTACTGCATATGAGTAATGGGTGACTTAGCCCAAGGGAAAGACACGGGCTTCCATTAGGAGCAGCCGTGGAGAATATACACATATGGCATCCCCGTAGGGTCACACATATGGGACCCAGCCTAGACCCGGTTCTCAAGGATTCAGCGGACAAGGCCTGGCACCGGACACTCCGCCATGTCCGGGCCGAGGGTGTTTGGAGGACTCAACAGGTTTTGACTCTGGAGTAATAAGGGTGCACAGTAGGATGCAGCAAGCCGACAGAGCCGGTACTCACAGTGCTTCTACCCGTTTAGGGTGAGAACACGGGAGGACACGGGCTCTACACGTAGGCTATAGAATCTAGCGAACGTGTTAGGTGTCGCCCAGCCCGCAGCTCTACAGATATCTGTTAGCGAGGAGCCACGTGCCAACGCCCAGGAGGATGCAACGCCTCTCGTGGAGTGTGCATGCAACCTGAGCGGGCAGGGCACGCCTTGAGCTTGGTAAGCCAAGGCGATGGCATCCACTATCCAGTGGGCCATCCTCTGCTTGGAGACAGCCTTTCCCTTCTGCTGACCTCCGTAACAGACAAAGAGCTGGTCTGAGGTCCTGATGCTTCGAGTTCTGTCCACGTACATACGCAGAGCGCGAACGGGACAGAGCAAAGCCAGGGCTGGGTCTGCCTCCTCCAGGGGCAGCGCTTGCAGGTTCACTACCTGATCTCTAAAGGGAGTGGTAGGAACCTTGGGCACATAGCCAGGCCGGGGTCTCAGTACAACATGGATGTCACCCGGCCCGAACTCTAGGCACGATTCGTCAACCGAAAATGCTTGCAGGTCCCCTACCCTCTTGATCGAGGCCAGTGCAATCAGCAACAAAGTCTTCAAGGAGAGAAGCTTTAAGTCTGCTGACTGCAAAGGCTCAAAGGGAGCATCCTGAAGTGCTCGAAGCACCAGGGAAAGGTCCCAAGAGGGTATGGAGGGAGGACGAGGAGGATTTAATCGTCTCGCCCCCCTAAGGAACCTGACGACCAGGTCGTGCTTCCCAACTGTTTTGCCATCTATGTGGTCATGATATGCTGAAATAGCAGCAGCATGTACTTTAAGGGTGGAGGGAGACAGCCTTCGCTCCAACCCTTGCTGCAAGAAGGAAAGCACTGACCCTATCGAACATCTTCGGGGGTCCTCTCTACGGGAGGAACACCACTCGACGAACAGGTTCCACTTCAAGGCGTACACACGTCTCGTAGACGGCGCTCGCGCAGAAGTGATGGTGTTAAGTACCTCTGGGGGTAAGTCACCTAGAACCTCCGCGTCCCGTCCAGGGACCAGACATGGAGTTTCCAGAGGTCCGGACGCGGGTGCCATAGGGTGCCCCGTCTCTGAGTCAGAAGATCCTTCCTCAGAGGAATGGGCCAGGGAGGGACTGTCACGAGGAGCATGAGTTCTGGGAACCAAGTCCGGGTGGGCCAAGAGGGAGCCACCAGAAGGACCTGCTCCTCGTCCTCCCTGACTTTGCACAGGGTCTGTGCAAGTAGGCTCACTGGGGGAAATGCATATTTGCGGAGGCCCCGGGGCCAGCTGTGTGCCAGTGCATCCGTGCCGAGTGTTCCCTCGGTCAGGGAGTAAAACAACTGGCAGTGGGAGGTCTCTGAGGAGGCAAACAGGTCTACCTGAGCCTCTCCGAACTCTCTCCAGATCAGCTGAACCACCTGGGGGTGGAGTCGCCATTCTCCCGGGAGCACAGCTCGTGATAGCTCGTCGGCCACACGGTTGAGCACACCGGGGACATACATGGCTCGAAGCGACCTCAGATGCTTCTGACTCCAAAGGAGGAGATGGCGGGCGAGTTGCGACATGCGACGGGAGCGTAGACCACCTTGACGGTTGATGTACGCAACGGTCGCAGTGTTGTCCGTACGGACCAGCACGTCTCTGCCCTGAAGCGGCCTTTTTAAGCGGCTCAGAGCGAGACGTACTGCAAGCAACTCGAGGCAGTTGATGTGCCAATGCAGTTGGGGGCCCGTCCACACCCCTGATACTGCATGCCCGTTGTACGTGGCACCCCAGCCGGTGGCAGAGGCATCTGTGAACACCACAGCATGCCTCGACACCTGTTCCAAGGGGACTCCTGCCCGAAGGAACGAGGGATCTGACCACGGACTGAAGGTCTGGCGGCACTCCGGTGTGATTGCCACCCGGTCAGTGCCGTGATGCCACGCCCATCTCGGGACTCGGCCGTGAAGCCAGTGCTGAAGCGGTCTCATATGAAGCGGCCCAAGCGGAGTTACCGCGGCTGCCGCTGCCATATGCCCCAGGAGCCTCTGAAAGAATTTCAGTGGGACCGCCGTCCTGCCTTTGAACGTGTTCAAGCAGTTCAGCACCGACTGAGCGCGTTGCTCTGTGAGACGCGCTGTCTGAGCGACCGAATCCAACTCCATACCGAGATAACATACCGTGCCTGAGCACGAGGTCCCTGTGTTCGCATAACTGATCTCGAGAGTGTGCCAGTATGAGCCAGTCGTCGAGATAGTTGAGAATGCGAACGCCCTGTTCTCTCATGGGAACAAGGGCCCCCTCCGTGACTTTCGTGAAGACACGGGGAGACAGGGCCAGCCCGAAGGGCAGGACCTTCTACTGACATGCTCGACCCCCGAACGCAAAGCGCAGAAACGGCCTGTGTCGAGGAAGAATCGAGACATGAAAGTACGCGACTTTGGTTTTATTTTTTCAGTTTGACTCATGCTCCTTAGCCAGTGCACAAAGGAACAAAAATGTTTTTATAAAGAGCTCATGCACACCAAAGCTGAATTTGTTTGATCAAAAATACAGTAAAACTTGTAATATTGTGAATTTAAAATCTGTTATTTTATTTGAATATATTTCAAAATGTAATTTATTCCTGTGATGATCCTTCAGATATATGAAAACAGTTTGCTGCTTAATATTTTGGAAACTATGATACATTTTTTCAAGATTCTTTGATGAAAAACATTTTCAAAAGAGCAGCATTTATTTGAAACAGAAATCTTTTGTAATATAACACGTTTTAAGATCACTTTAATGCATTCTTACTGGAAAACAATTCTGACTAACCAACAAATTTTGAACGGCAGTGTACATTCAGTAGGTCATTATTGCAATATAAACATTGTCAGAGTGATCAACAAGGTATCTCTTCATTTACCAGTTGAAGACGGGGGCAACTTTCTGCTCTTATGTTTACTCCGTGCACTGTCAAGTGCATCATCATATTTGTCGTGGTATCGGTCTTTGCAGCAATTATTTTACCGCACATACTGCATCGCGCGCTGTTGGCATCGAGCCTGGAGAAATGTAGCCACACTTTTGATCGACTTTTCCACATCTTTAGGGTATTGTGTGTGTGTGCTCGCGGCTCATATGAGTATGTGCGCGGAGAGTTTGTGTGTGTGCTCGGGTCCCATTGAGTATGTGTGCGAGTTTATGTGAATGTGTGTGCTCGCGTTTCATTAAGTATGTGCGTGGAGAGTTTGTGTGTGCGCGCGCGCGTCTCATATGAGCATGGGCGTCGGAACCATTGTATATGGGTGGGCCAAGACCCACCCACTTTTTAAGACCAATGATATTAGACCCACTCACTTTTACCATCTCTAAATCAGCGTATATGTCTGTTCCCTTTTCAGCGCGCTGTCAGTCAAATCCATTCAACTTGAGGAATGCCGTAATACATTAAACTCCATTCCGCGATTTAGCTACAGCATTGATTTCCACCCTGCTGCTCAAATCCATTCCACTTGGCTCACACCAAACCCTTACTTTACAGGCTAGATGAGCCCATGCGCATGTGCTGTCCTGAGCGCGAGTCTCAGGTTCCTATGGGAAATGGAGCTTCTAACAGATCGATGCAGTGACGCAATGACTTTACCAATCAGCGATGGGCTCTTTTACCTAGAAAGGCGGGAGTCGCGGGACAGTTTCTCCCATTCATAAGTAATAGAATAGATTCTTTCTAGTCTTTGATATCTAGCTCAGTCCGGCTGTTATTTGCTCACACACTATCACTAAACAAGCTGGTATTTGAGGTGAATGTTCATTCATAATTTGTTCGCCTGTAGCTTTTAAGGGCATCATGTAGTCTTTGTTGCAGCATTTAATAACAGTTAAGTGTTTTGGCAGCGCAGCGTTTTTTCAGTTGAGACGCTTGGTTGCTATGATATACAGAATATCCGCGGCAACTGATTTCGCAGATAATTTGTTTCATACAATGTTTATATAGTACGGATGTCATCTGGTATAGACGTATGTTCGGAGACCAGCAATATTTATTTTTTTCATCCATTTTGTTCTGTTAGCTCTGCTGGTTGATGTTGTACATAAATAATGTTGTGACAGTTGGTTGGTGTGGTATTTGTCCTGCCCCTCCTCGACTGTGATTGATCGGTTGGATAAAAAGTGACAGTGATAAGCGCTGCGTTTTTCCTAAAGTTGAACTTGAAACGCCACGCTCCGTTTGAAAACAATTGAAAAAACATGCCAGCCGCATAAAAAAATAAAAAATAAACGCTTTGGTGGACACACGGCCTTACACTATTTTGTTTTATAACCCTTACAGTTATCTGTCTTTTTTGCTAGCTAGCTATAGCTTCAGTACATCAATCAACCAGTGCAGTGTTGCAGCTCTTTGAATCCTGGTCAATGAGAGAAGCTAGTTGTTGTACCAGTGCTATGTTGATATTGATATTGATATTGATATTGATATTAAAGCTAAGGCGCCACTGGATGGTTATCCTCACTGACTAGCAACATTAAAACCAATTATAGAAGGTAATATATGATAGAACAAAGTCCTTCTGCTACTCTAAATAACCTGAACATTGTGTGTGTGTGTTTAGCCAGCCAGCCAACCATCATGGCAGAAAAAAGAAAGACAGACATCAGGACATTTTTTAGTGCACCAAACGCAAAGTAAGAACCCTATAGCCTATTATTTCAAAGAATTAAATTGAAAATAAAAATTGTCCACAAAATATGAGAAAAATGCTAACATGGAAATGTTGCATTTGTCCTTAGGCAGCAGAGCAGGAGACAACAGGTAGCAGTAGTACACAAACAGATAGGCAGGCACAGACAGTGAGAGACAGGGAGTCTCAGGTAATTTTTTTTTTTTGAAACATTATAAAAGGTTCTCTTTCTCAACTTAAACTGATTTGATTGTGTTGGGCAAGTTACTCAAGATATCTCCCCTCTCCCCCGAAACCAGGTGCTACCCCCTGGGGAACAGGAATTGACCCAAAACAAACTCTAAAAAATATTGGTACAACCCTTTTGTTCTGGTCTGGGTTTTTAAGGGAAGCACTCACACACCACTGTGTGTTTCTGTCAGGAATGCATTGCTTACTTTTAGATTCATCTTTGAGTAATTGATGTCATGTATTTATTATTTCTGAATTGGCTTTTAATCACTTGTGTAATTGGAATGATAAATTTTTACCTCACAAATAAATGTTACATCTTGATTTATTCGGAAGTATTCTGAAATCATTTTTCCTAGTAGATTAATGTGCAGTCTGGTGTTTCTGCAAATCTCTGTCCAGGATAGATCAAACCAAAGGCACTAATGAATGGAGCATGGGGGCACATCATTGAAGAGACCTTCTGATTTCTGACTATCACTGACTTAGCACGTTGCAAGCTCGCAACTATTTAAAAAAATTACACCTTTGTTATGAGTGAGCGGCCGCTTAGGGTAAAATAGTTGCACTGCACCCTCTGACTATTTCAGAACTGTCTGGTTTGTGATCGTGAGCGCACATTCACGACGTGACGTCTTAAAAAAAAGCTAAAGTAATATTGAAACTAAATTGCAATAAATTAAGTGAACTTCTCTGGAGCGCTGAAAAGACATACACACATTATCCCTTCGCCCATACCATTGGACTTTTGTCGTTAGGCCAATGGGTGGTCTTTACAAACATTTAAATAGCATTTAAGCTCATTAAAAATGTATTAGCATTACACTAATAGTTTATTATAAAGCTGTTTTATTCAGTATTCAAAATGGTATATTAAAAGTGCAAAAATAATTTTAAGGGGTATAGAATATGGTCATGCAGAATAAGGCATTAATATGTGCTTAATATGTACTAACAGCCAATATCCTAGTAATATGCATGCTAATAAGCAACTAGTTAGTAGTGAGAATTGGACCCTAAACTAAACTGTTACCCATTATATTTCTTACCTCATTGGCAGATAATTCTGCTGTGTTTAAGCAAAGAAAAACAATGTTATTTCTTCGGAAAACAAGATATAATATCATGAAATGAAGCATGAGCAGACTTGTGGCTTCAGCTTCACTGTGTTTCTAAGTTTCTACACTACAGCCACGTAATGTTTTATACATTTAATAAATATATTCTTAATAGTTTTATACATTTAAATAAATATATTCGTAATAGTTTTTTTTTATTTTTTTATGTTTGAGCATAATTTTTTTTATGTCCATAATAATAACAGTCTGAATTAACTAATTCTGAATCTTGAAATGTAAACTCTCAAGAGTTGGCTTTCTCAATGTACTGTATGTTGATTATGTGTATATTCAGAATGATAGACACAACCTTTTTATTTTGGGCATGTCATTTATGCCCCACTTGCCAAAAGGGGTGTTTGCTTGAGAAGGGGTTAAACTTCATGTGCTTCCACAAAAAAACCAAAACAATTTAAACATTTAAAAATTAAGGCTTTGTGCTTGTCCATGCAGGATCATGATGATCAATGTTTCTGAAAAAAAGGAATTGCTTCTGTACTAACGTATATAGTGCAAAGTCTGTCTATCTCAACTGACATACAAAACTATTGAAATATTATTGAACAGTAAAGTTTTGATATCTCTGTTTGCCATACTGGTGAGATTAAGCACTCTGATGTGATATTTCAGTCACCGGTTGGTTATTTAACAAGGAAAATACTACTCAAGGTTTCAAGTGTTTAGGCACTGCTGGGGCTACTGGTTTTTAGAGAATGTGGCATTTCAATCCATTCAAAATCATTTGCTTATCTAATTAATGTATTTTTCTTTGGCAAGAATAAGTATAAATAAAAAATAACACTTCAGCCTTAGCTATTATTTAACCTGCACATGCTTGCACAAGAAACAAAAAACAGTAACACTTTAGAATAATGGTCTGTCATTAATAAGTAACTAATGCAGGACTAATGATTATTAATATATCAGCAGCATGTATGTAAAAGTTTGTAGTTTTGAGATAATGACATTTATGCGTGGTTTGTGAAAATACAAAAAAAAAAAAAATGTCACTGAAATAAGGCCATGAAACCCATACTGATTATTTGCACATGCTTGCACAAGAAACGGTAACACTTTAGAATAATGGTCCGTCATTAATAAGTAACTGCAGACTAATGATTATTACTACATTAACTCTTCAGCTACTTCTATTAACTAATATAGAAACAAGCTTAACTAATCAGTAAGTAATATCGAATTAAGGACAAAGATAGTCCCTTATTAGGTAAACAATAATTACTTAATGAGATTGGCATCATTAAGAACTAATAGGTAATTATAACAAATTATAAAGAACTATTAATTAATTACTAATCACAACATTAATGGTTCTGAGTTGTGAACAATTGTCTTTTGGTCCAGATCACTAGTAGTTCCTGCACAGTGACTAGGTAACATTTGAGTTATTATTGCCTTTTTTTAACTTTTTTTTTACTCTATTCAGAGTCAAATTGATGACTGATTACGTCTCAGACACACGATAATGTTCTTCATAATTTGTTAGTTAGTTCATTGTTATTAATGAGGCTAATCTAATCAAGTAATTATTGATTAACTAATATGGTAAATTCTATATTTCGATATTTGTTACTGATTAGTTAAGCTTCTTTCAATATTAGTTAATATTAGTAGCTGAAGAGTTAAACTACTCATTAGTCGTGCAGCGTTACTTATTAATGTCGGACCGTTATTCTAAAGTGTTACCCAAAAAACAAACTGTACAAAAGTGCTTGGCCATGCAGGGTCATGAATGATCAGTGTGTTTTGAAAGGTTTCAGCCGTAATAGAGCATCTGTTAATAGAAAAATGCCGTGCATTTGTGGAATGAGACAACAGACAATAACTTTTTTTAGTAAGTTTTGTACTAACAGTAGAAAGAATATGAGGAATAAATGAAGATTATTGAAAATGGGTGTGACAGACGACAGGGCAGAAGAGTGATAAGAGATACTAGAGATTATGATACATTATTAAAGGAACTGTGAGAGGCACTGAAGAGCAAACTGCCATAGACATCCATCCTACCAGTAAAGACATCAACCTACCAGTAAAGACATCATCCTACCAGTAAAGACCTCAACCTACCAGTAAAGACATCATCTTACCAGTAAAGACATCATCCTACCAGTAAGACATCATCCTACCAGTGAAGAGAGAGTCTGCGTGAAGATGTGGAAGACGTGTGTGACTTTGGCACTGCTCATATGTGTCCAAGGTAAGATCTTACTCTCACTGACACTGGCAAACATTATTTATCGACCGCTCTGTCACTTCTATAGCAGGTTCTGTTTTAAAGTTGGATAAAGATTTAAGTGATTTTTCTATGGAAAAACTACCTGACAAATCACTGAAAAGTCCTGAAAGTCCTGAAATATCATTTGTATTACATGAATGTCATGTCTTTGGAGAGTGGATTTTTGGAGAGAGATTTTTGAGGGGTTCAAACTGTTAGAAGTTATCTAAACATCTCACGTCTTACGGCACCTTTAATAAGACAACCCAATCTGGAGGCTGTGTGATATTTCTGTCTCTGAGCAGTCTCTCTCTTCCTCACAGTGTGTGCACATGGCCCTTTGTACCCTCGTGTTGGGGGTGTTGATGCCCAGAAGAAGGCATGGCCGTGGATGGTTAGTTTGCACAACCAAAACGGTCATTTTTGTGGAGGATCCCTCATCAGCAGTCAGTGGGTGCTGTCGGCAGCTCACTGTTTCTTTAGGTTAGAGCCATATCAACACATACAGCATATATACAGACTTTAAAAATCTGTCTTTTGTGATTGCCCTTGCACTATTTTTGTTTTATAGGAAAAATGGCTCAAGTATTAATGAGGCCACGTATTTGTGGTCTTGGGAAAGTTGAAACTGGAAAAAAAAAATAGGAAGGAAAAGATGAGAAATGTACAAAGAATCTACACTCATAACTTGTTCAATAGATTGAGTCTCAACAATGACATCGCTCTGCTGCACTTGGCTTCTCCAGTCAAGTTTAATAAATATATCCGTCCACTGTGTCTGGTGGCTCACGGCAGTGATTTCCCTCCTGGCACCAGTAGTCGGCTCATAGGCTGGGGACAAACTGCTCATGGAGGTACATAGGTCCTGTCAGTAACTAGATTTGACTAATTTATTCAAATAAATATATCATAATGATATGTGTGTGTGTGTGTGTGTGTGTGTGTGTGTGTGTGTGTGTGTGTGTCTGTGTCCAGTGGATCTACCATCTCCTGGGACTCTGCAGGAGGCTGAAGTTTTTGTGGAATCAGATACTGATTGCGAGACCGAGCTGAATACATACATTAATCTAATGAACAACCCGATAAAACAGACAAATGTAGCCTACAGCAGGAATATGATCTGTGCTAGGAATTCTGCTGGTGTTACAGCCCAATACTGTGTATGATGATTATTACTGCATACAGACCATGTCTGTCAAGATTCACTGTATCTTTACACATCTAATACTTGATTTATTTTTCAGTTTTCTGTTTTCTGTTTGTTAACATGAAAAAGCTAAACATGTCTCTTCTGCAGGGGGATTCTGGAGGTCCAATGATGAGTCAACACTGTTCAAAGTGGGTTCAGTCTGGCATCGTCAGCTGGAGTTTTAAATGTAGTCCAAACACACCCGGTGTTTACACCCGGGTCTCACATTATCAGCAGTGGATTACTGACACTATCCGGAACCATCCAAGCCAGGACCTCCCACAATTCGTTAACGTAAACCTCCCGTGCCCAAGTAAGATTCTCTCACACACATTTATACAGTTACACGCATTTATGCATCATTAATAACATACTTTGACTAATAATAATTGTTTATGTGTATTTAAACAGCAGTCACAGGAACACAGGGCTGGAATGGTGCTGCTGTAGTGAGTCCCACCACTGTTATACACACACAACACATACATTAGTCATTTCACACCAACAAGAGTGTGTTGTGGCTGTACATCAGTATGTGTTCATATACAGCTATAACACACATCTGTGAATGTGAAACTCCTTTTATACAACAGAAAAAAAACAAGGAGTGTCCAAAAAAACTCTTATGTGTGCAAGTTTCTTCCGCTACAGATTCAGGATCTTTAGGATGCTGTCCAAGAACTATGGTAGCTTTTAATTAGGGGAATATAAAAGGATAATTTAACAAAAGAGCTCTAAATCCTGTTTCCATAATTAAGGACAAAACTTTCTTCTATTTAAATGTTTAGTCCTAATGAATTTTAACTTTAGTTAAATGTTAATTCAATAAGAACCTGTTGAAAAATCTATATCAGTGTCTTACATAAATTAGGAGTTGACTTGCAAATGTTATTGTTGTTAATAGCAGGGTAATTTACTTTAGTGTATTCTATCTCAAAGTGTTTTTTACTGTCAAATGTGCATTTCTATCTGATGAAGAATGCAGTATTTTATTCTAGATTGTAGATTGTAGATTTCAACGGTATGTTCCCTCACTCTCTGTTGTTTATTGTGTGTCTCTTGCAGTGTGAGGTGAGGAGTAGCTCTGAAGACACACGCCAGAATGACCTTACCTACACACACACTCGCCAGTCACATGATTACGTCTCTTCAACTCCCAGGATTCAAGATTGCTTTTAAAGCTCTGCAATATCATTAACCAGTTCCACTGAAAACTGTTTCACAGAACTGCATCTGTTCTTCATCTTGCATAATGTTTGCCAATAAATATCAAGCATAGATCTTGTGTCTTTATTCCAACTCAAAATGGTTTTAATTTTAAATTTAGTTAGCAATCAGTTTTTACAAATGAGATCATTTCAAATTTTTATCTTTTTTCCTCCCACAAAATAAATTGTAACACTTTACAATACACTTTACACTTATATGCATTCATGCTTAACTAATGCACAGATAATATTAAGTTAATGTGTGACTCATGATTATCTAAATGTGTCATCATGGTTTAATTAATTAATTTGTTAATTACTACAGTGAGTAGTAATTAAAGAGACACTCATAAATTATTTTCTGCTTCAGACAAAATCACCAAATCTCCAAGTACCTACAGTATGCTCTTTACAAAACCTATCATAACACAAAATGGATTAAGACGGCAATTTATTACATTTCTACAGTAAAACCTATTGAAATATATTACCAATCTAAAAAATGAAATACTATCAAAACAATTAGACCAACCACAGTTGATTCCCATTGTAGCTGAACATCTGTCTGTCATTAAATGTCATTCAATTTCATCAACATCTATCAAAAGCAAACATCTAAGTTATCATTTGGTACTGTAATGTAAACATGGAGCATTATTCAATGAATCTGAACAATAGAAAGTAGAAAATAAAAATCACCAAATAAAATACTATGTAATTCTACATGCTGTTAGAGTTTTTGAGGTTATAGTTTTATGAGTGACAATAGCCACGGGAACTTTCTGCTGGAACCAGGGTCTAAATGAAGTTCTGGGTAAATATTTCCCAAATAAATGATAAATAAAGATCAGGAACTTTTGGGGGTGGGACTTGATTACTGAACATGCTGATTTGTTGAGTTCATGCCACATTTTGATTGGTTGACTGCATATCTGTTGCGGTGCACTAATTTGCCTAATCTTCACGGTACTTTAGACACAGAAAGCAACAGGTCTGGGGGAAAAAAAGTTCCTGGGACAAATTGTTCAGAGTGATTTCAGTGGCTAATGTGTGCTTTGTTGGGTGACAAACTTTGCTAATGTTATGGAAGAATGAGTTGATTTGAGACATGAATGAAGAGTTTTGTTAGTCAACACTGTATCAACATCAGCTTGCTATCTGGTTCATTGTAGAATATTGAACTTCTAGTGTTAAGTTGATCAAATATTTAGTTTGCAGCTGTTTTACAGTCTGGGATAGAGAATCAAGCAGCCAGGTAATATTCATCTGCAACACATGAGAAGATGGTTGGGTGGGTGTAAACAGTCCCGGTTACATTTCTGAAGGCATGCATCCACTACCTTAGAGGACTCTTTTAACAGCTACTGTACTGTGCCAGACACTCACTTATTCAGTGCAAAGTTGTGCACCGAGTTTATTATACAAAAGCTAGATTGGCAAAGATGTATAACAGTGTTTCTCCAGCATGTGGATTATTGGACCAATATTTTTGAAACTTTGTCATTTATTGTAGGGGAAAGAATTGAACCAAATTCTCTCACTGCCTTGTTCAGATTTTCCCCTCAGTACCATCCTTGTCTTAAACAAGATGCAATTATAAACAGCTTGAACAACTGACTTTTTTATTCTGACTGTGGTTAGTTTAAGATTTTGTACACACTGTGTGTAACGGTCACCAGCTGGAGTGCCCTTGAAAGCCACCAGAGGGCACTCCACTTTACCAGTAAAGACATCATCCTACCAGTAAAGACCTCAACCTACCAGTGAAGACCTCATCCTACCAGTAAAGACATCATCCTACCAGTAAAGACATCATCCTACCAGTGAAGACATCATCCTACCAGTAAAGACATCATCCTACCAGTGAAGACATCCATCCTACCAGTAAAGACATCATCCTACCAGTAAAGACATCATCCTACCAGTAAAGAGAGAGTCTGCGTGAAGATGTGGAAGAGTGTGTGACTTTGGCACTGCTCATATGTGTTCAAGGTAAGATCTTACTCTCACTGACACTGGCAAATATTATTTCTCTACCGCTCTGTCACTTCTATGGCAGGTTCTGTTTTAAAGTTGGATAAGGGATCTTTTTATGGAATAACATGCTAAAATTATCTTACAACCCGACACACCACTGAAAACGTGTTGTGAAATATCACACTTGTATTACATGAATGTCATGTCTTTGGAGGAGAGAGTGGGAGGTCCAGTTGAGGGGTTCAAACTGGTAGAAGTTATCTAAACATCTAACATCTTATGGCACCTTTAATAAGACACCCCAATCTGGAGCCTATGTGATATTTCTGTCTCTGAGCAGTCTCTGTCTTCCTCACAGTGTGTGCACATGGCCCTTTGTACCCTCGTGTTGGGGGTGTTGATGCCAAGGAGAAGGCATGGCCGTGGATGGTTAGTTTGCACGACCAAAACGGTCATTTTTGTGGAGGATCCCTCATCAACCATCAGTGGGTGCTGTCGGCAGCTCACTGTTTCATTGGGTTAGAGCCATATCAACACATACAGTATACAGACTTTTTTTTTTTTAAACTGTCTTTTGTGATTGCTCTTGCACTGTTTTCTATGAATAGGCCTAATTACCATATGAATGAGGCCAGCGTACTTGTGGTCTTGGGAATGTTGAAACTGGATAAAATAAATAAGAAGGAAAAGATGAGAAATGTACAAAGAATCTACATTCACAACTTGTACAATCATATAACTGATGATCTCAACAATGACATCGCTCTGCTGCACTTGTCTTCTCAAGTCTCCTTTAATAAATATATCCGTCCACTGTGTCTGGTGCTCACGGCAGTGATTTCCCTGCTGGCACCAGTAGTCGGATCATAGGCTGGGGACAAACTGCTCATGGAGGTACATAGGTCCTGTCAGCAACTAGATTTGACTAATTTATTCAGATAAATATATCATAAT